>CM002476.1:11057948-11091485 GCA_000325765.3 Leersia perrieri | reverse complement strand
GGTTTTAAACCAAATTGCTCCTGCATGATTTCCGCGATCTTATCAGCCATGTCTCCACCAGGATTTGGAAAAAGATTATTATTCATTGGCTGGTTCTGAAATTGATTCCCTTGATATTGATCGGTTCGACAATACCGATCATTTTCTGGCTGATACTGCTGCCCGGCAACTCCATAATTATAATTTGGAGGTTGACCCGGTGTTCCAGTGTTCACAGGATTATGAGCAACTTCTCTAAATCCAGTATTCATCCGATCATAAACAGAATCTCTTGAAAAATACACTGGCCCCCTGGTCTTGGAAACCCTTCCATTGTTCTCTGTAGCACGTCAACGATAGAATTGGCAAATACTCGAGAATGATTGACCAGAGCCTGATTAATCTGCCTGCCAATTATTTCTTCAATTCTACGACAATCTTCATTTGTCGATCGGGCATTTAATGGTTCTCCTGTAGTAACAACCCTTGGAAAATCTGCTTTTTTGATAACTCTGTTTCTAGTTGCACTATAAGATTCCAAACACAAAGCCCGATACGCGTCTGTCATCTGTTCCAATTCTGTTCTTTGCGCATCGGTTAACTTGTCCATAGTGACCGGTATAACAGGGTCGTCTCCAGCCATAACGAAGTTTAGGTGTCCCATTGGGTGTGCCGAAAAGCGTGTTGACGTGAAATTTGGATCCCACGTGTACTATGTTAGGCCTGAGAGATTTGCTTACTCCTGAGTACAAGTCCTTTTTTCAACAGGTTCTGAGCGTGCCAGTCGATTTGATCCTACGATCGACAAGATAAACTTAGGTTAGATAAATATCGTTATCGGCCTCTAGGACGATAACTTGGAAGCCGATACCGCATAAATCAGGATCGGCTTCGTAAAGAGAATAATAAACTTGGATCGGCTATTCAAAGATTAGATTTGTTGATAATTTTACTTAGCAGATTAAGTATAAGCCGATACAAGTAAAAGATAAACTATCGGCTGAAACCCCGATAGAACCATATATGCCACAAACCAATTAATCGAAACTGATGAGTAATAGCCATAGGTTGAAGTATTGGACTAAACCAAGACAGCTTAACCCGATGATTATTGTTAACCGATCCCAATAAACCAATATGCAGCATATATAGTGGTGGATACATTGTGTCGTATTTAGCATTGCCATAACATGTTATTATCAAAAGCAAACCGATCAAAATATTAGACTTAACTAAGAAAGTTCTAATCGGCATTCTAACTAGAATACTAGACTTAACCAAGAAAGCTCTAATCAAAATGATCTGACGCCAACATATCATGATTGATCTAGTATCTAATAATGTATATGGTACGCGACATACAAATCAGCATCTAAAACGATAACCAATCGGCATGAAGTTTGACGAATCTTACCAACCGTTGTAGTTCGAACAAGTCGATGCAGCACAACTCGAAAGCTCAATCCGTCGGAAAACCTAGCGAAAACGCTAGGGTGGCGATGCGCCGGAAAAAGTGTAGTATCGATCTTTTTTTTTACAAGCACCTGGGCTACAATATTTATACCCATAGGTGTTAGACTCCGACCTGGACACGGCTCGATCAATTGCCAAGTCCGAACGATTTACAGAAGGAAACTAATAAAAATCCTATCTTAACAAACTAGGACTCAATCTTATCATAAAAGGAAAGCATTTAAACTTCCTAATCTAGATACAATTGGTTTCCATACTTAGAACCCGAAACAGACTGCATCACCGCATCCTTGTGTTGACTTGGTCTTCATCGGCTTCAACATCGAATCAACATCATCGGCTTTAAACAACCCGATTGCTCCTTACCCGATAGATATTGATTTAGTCCAAATTCTGGTGTCAACAAACAGCTGGCGACGCCGTCGTCCTCGCCGTCGGCCGTCTGAGCGAACCGTCGCCGCTTCGAAGTCCGTTCCTCACTGCTAGAGCATTTTGACGCCGTCGTGCTTCACCAACATCGTCGCCTCGACCCTGGCGAGGTTCGGTTGCAACCAATCGAACCGCCGCCCTCTGCTTCCCCGGAACGTCACCGTTCCCTTTTTCTAGCCGTCGTTGCCGCCATCGCCGATTTCCCTCTCCGGTGAGAGCCGCGTCGATTTCTTCCATCCTCACCGTCCTCAGGCCCCTCTAACCCGTCTGCATGTCATTTCCCTCTCTCTCGCTGGCCCAATCGAGCCATTGACGTCGACCCCGAGCCTCCCGTTGTGGCCGGCCAACCTCCACCATCGCCGGAGCTGTCCGTGCCTTGCCGCCGCCCAGATCCGGCTCGGTGAGCATCGCACGAGCCCCTAGAGCGACATGCACGCACTAAACCCGCACCGAAACCACCCAAACCTCACATGCACCGGCCACCCGCGAGCCACCGCCGCCGTGACTCGCCAATCGGCGCACCACCACCACCAATCGATACCCCTCACTCTTGCGCACGTTTTACCTTTCGGGACCGGGCCGTGATTCACCGCTGTTCGCCGGTGACACCGCCGCGAGCACGCGAGCAGCCGCTCCATGCCGCTGGCAGGCGGGTCCCGCTAGCCAGACTGTGCGAGCCCCTCTCCGCGTGGCTTCAAAACCCGCGAGGGCTTTTCTGTAAAACTCCACCGCTGACACGTGGGACCCCGTGGAGCGCGGGTTTATTCCCTAAAAACCCGAGTGCCTTTCTGCAAAGTTGCTCTCGCTAACATGTGGACCCGACAGAAAATAAATTTCGGAAATTGATTTATAAATTGTTTTAATGCAGAGAATGAGCAAAACTTCTAAAAATTGTGGAAAATTCATTTTAACTTCAAAAATTGTGAAACCAGTTTTGTTAGATTCATACAACTGTGAAATATTTTTTAAAAATATAAAACTTGGTACTTTCTGTACAAACCTTTCCATTAATTTTATTTTGCCATAAATGTTGCCTAGAACTTGTTAAATCCATATGAAATTGAATATAGCTCTAAAAATTGTGAAACCACTTCTGTTAATTTTCTAAAATCATGCTCTGTAACTTTGTAAAAGGTATCTTGTTCACTTATGTACCAAAATATTGCTTAATAAAACTTTGCCCTTTTAAAACCTTTTAATTTGTAAAGTGCATATCTCTGTTAATAAAAGTGATAAAATAAAAATTCCTTCACCAGAGACCACCTGAGACCAGCACACACTCACTGCAAAAGTTTCATGCATTTTGGTTTTTATGCATTTTTGTATTTATCGTACGTGTATTTGTATAGAGGGAAAATAGGTCGACGAAGAGGAGGGTGAATTTGTTGACGACCAGGTTCAGGAGTTTGCTGACGAAGGCAAGTTTGCCCCTCTTTTGACCAATTTGATCCTATGTTTTGATCCTATTATGTTTGGTAAAAATGATATGATTGTGGGATTGGTAGTTATGTCTATCTTGCTCGATATACCACCTTGGAATATTGATAACTTGCTGTTTGTATATTTAGAGTGCTTTTGAGTACAATTATAATGCTCTATGGGATGGTCATTTACTTATTGCCGCTATATGCTTGCCTATGGTACCGTCTTATTATTACTCCTTTATAAACTGTTTATAAACTTGTTAAAATGGGTGTTTTGATACCTCGGGGCTGAGGTTTAAATGTGTGAGTATTGTGAACTGAAAATGGAGATAACTTGTTTTTAGACTTGGGCGGCGAGTGGTGCACATATGGTGGTAGTTGTGCACCGATAGGGGGATCGTTCGTCCGAGTCGATTAAGGACCTCACTCTATGTCACCAACTAATAAAAACAGTACAAACCACATGCGCCACTATAGGGTGGACTTAACCTATTAAGTTGTTTAAAGTTTAGCCTTGCATCATGGTAGGCCGAAGAGTATGGGTTATCAGGTTTTGGTAACTTATCGGAACTTCCTAGGATGGATTTGGGAGCGTCGTCTCCGTCGGGTTGGATGGATTGGGGATTATTTTGGACTGCAGGTGGGGGGCCCAAGTAAAGCAGCCGTTGGATTCGTTTTGGAGGGCCAAGATGCACGGTATGTCATCGTGTGACATGCATACCCTAAGAGCGTGTTTGGTTGCCTGTACCAAGGTTGGCTCGCATCTGTCATACAGGCAGATGAATGTTTGGTTGGCCGGATGGAAACGGGAGCTGGGGGCAGCAGATGCAAAAAAGCCCCCGTAGCCAGGCTGAGTGGAAACGGTGGAATCGAGCTTCTGCCGTCGGCCTGGCCCAGCGCGTGCGCGCTGCCTGCACCCGCGGGTGCAGCGCTGCACCCACCCGTGCAAAGGGGATGCGGATCCCCTAGAGTTAACATCAACTCCACCGAGTAGATTTGGTCATATCTCAACTATTGTTTTGATTCTACGATTAAGATGACGGTACATCAATATCATTCCTTAATTAACTCCTCCATCGGTGCAGATTTGGGGATCAAATCTATCTACCCCGTAATTATTTTTGCGTGGGCATTGCAATACTTAAGTAGTAAATTACTCACCGTTTCAACAATAAAGATAAAGAAATAGTTGTGTTCGCACAAATTACACTACCGTAGATTTCTATGACCAGAGGCCACCGTTGCTGTCGACTCGGGCAACTGAAGGTGCTTGGCAATAACAAATCCACTGGCCACCAAAGCAGATCATGTCGAGTTCCATATGCTTTCCTACAATTTGCTTATGTAACTGACGTGGAGTTCCAAGCAAAAAAGACAGGAAGATGAACAAACGCAAGAACTAAATAACTAAGGATTCCGGTTTAAAGAAACTAAGAGCAGGTGGAGGAAGGATTACCTGATCTCGACCGTAGGAATCCGACAATGGCTGAGATTTGCCCAAATTCACCCGGTGGAGTTGATGCTAAATCTAGGGGATCTGAACTCGCGCAAAGGTGAGACTGGGTCACCTCAAGATGGCAGCATTGCCCATGGGCTCGGGTATCCGTGGATACCCGACCCGATGGGCATGGGCGTGGGCATAATATTTTGCCCGTGGGCACGCCCGTCCGGTACCCGCAAACTTAGTGGGCACGAGGTGGGTTTTATATTTCGTCCGTGGGTATCTGTCGGAGGATAAACTCCTTCACCAGGGATTTGTGGAACCCCTTTTTTGTCCGGCCCAGGGGTACGGGTGGATCCGAGTACTGAAACTGCGTGGGGAAAAATCAACGGACCCGATTCCGGGTGAGAGTGGAGACAAGGGATTATACAGGTTCGGGCCGCAGGATACGTAATACCCTACTCCTGTTGTGTGGCTAATATCGTGGGAAGAAAGCTTCTGCTTACAAGTGTAAGTCTCTTTTTCTTTTTTTCTCCTTTCTCTACTGTGAGCTTGGGTCTCCTTTTATACTCAAGGGAACACCACAATGGCTCTCTCACTTTCTCTTCCTTTCCTTGGACGTCAAGAGCCGATTACTCTCCCCCTACCTCCCAGGCACGCCTGCACGCACCTCCCTCATCCGCCGCGTAACCCGGGATCAGGAGTGGATTTTGTAGGACAGGTGCTGCAGGCTTCGCAAGGTCTTGTTGCTTTTTTCCTTGCCGGAGCTAGTAGACCGTAGGGCAGGTTGATTGTAGGGGTTGAAGAAAACCTCGCCCTCCTCCTCCACGCTGCTCTCTGTCGCATTAAATGCGATGGAGACGGGGCAGAGGGGGTGTCTCGTCGTAGGCGACCGCTCAATCAACCGCGGCTGCCGCGGCCACCCACGCCTCCTCCCCTCGGTCGGAGGGAAAGGAGTAATGATGGAGGTTGGCAGCGCAGTTTCACATCGCCATTAATGCGGTGAGGCCGTGCCAATCCTCATGAATGCGGCAGTTGGGAGTGCAACGCCGCTCCCTCCCGCACGCCTTATGGAGGGTGAACCCGCATGGGTCATCCGCAGGCCCCTCGGGTGCTCTCCCGGGGCGGTCTGCTTCCTCCTAGAGGGGGCCCCGGGGTTTACCCGGGCCACTCACCTCGGGTCCAATGCTTCTCGTTATTTTATTTTGGTGGGCCCGAGGCGTTTTACATCACTGCCACGTGGTACCCCCGGCCCATATCATCGACAGTATCCATGCCCGACCCGATAAAACCCATATGTAATATTAATTTGTTGTGTAGATTAATTCACAAGTGACAAATTGATAACTAAGTCCATTTCATTTGTATGACTGTAATAGGTATGTGTAGTATTTAAGTGTCTCTGACTTGTTGATTGCTAGAGCCTAGAGCACTAAATGCTATAAAATTATGTTGAATTGTTGATGTCATGAAATTGTTTTTAAGTGCTGAAAGTGTGCTACTATCTTTACTATTAGTGATATTTTTTAGTGTGACAAAACCCAGTGGGTACCCATTGGGCAAGCCCGTGTTGGCACGGGCATGGGCATGAGAGGCATGGACGTGTGGGTGTTGGGCGGATTTGCTCTGCCCGTACCCGACCCGACCCACTGCGATCTTTTGGGTCACCTCTCGGTCTCTCCCACTTCTCCCGTCTCATTTTCTGCCCCCACCGAAAAAGCTAGGGTTTGGGGTTCTCTCCGGGCTCGTCGCCTCCTCGCCGGGCTCGCCGCGCCCTCCTCCACCGGGAGCGAGTGCCGGCCGTGTCCTCCCGCCGGTCGCTCTCCATCTCTCCCGCCNTCGCCTCCTCGCCGGGCTCGCCGCGCCCTCCTCCACCGGGAGCGAGTGCCGGCCGTGTCCTCCCGCCGGTCGCTCTCCATCTCTCCCGCCGGTCGCCATCCTTCTCTCCCGCCGGCTGCCCTCCGTCTCCTCCGTCGGCCACCTCTCTCCTACACCGTTCCATTCCCCTTCTTCCACCCTTCCGGTAAGTGCCAAGGTGGATACCTCTCTTCCATTTTCTCTCCTCTTGATTTACTGCCATGTGAGCATCTTCAAGATCTACAAGCTTATGCATTTTCTGGGTTGATTTCTGTGGATTGAAATGTTGAAGACTTGCACTGTTCATCTCCTAAATTTCTAGCTGTTTATTTGGTATGGTTAGTTATTGTTTTCCCCAGATCTAGTCACTTTTAAGTTTGCTACACATGTATATTTGTTGTCTCATGGATTGTGTTATGTTGGAGTAAAATTTTGGTGCCTATTTATTTTTCCATGGTCGATGATGATATGCTACTGTGAACAAGAACATATACATGATTTTAAATGCAGTGCATAAGAATTACGACTTGAGATAAATTTCAATATACAAGTTCTTGGGGTAGCATCACCACCCACAAGAGAAGGTAGCTATACTCAGGATGTGTCTAATCCAACCAAACAGCATCTCCTCCATGCAACCTTTTGCTCCAGGCAACCAAACACCATCTAACCATATCTGGGCTCATTCAATACAGGCAACCAAACACATCGAAGACCTAGGGTTCCGGCGGCGAGATGGGTGAGCGGAAGGTGCTGAACAAGTACTACCCGCCGGATTTTGACCCGTCGAAGATCCCGCGGCGGAGGCAGCCGAAGAACCAGCAGATCAAGGTGCGGATGATGCTCCCCATGAGCATCCGCTGCGGCACCTGCGGAACCTACATCTACAAGGGCACCAAGTTCAACTCCCGCAAGGAGGACGTCGAAGGCGAGGTATGATGCGCCTCTACCAACCCTGCTGCCTTGGGCGGCCCCCTCCCGTTGTTGTTAGGCATAATAGCTAGCTGTTTGATGACCCTAGCGGCATGGTTTTCCATGATTTGTTACTAATTTTAGTTGATTTGTGCTTTGGTTAGCCACTTGCTTGTGATAATTTACTGTGATGTTTACTTGTTAGGCACTTGTGCTGATCATATCTTTAGGCTTTTAAGCGTTGTTTGTTAGATTTTTTTTTTTGCCTCTGGGAATCAGAATTGCGCCATATAGCTTAAATCTATCTGTTTGTACTATATTAACCATGACAAAAAACTGTAGCATCATAACGTTTTCCATCTGTGTGCAATGTTAACGCTAAATGAAGCATTGAGCCCTCCAGGTTCGCTGTTGCCTGCCTAAGCCATGTAGCCCCTGATGCTTATGTGTTCAAAATTGAAATTGTTGGCAAGTAAATGGTAATCATTGAATTGGAGACAATAGGTTCCATTCTAGCCCTTGAGACTTGATTATTTTTAGTATTTCAGATGATGCTTACATGGGTTGTACCATTAGATTTAGATTCAGTGCATACAAGGGCTCATTAATTCTGGTTGGACCTTCTGTTAAAAATTGTGCTTGCTTTTCAAAACAGCATTTTTTTATAGCTTCTGTAACATTCTGCATATTGTGCTTCAATTCATTGCTTTACAGGGAGAGAGCTGCTATTATTTTGGCAATTACCTGCCTTTTGTATTGAACAATGACTACATATCCTCTTAATGTTTTGTATGTTCCTCACCATATAGTTAAACACAGCAGCCTTTTCTCTGCTGTTGTTTTGCTGTCAAGTTGAACTTTAATAATAATTTCTGTGCATTATTCCTTGTTCAATGGAAAATCATGATCTTTAGCTGGTTATCTTGTTCTTGTGTAATAACAGCTAGTGTGTATTGGGGTTACTGGTTTTAATGCTAGTTTATGCCAATATGATTTCATTTTTTGTGTGCAGAAATACCTGGGAATACAAATATTTAGGTTTTACTTCAAGTGTACTAAGTGCTCAGCTGAGATAACTTTCAAGACAGACCCTCAGAATTCTGACTATACAGTGGAATCTGGGGCTAGTCGCAATTTTGAACCTTGGCGTGAAGAAGATGAGGTGGGTGATCTGGGGCATATTATTAAGCAGAACTTATTTGTTTCAACTAATATAATATTGAATGTGATCATGATGATATTTCTTTGTTCAGGTAGCAGACAAAGAAAAGAGGAAACGAGATGAAGAGGAGATGGGTGACGCAATGAAAGCATTGGAGAATAGAGCAATGGACTCAAAGCAGGACATGGATATACTTGCTGCTTTAGAAGAGATGCGATCCATGAAGGTAGGTTATGGACTTCTTGTCATTTTCTAAAATTTACTAAGTCGTATATGCACAGGAGTTAGGTGAGACCACTGACATTGCTTTCTTGTGCTTTTTACAGTCTAGACATGCTGGAGTCACAGTTGACCAGATGCTTGAAATTTTGAAGCGCTCTGCTCATGATAAGGTAAGATCTCACAAATTTTCTCTTGCTTTTGTTTCTAAACTATCTCAATCATCGAGAATAATTTCCCCCCTTAGCTATGAAACAGTCCAACATTTACCCGCTAACTCTCAAAACTAGAGAAACAATCCCATAACCCTCGTTTTTTAGTGGTAGTTTTGCCATGCTTGTTCTCATGCAAACCGTATTGTATGTATTGTAATTTACCTGCTGGGAGCCTGATATTCTTTGAGCCCACACCATGTACTCGTCATTCTTTACCTTCAGACTCAGAAGGTTTCATGTGTCGAACCATATGGCGTGTTTGTTCAGTGGTGTTGCAACATGCAGTGTTAGCAACACCGGGGGAAGTAGATTTGTCATGGCAGTGTGATGCAAAGGGTGATAGCTTCCTGTGGCTATCTCGTTAGAAGACAAGTTTGATCCTTAGTGAGGACAGGCAAAGGATAGATACAGGGGTTGGGGGAAGGTTGTTTTTCTTTTTGTGTTTTAATTACATTACTCAGTCATGTTTTCCGAACACAGCTGCATATCAGCATGAAACAAAGTAGAGTGGAGGGTTGTTATTGAGGGAAGGTTGTGGCCACATACTTACTTTTGACATGAAGGTAAAAAATAAATAATTTTGTTGTTGAGGTGAAAACTAGACTCTTGGAATTGTTGAATTGGATAAAAACATTTTTTTCCTATAATAAATTTTGACATGCGATGTTTCATCTTTTGGTATTATTTATACTCTCTTACAACCATGGGGGTCATATACTCATGTTGTCATCTACCTGCTTAAAATCTCTCAGTTTCTCTAATATTATAATTTTATGCAACAGCAGGAGGAAAAAACAGTAGCAGAGCTAGATGAAGAAGACGAAGAACTTATCAAATCAATCACTTTTCGAGTAATGCTCTACCTCACTTCATACATCCCTGCATGTGCAAACTTGTGCATGGAAGAGGGAGTTACTTTACTGCATACAAATTATAAGGAAACATGTTTAACTTGTAATCCTATTTTTTAATGCAGAACTCCAAAGATTATATAAAACGGATAGAAGATGATGAGGACGATGATGAAGATTTAGTTATACCAGGGACGAGTAGCACATCAAAGGTACCTTTTCTTAATTGTATTAGTCCTTTTCTTTAATGTTCCTGTTTGATCTTCTGGGTTCTATGTTCTTATCCATTAGTTATAGACTTATAGTAACTATCATTGCAATCAGCTGGCATTTACATATCATCAAACTAGTCCTGAATCCTGACAAGGTTTTAATCACTTGCACATTACAACTTACAACCTCATAGTATGCCGTTTCACCATTTATCTAATGCTTGCTAAGCATTTCTTCTTCCTATTCCCTTTGGCATGTGAACTGTAAAGTATGCAGCTTTTCTTCATAGCTTTATCAAATACTATCAATATAGTATTAAACTATGAATAGCTAATGCCTGCACTTTCAGCATTGAAACCTTGTCCTGGTATAAGTTTGTAGAATAGTTTTTGGCATATTTTAGTTCCTATTAGATTTAGTGAATGGTTATAGCTAGGGAAGTGGAAGACTATTAACATAGTGGTAAAATCAAGCAATATGTTATAGTGTAGTCATGCAGAACAAGTACTGTTGTGGAGTAGTCATTGTTGTAACATTTTCAGAATTTTATGCTGTTGGTCTCAAAGAGTTGGCCAATTTCCTGTTTTAGTATAGAGTTATTTTCTTATGTTTGATATATCTGTCAAATTTAATTACTTGGTCGGCTAACAGTTTTATTGTTCTATAGATGAATGGATCCTCTGTGTCGGTCGTAAATCCAACAGATGCCTTGACCAAGAGTAGTGGATCTGAGAATGGCAATAAAGAAGGTAAACACTAAGCTACATTTTTTTATCATGATAATCATTACCTGAACTCCAAGTGTCCTTTTTGATAGTTTGGCACATCATCCATTTCCTGATGGGAAATTGTTTCATTTTGGAAATTGATGACTTGCCCATGTTTTTGTAGTCTGTAGTCTAGAGATAAATCTTTGAGGAAATTACCATGTGATGCTTACGGTTAAGCGTGCACTTGCAGGAAATAAAAGCGGGCCATCTAAGATGCCGAAATTTATATTGAAGCCGAAGTCTACCACTACAGGTTCTAAAAGACAGAAGATGGAGACTGTGGCTGCCCCAGATAATGGTAAAGCACCAGTTCTAGAAGAAAAAAGTGAGCTGGCGCAGAATAATGTTCTTCAGTCCCTCTGCCAAAACTACGATAGCGATGAAAGCGAGTGATCATTGCGTGGCTCCTTGAGTCATAGCTGCGAATCGCCACCAATTGCAGCAGGGAGGTTAAATGCACTCAACAACAATAACACTGTGCTAACATTGTATAACCTGCTTTATGAGGACCAATTGACACGAATCCATTGCAGTCCGCTGTAAATAAGTATCAAGTGTTACAAAATGCATGGCATGGCTGGTAACCGTCCAGGCGATTTGTATGTTTGTTGTTGAATACCTGAAGAGATTGAATTGAATTATTGAAGTCGTGTAAAATTGACAGTGAATATAGCGTTGACATTCGGGGCCTTTCTTGCGCACATACTTCATATTTCGATAACCTGAAGTCGAGAAATCAGAATTAGGATATGTCGACATGCATCTATTTTTTATATCTACACTATCTTTAGATATTAGTAATACGTTTGTAAAGAAAATTGAAACTTTGACCTCTAATGTTCACAGTACGCATTGACCTTCTAATGTTGATTTTACCACATTTATAAAAACCAATAAAGCGTAAAATTTGGAAAGTTTCGATTACAGGAATGTAAGAGAGTTGAATGAATCTGAACCATCCTCCATTATACGGTTGGGATATTTTATATATATTTTTTCTTTTTGAAAATGGATATTAGGGATCTTTTTTATCAACCACAACAAACAGTGTAGATTTGGAGGAAATTTTTAGGATTGTTTCCATCTATCCAAATATCTTCTTTTCCTTGAGACGAAACCTGAATGAAGGCAGAAGCGACTTGTTTGGAATTTTTTATAAGAGTCTTTGGCATTTGGATGAAGAGAGCAACTAATTTTCTTTTAAAATTTAAACTAACTAGCAAAATATTCGTGCGTTGCAACGGGTCACAAAACACTACCATAGAACACCCTATTTGTGCCGGTTAGTAACCGGCTTTTCTGCCAGTTATTGAACTGGCACAAGGAAGGCGGAACAAAATGGGGGGGGTCATTTGTGCCGGTTAAAAACCGGTACGAATATACCCCGGGAGGGCAAATGTGGCACTGTGTTTGACTTATTTGTACCGGTTCGGCATCTATAAACTGGCACGAATAATTATTATTTGTGCCGGTTGTACTCAAGCACCGGTACTATTATGTCCAGCCTTGATGTGTTTTGTGGGATGTGCTGGATTTTTTGTGACTGGCACAAATATGTGTTTCTGTGGTAGTGAAAGCCTTGATGTGTTTTGTGGGATATGCTGGATTTTCTGTGACTGGCACAAATAAGACGCCACAAATGTGTGTTTCTATGGTAGTGAAAGAACGATGTTGCGATGCCATTAGATAGACGATAATCGACCATGCACACGGGTACGGAAAAATACTTCTTTTTTTTTTTTAAAAAAAAAGGTATGTTGTTAGTAGATGGGCATGGGTGGGTGGCACGACAAAGGGATTCGTGGCAAATGTTAAAGCCTACCGAAAAGAGTGGTAAGGGAGATGAGTTCTGCAACAGGAGTGGCTAACAGATAGAAGAGGCAGGGTGATCATATTATTTGACATGGACTGTAATATCATATGGTTACACGTCATTAAAATTATGAATAATGTTACAACTATGTATGATAATGATTCCGTCGTTACAAGTGCTTTATGAAAAATAGCTCAACAATAAAACGTTGCCCTTCCCTCCAATCCATCCATATTCTAAACATAATGACGACAAAATTTGCATTCATTAATCATAGCAGCCTAGTGGAACTGTTCGATGGATTTTGAATAAAAGATAGAAAACAGATATCGAGCTATACACTGAAAAAAGTAGCTGCTCCTATTACGTGATGATAATGCCTTGTTCTTGTGGACTTGTACTCCATTAACGTGTACAGGGTCCATAATAGGTTCCAAAGGCGTATCCGCACGGTGGGCACGCGGCACGCCAACGTACGCGGCCGGCTGCCACGCCGAATTGCCAGCAACATGCTCGCCGTCCTTTGGGTGGAAAAGCAAAGTTTGGGCCGACACAAAGCGCGCGCGATCTGGCCATCTGTCGTGCGGGTGAAGTTTGCGCCGTTACCAAGCTGGCCCAGTCGACGAGGGAAGAAGCATGCATGCCGGATGACCGAAAAATTAGAGGCGGACAAACAGAGCAGACATCGGATGGGATATTTGTTACGGTGACATGGGGATGACGTCATGACATACAAAAACACCTCTAAATTATACTCTAATTTTTATAATAGGTAAAGATTAATTGGGATTAATTAGAGCTGTTCCTCGGTGTAAAAGAATTTTCCTTGTAAATCTAAATTAGTTTGACTAATTAGAGAGTTTCCTTGGCATCCGGATGGACAACGTGAAGAGAAAAGAAAAAAAAACAAGTATTTTCCTTCTAAATCTAAACTAATCATGTGGGATTAATTAATGAGTGATCTCAGAAATAGACATATAGCTCGATTTAGCAAATATCACTCGGTGGAATTCTCCGAACTCCAGAAAACCTGATCCACTATACTACATCTGTCCCAAAATACTCATTATCTTGGGTTTTTGTTTTATAACGTTTGACTATTTGTCTTGTTGAAAAAATTATGAAATTATTATTTATTTTATTTGTGATTTAATTTATTATTAAAAATATTTTAGGTGTGACTCATTCTTTTTATATTTGCAATAATTTTTTGAATAAGACGAATGGTTAAACGTTACAAAATAAATCCCAAAACGATGAGTATTCTGGGACAGAGGGAATACCAATTGCAGGCCCGAAGAGTGACGAGACCCACATGTAACCTACACTAAACACTCATAAAAAGGAGGAAAGCCTTCTAAAAAAAAAGAAGAATAAGAAAAAGAAGCAGAAAAAAAAGGGAAAGCCTCTACTCCCATCCAGCATCCGTACGTTGGGCAACCGCCGCCGACGCTACCATCACGTTAGGGCGCCGCCGGCTACGCTTCCAATAGGCCACTGATCCATCCAATCCAATCCAAGCCAAGCCAAGTCTCCAATCCATCCATGGAGATGGAGGAAAGGCCTGCAACTACTCACCGGAGCTACGTGTCTATGGGCGCGAACAATGACCTCCTCAGGCAATGGAAGAAGCGGCGCCGCGCCGTTGCCCGGAGGCCCCGGACCCGGAGGTGCACCCATGTCGCCGTGCCCGTGCCGACCAGCCCGTCCTGCCCCTGCGGCTACGAAGCCCAATCCCAACCCTACGTCCTCCACCACACCGCCGGATGAGGACCAGCGCGTCACCGCCGCCTCCAGCGGTGTGGTATCCGTACGAGCTTCGGTGCACCGAGTGTGATGGCATTCGCCGTGGTGAGCGCCCGTGAAAGCCAGCCGGCTGGGCGGTGGACTAGAAATCCACGCGGCCATGGCGGCTGTTGACGGCTACTAATGTCACATTTTTTTTCGTCAATGCATGCATAAGCATAAAATAATAAAACATCCAACATAGTGGTTGGAATTATTTCTAACCATTTCCACAAGTTTTGTGAATATTTCCGTGCAGGGAATAATCTACCAAATGAGAGAATAAATGCGCTATAAAATGGAAGTTGTACTTTCTGGTGAAACCCATGGAGTGTAAAGCCTAGAAGCCCAAGATCATTCATCAAAATAGGCTATGGCATGAAGATATGGCATATTGGGCCCACCAAGGAAGGACTGGAGAAAGGCCAGAGGAGATGGGCCAAGCCCTGGTTTGGCCGAACCAAGGGTTCGGCCGAACTGACCTTGTGCCCGATCATCTCCTCCTTCCACGTGTGCGTCCAGGATGACTCCTCAATGGAGGTTACCAAGGGTATGGGTGACAATTCCAACTATCACAACCGTCATTGAAAAGCTATAAATAGAGCTCCCATCCCACACTTAGAACACACACTAGAAGCCTGAGCTAAATTACAAGAGGCTCATTTATACACTATAAGTGTAGAATAGTAGGGAGAGAGTAGAGTAGAAGGCGTCGGAGGAGTCCAGGAGTTGTCGGTAATTCCTCTTTCTTCTTTTACTTTATTGAATACTCCGATATTAATAGAGATATTATTTCTGATTATCAAGTCTATCTTAGTTAGTTCCTAAATAGTATACTGGATTACTGTTTACTATAAACAACCAACTTATATTGTTTTCTTGAGTGCTTTATACACACTTAAATAGTAATTAATTGCTTAGACGAGGTGCCTAGGAAGATTAATTTCTAGTAGTTGCTTCACATCCCACAGTTAGCTTGAGGCAGGTGTAGAAGTGGTGACAGCCCTCGAGATCACTTAGTTTCTCCCTGTCCGGGTGTGTAGTAGAGCGTCATTTGGGAGCAGCGAGCTGGCCAGTGCCCGAGGTATCTCATTAGGATTAAAGCTAAGCTCCCTCTAGACACTGTTTCTTACTAGATAGAACCTCTCTACCCGTAGCTGAGCTTAGCTTCGTGTCCTTGGATGGTCTGGGAGGAGGAGTTGACACACACGTTCCTTGTGGATTTAATACCTTGGACTTATACTCCCGGGTGAAGTGCCGCAGTGGTATTCTGTGCGCTTGCGGATTTATCTGTGATCTAAGAAATAACAACAAGCATTTCTGGCGCCGTTGCCGGGGAACGGTTGCTGATCATCTCCGAGCCCTGCTCATCCTCGTATCTTTTTCTTTTTCTTTTTTTTTTGACTTCTATCCCAACGACCTGGAGAAGTTTCCTGAAATACTTTTCTAGTACCTATGAAGCAGCCCATTCTCGAGCTTTCTGCTCCACGGGGGAAATTTTGTGAGCCACCTTCTTCATCGGAGCTAATATTTACAACTGGCTATGAAATTCGTCCCAAGCTCATCAATATGGTTAGGGAGAAAACTCTCTGGTTCTGACCAGGAAAACCCCTACCATCACCTACGGGAATTCGAGCAAATGTGCTCATGCCTTAAGATTCGAGGCATGAAGTCAATAACTATTCGGTGGAAGTTGTTTCCGTTTTCAGTTCAAGGGAACACGAAGCAATGGTACACATCTACCGTGGGCTGTGTAAGCGGTGACTGGGAGAAGTTGCAGTACAGATTCTGTCTAGCCTTTTTCCCAGTAACCCGCATCACCGCCCTTCGTGTAGAAATTCTAAGTTTCCAGCAGAGAAACCAAGAATCAATCGGAGCAGCTTGGTCCAGGTTCACTAATTTAGTACAGTCTGGACCAACCTTGTCCCTACCTGAGTATGTGCTATTGCAACACTTCCACACGGGTCTGGATAAGGAGTCTGCATTCTACCTAGACCTTTCTACCGGAGGATCTTTCATGCATAAAACTCTGTCTGAGGAGAAGGTTATTCTGGATCTCATTCTAGAAAATACCTCCTTCATGGAGAAATGCGTAGAACCCTCTCCGCAGGTCGTTGTGTCTAGAGTCGAGGAGCCCTTAGTAGCCGAAGAACTTGAACCATCCACATCAGACCAATCGACCGAGGAACCAACTCCTGAGCCATCGTCTGAGTATGAAGAAATTCAGACTCCAGGATGTGCTCCAGAGTTCAGGGATGAATTCGAAGAAGACTTCAGAAACACCCTAAACTACTTTGCTTGAAAGAGACCACCTGTTCCCATGCTACCTCCTGACCCATTAGAATTCCAATTCCTACATGAGACGGTTAGGGAGTTAACAGCCATAATGAGCAACGAATGGCTAAAGGAGGTGGAGTCCTTGTCTGAAGTAATTCGGGTGAGAACCGCCCCTCAAACCATTCCTTGTCTCTTAGAGGGGAATCGGGTAGAAGTCCTTTACAACCCAATTGTCGGTGCAAATATCGTCTCAGAATCATTCGCCATCGCGTATTTGGGCAACAAACTATTTGCACCCACAGACAAGTTTTTCAAGCACCCTAATGGGAATGTGCTTGAAGGAGTTAGGGTTGTCCAAAATATTCATGTCGTCCATAATGGCAAGGAGGCGATTCTGGATTTTCATGTCTTGGAAATCCAGGATTTCGATGTACTGATCAGTTTCCCAATTGGGTAGTTATTGCTAACCACATCCTGATTAGGCAACCTCCACATCACTCTGGGAGGGAATGAGTTCTCAATTCCTTTCTCTCGGGTGATATTTTATGCAACCGACCCCCTCCCAAAAGAGTCCCCTGAGGAAGTAGCAGCAATTCTACCTCACGAGTCCCCTGAGACAACTCTACAAGACGAGGTCCTAGACTTTGTTGAAAAGGAGGCTGAACCAGGGGAGACTTTTGAGTTACCAATCATTGAACCGCCGCCATGACCTCCACTTGAGCTCAAGACCCTTCCACAGGGCCTACGCTATGCTTTTCTACATGGCGATAAGGAAGCTCCTATCATCATAAGTGACAAGCTTTCTGAGGACGAGACCTCTCGTTGTCAACGGCTGATATCAGTAGATGGGGAATGTAGATGACAGAGGAACGTTGGCATAAGGACTAATGTAGTATGACATCACTGAAAAGCTAAGGCAAGGATTTTTATACTGGTTGGGCTCCGAGAAGGTAATAGCCCTACTTTTAGTTTATATGGGATTACTGGTGGATAAATTCCCAAGAATAGGGTACAATACGTGGAGACAGGGATCCGACGAGATCGTAGTCGAGAGGGTTGATTACAATCTCAGCAACTTTGGTGGCTATAACTATAGAACTGTGACTCGGGCTTCTATTGTGGCTTTTGATCTGTCCCTAACCCATGGGGGGTGGTAATCCTTTTATACCGTGGGCTACCAACAGTCATCGGATAGGACTCGGACTATGAGATCCGCATGATTAGGAAAGCCTATGTCTCCCACGAGTAGGACTTCGTCTAGATCTTCTGGAACATGGACTCCTTCCATGTTGTCTGGGAATTTCCTTGTATATCTTAATCTTCTTTCCGTATCCGTGAAGGTATGCCTTCCTGATATGCTCCATGATTACGGGTAGTGAAGATATCCCTTATCTATAATCCTGACAGTAGCCCCCGACTTCAACTCAAGGTATCCCTTTTACGCCTAGTTGTCTGAATGAACCCTTATGTCTGTCCTCGGAAAATTCTAGAAGGCAAGGTAATCCTGATAACAAACCAAGGGTTTTAATCCTCACTCATTTGATTTGAAGTCTAAATCAATTTTCTTTTACCGATTGCCCGAAAACTTCAGCGGGAAAAACCCTGGAAACTGAACCGTTGGGGTGTCAGTTTATAAATAGGGGAATCCCCATCTGGGTGACTCATCGGCACTCTCGACGCACTTTCATCTTCGACCCCCATGCTTCCAGCCACCATCGCTTTCTACGCTCGATCTTCCTTCGCCACCAATTTCCCCACCCCCATATCGTGTTCTTGAGATGGCGAAGAACATGGCTTCAACTGTCGTGGAGGGGGTCCCGAAGAAACCGCGTCAAGAGGAGGCAGTTGCTGCGGATGGTGGCCCGGTCGCTGGCGACGATCCCATAGTCGTCCCGCCAGGTTCTTCTTAAATTAAAAACCTTTAACCGAAATCTTCATTCGTAGGGTCATCAGAGAAAAAGGAGGGATCTTTCTAGGGTTTTTGTTAGGATGAATCCTCTGTATTTCCCAAAAATCTAATGTTTTCCCTTATTTTTGTCCAGCCTCTACAACCCCGGCCTCCCAAGATACGGCAACTACGGTTGCCGAGAAGGCGGGAGGAGCGACATCGTCTGAGGTAACGAGGGTTTTCTATGGGGCTTAATTATCGGAAATGTAAACAAGCATTTGCTCTTTCCGACTTTGTACCCTTCCTTTTACAGGTTGCCACGACACTCGGGAAGGTAAGTACTCGAGTGAGTCATCTTACTGTCCTTGCTGTTATCTTTTTGCTTATCCTACTGTCCTCGTAGGGTCCCGCGAAGCCCTTCGCCCCACTAGCCCCTTTGGCTAAGCTGCTCCCCATCACGCGACAGAAGTAAGTCTCCCGTTACCCTAATTCTGATGTCAAGGCGCCCTGTCATTCCTTTTTGATGACACGTTCTCTAAATTTCACTTCTAGGACCTCCTCGACTACTCCGTCCTTGGGGGAGACCCCGACCGCGACAATGGATGTTGTCGCGGTCGGGGAATTTACCGCCCCAAGTTCCGAGTATGATCCCCTCCCTTCCGCCTTCTTCTCGCTCCATGAATTGGATAGAGAAGATTATGGAGGGGCGTCGCCTGCTCGACGAGGGTGCCCAAGAGCTCTCAAGTTCAAATGCAAACTCGAGTGCTCTGGTCGATGCTATGAACGTGAAGACTGCCGACCTCTAGAAGAAACTAGAGGTGACCAAGGTGGATCTTACAAAGATGAAGGAACTCCTCGCGGGCTCCAATGAGTAGTATAAAGGCCTGGAGGCGAGGATGGAGGAGCTGCAAGGCCACCAGGACGCGATCAAAACTTCGCTCCGGACCAGCTACACGACACTTCATCAAATAGCCGTCGGTCTGGGGGTTGAGGTGGAGGCCCCGTCCTTTGGAGATGAGACTTTGGTGACAGTGGCACTGGCAGAACTCTTGAAGGCACTAGAAGGCGTCGTCACGAAGTACGCCAACCAAATGAGGGAGAGTGCGACCACCGAAGTTCGCACCGGCATGGCACACGTCCTCGTGTGCTTCAAGGCCATTTATCCAGACATCGACCTTGAGAACATCCTCCGTCACGATGAGGCGGACTCGAGCCACCTCGAGCTAGCTGAAGAAGTCCGGCCGATCGCCGATAGCATTGTCCCCTTTTATCAGGGTTAAATTTTGTAACCTTCCATGGTCCCGGTGACTTGTAATCTTAAGACTTAAGTACTCGAGTTGGTACTCCGTAGATATATTTTGTCTTATTTTCTGATGTCTAGCGATGCACTTGCAGAGTTGATGTCGTTGCGGATGTTCCTATTGCTGAATGCTGCAACTCGTCAACTAGACCGTGTTCCCCTGTCCGGGACCTTCTAGCCATAGTCAATGATGATGATCGTGAAGCAGGTGTTGACGGCTGTTAAGTACCAAATTAACACCGTCAACGCCTGCATAAAATGACATATTAAAATATCCAACCCAGTGGTAGGGTTAATTTCTAACCATTTCCACAAGTGTTGGTGAATATTTGTATGCATGTGAACTTATGGAGTTTTGGAGCCCCAAAACCCAATTAAACTTCTCCAAAAAGGCCAATTGCACCTACCCATGTATTGAGGGGCCCAAAATGAGTGTGCAGGACGAAAACCAGGCCTAACGGGCCCAGTCATGGTTCGGCCGAACCACTCTGGCGCCGCCTCACTGCGTGCTTCCACGTGGCGACTCCTGGTTCGTTGTTGATGGCGGTTCTAGGGGGCATTACGGTCATTTCCCGTCAGAAGTTGCCGCCATCAAGCTCTATGTAAGGAGGATCATGCTCACTTCACTTCACACACCAAAACACACTTGAGTTGAACTACAAGAGGCTCTCATGTAGCTTAGAATAGGTAGAGAGTGAGGGGAAGCTCTGGAGGTGTGCCCAAAAGTTTGGTGCTCCCTCTGACTTCTACCTCGGTGGATGCTGCTCTCTAGGAGTAGTTCCGAAGGAGTACCGGAGCTGTCGGTACACTATGCTCTGGGTTTGGAGAAGACTTCTTCTATAAAGTAAGCATTCGAGATCCTTTCTTTTGTTATTTAATTACTTAGTCTGAGTGAGATATATTTCCATCTTTACGGGTTCAATGTTTAGTATTCATACTAAGTGCTCTAGTACTAGGACTCTGGATAAAGAAGGAAGTTCCTTCGGGAGTACTAGAGTAGTAATTAATAACTTAGACGTTGTGCCTAGGTTAGAGATTACCTTTATTTGTTGTGTATCCCACGGATTTGTTAGAGGTAGACGGCATGTGGTGACTGCCCTGAATTCCGTCCTAGTAATTCTCCACGTTCGATACATCATAGAGCTATAGCCGGAACCACGCTGACAAACCAGCAGGGGTCGATGCCGGAAGCAACAGATATGAAATTACCTTTAACTTACTTGGGTAATTAAAACACATAGAAAGTCCTCTCTAGTCTAGTCTATCCTACTAGTGGTTGTTGTCCTTGGATAGTCTTAGTCTTGGATAAATTACATGAGTTTGATATCCTTTTGGGGTCACCCGAAGGTGAAGTACTACAGCGGTATTCCGTGCGCTTGCGGATGTATTCTGTGATCGTAAGAAATACCAACAAGTATTTCTGGTGCCGTTGTCGGGGAACGGTTGCTAATCTATCTGAGTCTAGGTTATCCTCGTATTTATTATTATTATTATTTCTTCTTTTATTCCGTTCTTTGATGGTCGAGCTTTTGACCATAAAAAATGCACTGTCGGAAGATACCCCGGATTATCCTGTCATGTTTTCCTTCCAATAAAAGTAAGAACTAGTTCTAGATTAGTATGACCTTTGGGTATTCTTGGTCGCTAACCATTTCAGGTTGAGAATAAGAATGAGGGTCATATGATGCCTAAGAATGCCGGAGCTACATCAGCTGAACACCTTAGTGATGGAACATACTCACAAAAGTCCAATTGTGGTGGTGTTGAAGATCGATGCGCTTGTCATGATGAGTTCCGTCAGTCAAGGTTAAGTTGGTTTTAGTCTGATCTTGCCAAAATTTTTTAAAAAATAATAATAAAATAAAAATAGATAAAATGAAATAAAATAAAGTTGGCTCCTTGGTCTTCCAACAAGGTGAGTCATTTTTGCTTCACTCTTGTCTTTGTTTTGTTTTTGTGTCCAATAAAGCCTCCTAGGTTCAAGGACAAGTGTTGGGGTGATCTTGTACATCAACGCCATAACCAAAGCAAGATCACCCTGGAAGTGACAAGCCATGACAATCCACTGCTGGTAATTCTTATCGTCCAAAGAATAAATTCGCAAGTGAACAGAATACCGCTGTAGCACTTCCCCTAAGGAGTATTCCTAAGGTATCGAATCCACAGGGAACAGTATGACTAATCCTACTCTAGTTCATCCAAGGACACAAAGCTAATGGTAGGCCAAGGGGTTGAGAGGATTTACTCATAAGAGACAGTGTGTTCAGGAAGATTATTTAATCCAAGAGAAATACTTCGAGCACTGGTGACTCGCTGCCCCAGGTTCAAGCGAGCAACTACACACCCGGGCAGGGAGGACTACGTGATCATGAGGGCTGTCACCACCTCTACACTTGCCTCAAGCCAGCTGTGGGATGTGCAGCAATTACTGGAAATTAACTACCTAGACGTCTTGCCTAAGCAGATTAATTACTACTCAAGTGTTAATTAGGCACCCAAGCAATTAATATAAGTGAGTTGTTTATAGTAAGCAGTAATCCCGTACTCGACTAGGAACTAACTGAGATATAAATCTTATGAAAGTAAACTCAAGTACTCAGAATAGTATTTCTATTAAAGCAAGAGTATTTGATAAATTAAAAGTAAGAAGAAGAAGTTACTGACAACTCCAGGACTCCTCCAATGAATTCTATTCCACTCTCTCCCTAATCTAGTATACAGAAGTGTACAATAGAGTCTCTTGTAATTCAACTCGAGCTTGGTGTGCGTTCTAAGTGAGGGATGAGAGCTCTATTTATAGCCTCTCAAGTGGCGGTTGTGACAGTTGGAAATGTCGGCTCTGCCCCTGGTAGCCACCATTGAGGTGCAATCCTGGACGTGCACGTTGAAGCAGAGGATGAGGCGGCGCAGGGTCGGCCCTTGCCTAGCCCAAAAAGCTCTGGCCTTCTTCCAGGTTCTCCTTAGTGGGCCTAGTGGGCTATATCTTCGTGCCACAGCCTCCATTGATGGATTTTCTCTGGATTTATGGGCTTGACACTCCATGGGCTCCACCGGAAATGCAACTCCCACTTTGTAGCTTATTTGCTCTCCACTTTTGATATATTTCCCTGCATACAAATACTTCACTAGCACTTGTGGAAATGGCTAGAAAGGACCCCTACAACTATGTTGGACCATTTATTTCATTTAGACTTTGCAGGTGTTAACGGCATAAAATGTTGCATTAATAGCCGTCAACAAAACCCCCAACACTTAGCTCTTTACTTGTCCTCAAGTAAAGGTAGTGATAAAAATGAGGAAATAGAACCTCCCAAGATAAATTCAAATGCACAAAAGTATCCAAGATTATAATCATACCTGTGAACTTGTGATGTGGCTAGCTCACCATCTTGGAAAATTGATAGTTGGAACGGTCAGGATTCCGGTCATCCTTGCTCTTTCCTTCAGACCCTTGGGATTTTTATTTGGTTTTCGCAAAAATGGCATTTCTCCTCAATATGACTTCATCTCAAGTCGCTCAGATATGTGTATATCCTCACAAAAACTATTGCCAACTATTTTCCCTAATCTAAGGCTGATAGGTGGAGCTTCGTAGGGAAAGTTGGGACATACCTGCATCACATATTTTGCGAAGACAAATACATGGACTCAAGAAGATAAGTCGTCATACTCTAGATCAAGGGTATATGGTGGAACATATTTTTGTATTTTCTGGTGGACAATGGAATGAATCCTCTTTATTGTATCTCTCCTCCTATTTCTCCTGCTTTTATTGGAGGGGGCATGACCTTTTTATTGCCAACATGCTCATTGATGACATGGCTCGAAGGATTTTTTTTTCAGTGGTTCATGCCTTTCCCTCCTTTTTATTGCAAGACTTTTCAAGGAGAAGGAATATGATTAGGAGTTTATTCAATGGATGAAAATATGGTGGAATGCTAACTTGGAATAAGCTAACATTTATTTTGGTGGACCCTTGATCATAGGAGCACGAAAAGAATCTAACACGAGTCACATCTATTTGTCAAACCTCAACATAATGCAAGCGGTCATATGCATAGTATGGTTCATCATAATAATCATTGCATTTTGGCTTTGGTGGGCATGACACAAAGTCTATGAGGATTTTGCCAAGTCAAAACATTTTAATTTTCAAAAATAAAATTCCCAAGTGTCATGAAGAAAGGAAACAAAGAATTCCTTCATCTAGTCCATATCTCAAAAATCAATTATTTAGATGAATGAGGGTTCCTATCTGAATTTTAGTTCACATGGTTGATCATAATCAAGAATATATCATGCACAAGAACTATCTTGGAGAAATTCTATTTTCACTTTTTTATTTTTTATTGAGTTTTATTTTTTTCTAAGCTGTATTGTACAGGCATGCAAGTAACAGGGGAGACTGAAGCGTCAGATGCATGTACGTGTGAAAATTGGGAGCGAGGGGCTGCAGGAATGGTTCGGCTGAACCACCACTCTGTTCCCTCACTGCAATTTTCTGCAGACTTCTGTAGTGGCCCAAATTGCATCATTCTGCCTGCCTCTCATCTAACAAGCTGAGGGATCCCCCCACACTTATTTGTAAACCTATCTTTATTCAAGAAATAAAATAAATGGCGTAAAATACCAACATGCCACAACTTTATTCAATTCAAAATGGGGCACTTACAATTATTGGAATGAAAATGAAACAAAATTAAACTAACAAGCGCCAAAACCTATTCTAAGAGATGGGGAGATGACTATTCTCTATAGTACTTCTCCTCCTTCCCCATCTCATGGAATGCACACTTGAGTTTAGCGCACATTCCTTGGCTGAGAGTCCTAAGCTCATTTATGAGCTCAGCCACTTTGACCCTCAACTCAACATTCGAGTCGGAGAGCTCGGTGTTTTTCTGCCTAATCTTCTTCATTTGCTTGGCAAGCTCTTCGACTATCGGCTTGGACCCCCGCATCTCTTGATGCTTGCCCGGCGCCACATGGATCGGAGGCGGCAAAGTGAATCGCTGAATCCGGGGAGGCGAGGAGCTGACCGACTCCTCGGCCTTGCATACGGGCGACGCTGAATGGTAAAGGCCTTTGCCGTAACCACCATTGGGGGTGCGAACCCCCATCACCCTAAAGTTATCCCCGCGGGGTGTCAAGGGTGTGGTGGCTGGTGTCTTGTAGTGGTGGAACACCATGTCTCCTGCATCAGTGCGCAGGGTACCAACATACCCCTCATTGGTTGGACTGTCATCTGGAATCAACTGGCGCACCACCCGTGGTTTCAACCCGGCAGTCGTCGGTCGGCGCACCGGAGAATCACCCCACACCTTGGTGGTGGTGCGCCTCAGCGAGAGTGGCCTTGCCGTAGAACGGGGAGCCGAGAGGGGCCGGCCAGGGTACGGCCGAACCAGAGGCGGCTCCCTCGGCCCCCACACTCGACGTCGAGGCTGGCAGCGACTTTAGGGGTTCAACTCAAAGTGCGTGCACCTGCTCCAGCGGCAGATCTTCCGTGCAAACCAATTGGTTCACCGGAGTTGGATTCCCTTCCAAATCAAAGGTTTCGGTAGAAGTTGCATGGTAGGGAATCAAGGCCTTGCCCTTGCGAGCCATTGGTGGTGAAAGAGAGGGGTTCGCTAGGGTTTGGTTGGGTGGAATTGGAGGAAAGAGGGAAAAATGGTGGAGGAGAAGAGAGCTCTGGTGGATCTGGGATAGAAACTATGTCGGTGCTACAAAGAATAAGGAGAGGGGGATGCAAAGAGGCTGTGGTTTGAGATCTGAGCCAGTTGGACTCTAGCCTGGTTCGGCCGAACCCTGGTGGGTCCCACTGGCTGCAAGTTTCGTATCACAGGACGACAGGACCTTAAAGACACCTAGGGGACTATGTTACAAACAAAAATTAAGCAAATTTTAGTTGAGGAATTAGGGTGTAAAGTTAATTAACTCTATCACATCTATTTCTTCATCTAAAATTTTATTCGGCTCAAGGAAAAGCTTAAGGCATTGACCATTTACCTTGAACATCGTACCTGAGTCGTCGCGGAGTGCGATGGCTCCATGTGATGAGGTGTCGATGACGTCAAATGGTCCTTCCCATTTGCTTCGCAGCTTTCCATGGCCGAACAACTTAACTCTGGAGTTGAATAGCAGTACCCTGTCCCCTGGTCGGAATGTCTTTATCTTGATCCTCTTGTCATGCCACCTTTTTGTCCTTTTCTTATACAAATTGGCGCTGTGATATGCCTTGTCCCTCCATTCTTCCAGCTCGAACAACTGCATCTTCCTCCATTCTCCAGCCCCCTCAAAATCCATATTCCACTCCTTGATGGCCTTGTAAGCTCGATGCTCTAGCTCTACAGGGAGTCGGCATGGCTTCCCATAGACTATCTGGTATGGGGACATACCGATGGGTGTCTTGTATGCCGTCTGGTATGCCCAAAGAGCATCGGGGAGTTTGTCCTTTCATCCTGTCCCCATCTTGTTGACGGTCTTGAGCAGAATGTTCTTGATCTGTTTATTGGATGTTTCTGCTTGGCCACTAGTTTGAGGATGGTAGGGCGTAGCTATGTCATGTTTGGCGCCCATCTCACGAAGGAGCTCCCGAAATGTCCTATCGATGAAGTGGGATCCTCCATCACTGATGATCATCCTCGGGGTGCCAAAGCGCGGGAAAATGATATCGGTGAACATCCTCTTAGCGTTCTTGGCATCTGCAGCCCGGCATGGCATGGCTTCCACCCACTTGAACACATAATCAACTGCCACCAAGATGTACTCGAAATTATAAGACTTTGGAAAGGGTCCCATATAGTCGATACCCCACACATCAAATATTTTCTACTTGAAGGTTATAGGTGAGGGGCATCACATCTCGAGAAGTGATCCCTCCAGCCCTCTGGCAGCTGACACATCTCCTAACAAACTCCTTGGAGTCCTTGTAAATGGTGGGCCAATAGAACCCACACTGCCACACCTTGGCTTGTGTGCGGAATGCTCCGTAGTGCCCACCATACGGTGCAAAATGACATTGCTTAATGATCTTCAAGCCCTCATCTATTGGCACACACCTCAACACTCCATCTGAGCAGACTCTATAGAGGTATGGCTCGTCCCAAATGTGCCGGCGGCTCTCATATTTGAGTTTCCTTGAGCTTTCCCCTGGCGGCACATACTTCGTCCCCATGTAGTTGACAATGTTGGCATGGGTCGGAGCCGCTGACTGTCATGAGCATGTCGTCTCGCAAAAAATCATTTCTCGGGGGCCCTTGCAAGTTAGTACCCTGCAGACGAGACAAATGATCTGCAATGGAATTTTCTACTCCTTTCTTATCTTTTATTTCAAGGTCAAATTCTTGAAGGAATAGGATCCATCTTAAAAGACGAGGTTTAGCATCCTTTTTAGTTAGCAGGTACTTAAGTGCAGCATGATCAGTGTGGATAATCACCTTAGCACCTACTAGATAGGACCTAAACTTGTCAATAGCAAAGACCACAGCTAGAAGCTCCTTCTCAGTTGTTGCATAATTAATCTGGGCTCCGGTTAGGGTCTTGCTAGCAAATGAGATAGCGTGATGCTTTTTGTCTTTGGTCTGTCCTAGGACAGCTCCAACGGCGAAATCGGTAACATCACACATTATCTCGAAGGGAAGCGTCCAATCAGGTGGTTGGATGATTAGAGCTAAGACAAGCGCCTTTTTGAGGGTCTCAAAAGATTTAAGACAGGCGTCGTCGAAGTCGAAGGGAACATCTTGAGCAAGGAGATTGGTCAGGGGTCTAGCAATTGTAGAAAAATCCTTGATGAACCTCCTATAAATGCCAGCATGACCAAGAAAACTCCTGACTCCCTTGATATTAACGGGGGTGGAAGTTGATCAATGACCTTGATCTTGGCATGATCAACTTCAATCCCTCGTGCGGACACTCGATGACCAAGAACTATTTCTTCGCGGACCATGAAATGACACTTCTCCCAGTTAATTACTAGGTCCTTCTCTTGGCATCGTTGCAAAAACTTGTCCAAATTTTAGAGGCAGTGACCAAAAGTCTTTCCATAGATGGAGAAGTCATCCATGAAGACCTCCATGATGCTTTCGATCATGTCCTTAGAAGATGAGTGGTCTCATCCTTAGAAAGCTTGTCACTGATGATGACAGGAGCTTCCTTATCGTCGTGAAGAAAAGCATAGCGTAGTCCTTGAGGAAGGGTTTTGAGCTCAAGTGGAGGTCGTGGTGGCAATTCTGTAATGGGCAGCTCAAAAGTCTCTCCCGGTCCTGCTTCTTCTGTCCTGCTTCTTCTGCAACGAAGTCAGGGACCTCGTCTTCTAGAAGTGACTCAGGGGACTCATGTGGTAATAGTGCCGCTACTTCCTCTACGAACTCTTCTTCTGGGAGGTAATCGGTTGTAGCAAATTTTGCCTTACCGAAAGAGATTATGAGCTCATTCCCTCCCAGAGTGATGTGGAGGTTGTCTAATCGGGGTGTGTTGATTAACAATTGCCCAATTGCGTATCTGATTAAGACATCAAAATCCTGGACTTCAAAGATGTGAAAAGCCAGGATCGCCACCTTGCCGTTGTGAAAGACAGGCACGTTTTGGACAACCCCAACTCCTTCAAGCACATTCCCATCGGGGTGCTTAAAGAACTTGTCTATTGGAGCAAACACTTTGTCGCCCAGGTATGCGATGACAAAAGACTCTAAGACGATGTTTGCTCCTACAGTTGGGATGTAGAGGACTCTCACCTGGTTCCCCGCTAGGAAACAATGACTAACTAGAGGGGAATCCCGCATCCGAAGAACTTCGGATGAGGATTCAACCTCTTGAAGCCATTCATCGCTCATGATGACTGTTAGTTCCCGGACTGTTTCTCGGAGGTATTGGATTTCTAACGGGTCTGGGGGTGCTAGAGGAACAGGTGGTTTCTTTTTGGCAAAATAGTTCAAAGTATTCCCGTAATCTACATTAGGGTCAACCTTGAACTGGGAAGCACATCCTGGAGTGCAAATTCCTTCACACTCAGCAAATTCCTGGAGTGCAAATTCCTTCACACTAGTTCCTCGACCGAACTGGTTGAAGGGAATTTCTATGCGAAGAGCAATGATGCGGGTTACTGGAAAAAATGCTAGACAGAATCTGTCCCGCAAATTCTCCCAATCACCGCTTACACAGCCTACGGTAGATGTGTAGCATTGCTTCGCTCTCCCATGAAGAGAAAACAGAAACAATTTCCACCGGATAATGACTTGCTTCATGCCCCAAATCTTAAGGCACGAGCATATTTGTTCGAATTCCCGCAGGTGATGGTAGGGATTTTCCTGGTCAGAACCAGAGAAGGATTTCTCCCTAACCATGCTAATGAGCTCGGGACGAATTTCATAGCCAGTTGTGAATATTGGCTCCGATGAAGGAGGTGGCTCACAAAATTCGCACCGTGGAGCAGATAGCTCGAAAATTGGCTGCTCCATAGAATTTGGAAAAGTATTTTTGAAACTTCTCTGGGTAGCAAGGGTGTAGAAGGAATAAAGGAAAAAGAAAAAGAAGGATACGAGGATGAACAACGCTTGGATGGAATCAGCAACCGTTCCCCGGCAATGGCGCTAGAAATGCTTGTTGGTAATTCTTATCGTCCACAGAATAAATCCGCAATCGAACGGAATACCGCCGTAGCACTTCCCCTCTGGAGTATTCCTAGGGTATCGAATCCACATAGAACAGTGTGACTAATCCTACTCTAGTTATTCCAAGGACACAAAGCTAATGGTAGGCTAAAGGGTTGAGAGGATTTACTCGTAAGAGACAGTGTCTTCAGGAAGATTATTTAATCCTAGAGGAATATTTCGAGCACTGGTGACTTGCTGCCCCAGGTTCAAGAGAGCTACTACACACCTGAACAGGAAGGACTACGTGATCTTGAGGGCTGTCACCACCTCTACACTTGCCTCAAGCTAATTGTACAAAAGTAAACTCAAGTACTCAGAATAATATTTCTATCAAAGGAAGAGTATTTGATAAAGTAAAAGTAAGAAGAAGAAGTTACCGACAACTCCGGGATTCCTCCGACGACTTCTACTCCACTCTCTCCCTATCTAGTATACAAAAGTGTACAATTGAGCCTCTTGTAATTCAGCTCAAGCTTGTGTGTGTTCTAAGTGAGGGATGAGAGCTCTATTTATAGCCTCTCAAGTGGTGATTGTGACGGTTGGAAATGTCGGCTCTGCCCCTGGTAACCGCCATTGAGGTGCAATCCTGGACGTCCACGTGGAAGTGGAAGTAGAGGATGAGGCAGCGCAAGGTCGGTTCGGCCGAACCCTGGCCTGGCCCAAACAGCTTCGGTCTTCTTCCAGGTTCTTCTTAGTGGGCCTAGTGGGCCATATCTTCGTGCCACAGCCTCCATTGATGGATATTCTCTGGATTTATGGGATTGACACTCCATGGGCTCCACCAGAAATGCAACTCCCACTTTGTAGCTTATTTTCTCTCTACTTTTGGTATATTTTCCTGCATACAAATACTACACTAACACTTGTGGAAATGGTTAGAAATAAACCCTGCCACTATGTTGGAACATTTATTTTATTTTGATTTTGCAGGTGTTGACGGCATAAAATATTGCATTAATAGCCGTCAACATACCTCCCCTAAAAGTTTCATCCATTTTGGTGCAGCAAAGACTTGGGAACGCCGCGATGAAGTAGCTGCTCGCGTTTGCACTCCGCGCGCGATGCTGTGTCGCCGCCGCCGGGCCGTCGGCCGTCGTGCCGCCATCTCCGGCCACCTCCTGGCACGAAACCGCGCCACCTGCTCCGCCTCCTCCTCACGAAGTCACAGCCATCATCTCCCGCGCACGAGCCAAGCATATCGACGCCGCCGCCCGCTTTTTTGCCGTCGACCGGTGCGCCGCTGCACCGATCTCCCTCTCCGGTGAGCCAAACTCCGATTCGTCGCACGTACACCACCCCAGCGACCTCCTCTCCATGATTCCCGGCCTTATTCCTGCATGCATGCAGTGCTGCGAGCCGTCACCGTTCATCCGCTGCCGCCGGTTAGCCGTCGCCGTCGCCGGAGCTCTGCGCCGCTTCTCCGCGCCGGCCGGGCATGCGGTGAGCCTCCCCTCACATCCCTACTGCTACTCCAGGCTTCATCCCACGCGGATCGAGCCTCAAATCGCGCATGCAGCGCCGGCTGAACTCCGGCCGCTGCTAGTTGTCGTCGTCGGTGATGCTCTGTCCATCACCGGCGTCGATTCGACCACCCATAGATCCGTCGTGTCCTCCTTTCCATTTCCTCTTTTGGCCGGGACTCCAGCCGAGCCGCCATTCGCCGCCGGTGCCGGCACAAACACCGGTGGCCTGACTCTGTCCCGCGTGTCCCCGTGCCGGCTCACTGACCGGTGGGCCCGGCCAGGTGGAAAAAGAAAAATAAAAAGAAAAGAAAAACGATTTTCTAATTAAATCCATACAGAAAAATGTGCTAACTTCTAAAATGCATAACTAATTCAATTTATCTCCAAATTTGGTGAACCAAATTTCTATGGATTCATAAAAATGTGATCTATGCTGTTGTGAAATAAAAAGGGCTGACTTCTGTGTTGGTTTTTCCTCTAGAAATAGAAATGTTTATATGTATCTCTTTTATGGTCTAGATATTAATAAATTCATAGAAATTATTGGTAAATGCTAACAATGTGAAACTAATTTTGTTGAGCATGTATTTTAGTACTCTTCTCAGCTGTGGAAAATATCTTGACAAAGCTACCTCTGTTATTACTCTATGTATTTTTGCTAATCTTCCTATTAATCAAACTTGTAAAATACATAAGTAATTCATAGAAAGTGATAAAAATTATGAAACCAACTTTTTTAATCTTGTAAAATATTACTCTTCATTTTTGTATAAAAGATTTTGAGCAACTACCTTTTAAATGCATGTTTAGGAATTTACTTACCCTCTTTACTGATTAAATTGTAAAATCCATAAATAAATAATGCCATCACCTCCGGTGGTGAAATAATTTTTCCTAGGACCTGACAGTAGTTTTCTTTCACCTAAAAACAATCACTTGTGTAAAAAATGGATTTAAAATGCATGATTGCTTGTAATGCCTAAAAGAAACTTAAATAATTACAGATCTGCCATTATAAGACCTGAGAGCTTGTTTATTTTATATCTCCCAAGCCATAAGTGATAATCTGGTGATTCTTTCACATAAATTCATTTTAGGTCTTGTAGAACCCTCTATAATTTTGTTGTATTTTATTGATCATTTTGCATGTGCATATTTATTTGGCTCTTATTCGCATATTGCTTCTTTTTGATAGATTCGGAGATTTCCGGAGTTGGCGATCCTACCCTGAGGTCAAGTACGACCAATTGCAGCATACAGGCGAACACCTAAGCATATAGCACCCATGTTTTACTCAACTCCTTTTTGTTTACGAATCTATTTATATATATGCATGTGCTTAGATAACGATATTGGGTGATATGGTAGAGAATTAATTGATGCATTTGCCCTAGTTATATTGCTGCCATGTATCTACTTTCTCCTAGTTGGGAATGGTTGGGATGTTTTATTCTTTGATGCTTAGTCATGCTTAGTGGTAATATAACTACATGGATGGACAGAGCTATTAATTTTGGTATATGGACAACTTAGGTTAATGGGCATAAAACTTGAGCACTTACACTAAATAATAGTTGATAAAATGTGATGGAATTGGATGGGTGGTAGGGCGATGCTGGGAGGTTGGTTTCCCCTAATGCAAGTAGCCTCGTCTGGGTCGTTAAGGACCGAACATGTTAACGTCTATCAAGCACCCTACGTACTTACCACATGCTGTATATGGGATTGGCTTGTCCTAGTACTGGTTCTACTATGATCATTTATGACACATTGGAGAGACGTGAGGGCAGGTAGCCCTTTGGAGGGCCTCGGGTGCCTATGTTAGCCGGGGGTGCTTCCCGCGTGGCGCGCCCGCCTTGGTCATATCACGCACGCACGTGACTGAGCCGTTGGAAACCCAACGTGGTATAGGTGGTTGGGGTAGAATTAGGAAAAGCATGTAATGAGCTTGTATCACTTGGTGGACCGCACCTGTGTGGTGGGTAGTACTTGATCCTTGTTCATTGCTTGTGGGTCCAGTTGTACACCTCTGATCATAGTATAATCTATTCGAATAGCCGCGTCCTCGGTTATGGACATTGCTTGATGTGTTCCTTACTCATGTTAGCATCAAATTTGGGTTAATATGGATGGGGTTACGCCGATGGTGATCCTTACACATGTTGTGCCATGTTGGTATGGAGTCCATGGTTGGTAGTCCATGGTTGGTAATGAGGGTGCTGTTTGGGCTCTTTATCTTATACTTTTCCGAATATTATGCTTGCTGTAAATATTTTAAAATGTTGCTAATTAACTTGTTATAGAATTGCTTTTACTTGTATTTGCTCAATAAAATTGGCTTTATGCAATTTATGAACTTAGATTGCTCTAGGTTAAGGTAAACCTTGCATACTTCTCTCTCCCTCTTATGTATATATAA
>CM002476.1:11034435-11057848 GCA_000325765.3 Leersia perrieri | reverse complement strand
TCATCAAATCCCCATTCTGTGTCTTGTACCTCGCCTTTTTTTATCCATGTTTTGGTACTTGCTATGATTATTAATTGCTTGCGATGAAAGTGCGAGGCTAGTCGCAATCCTGGGGACTAGCTAAGCATGAGTACGGGTTTTGATCGCTTGAGATAATCGGGGATAGCGCTTTGGATCGAGTCACTGGGGTATGCTTTTGGTCGCCGCCTTCGTGTGGTTGACGGGTATATGACGTAGTTGACTGGCAAGCTATCTTACGGCTATGTCTTGCACTCACTACTCAGCATTCAGATTATTATAACAGAAGGTCGTCAACCGCAATCATGGACACATGGAGGATGAGTGGCTATTTATGCGTGTATGGATCCAACTCCTCCAATAGTATGTGGTGGTCGTGTTGGACACTGGATGGTATAATACTTGGGGTGTCCACACCAGTCATGCACTACCCTGCTTTCGCGTAAACAAAGAAAGCAACCAAGGTTAGCCTGCAAAGGACGATAAACCATACAGAGGTATATATAAAATATTGGCAATAGTTTCTTAGAAATCTTCCTCGGTAACGGCACCAGAAATGCTTGTTGGTATTTCTTAACGTCATCCCTGAAAATATAATTCACAGCGATGGTGGCTCGAAATATGAATGGTAATCTATGGTTTACAAAATACACCTGCAAGCGCATGGATATACCACTATAGCATTTCACCCGGAAGTATTCCAATCAAGCAGAGAGTTCACCCAACATTTGAGAACCCCGGACAAAGTGATCCCACTCGGGAGAGCAATGTTTCGCTTCAAGATAAAGCCTTACAAGCTAAACTGAAGGATCTCTTCTTAGGTGACACTCATATTTCCACCCCGCTCGATAAGCCGAACGTCAGGGCTTATAAGATCTACCGGCCAGTCCCTGAGGTAATCACTCATCATATTTCATAATAATTTCTCAGGCTTACTTTCATTAACCAGTCATACTGATCTCTAGGAAAATTATCAGATCGATTCTAGGCCACCAAGTGTGGCCACTCTCGCATGTCTGACCAGGACAGCTATTCTGGACGGCCATGCAATTGATTTTGACGAAGATGACGTGATCTCGCCAAATGAAGACACAGCCATCAAGGAGGACTCCAATGTGTTGGTATTTCTTATTGTCACAGAATAAATCCGCAAGCGAACGGAATACCGTTGTAGCACTTCCCCTGTGGAGTATTCCTAGGGTATCGAATCCATAGGGAACGTGTGTGCCAAATCCTCCTCTAGTTCATCCAAGGACACGAAGCTAATGGTGGACTAAGGGTAGGGAGGGTTTACTCATAAGATACAGTGTCTACAGTAAGCTTAAGTTTAATCCTAGTGGGATACTTCGGACACCGGCGGCTCGCTGCCCCAGGTTCCAGCTCTACTATGCACCCGAATAGGGAGGAACTACGTGATCTTGAGGGCTGTCACCACCTCTACACTTGCCTCAAGCTAACTGTGGGATGCGCAGCAACTACTGGAAATTAACTACCTAGACACCGCATCTAAGCAGGTTAATTATTACCTTAGTGTTGATCAATTCACTAAAGCAATCACTATAAGGCAGTTGTTTATAGTAAACAGCAATCCCGTATTCAACTTAGGAACTAACTGGGAGGTAAATCTTACGAAAGTAAACTCAATTATTTAGATGAATATTTCTATTAAAGCAAGAGTAATTGATAAAGTAAAAGAAAGAAGAAAGAGTTACCGACAACTCCGGGACTCCTCTAACGACTTCCACTCTACTCTCTCCCTAGTCTAGTATACAATAGTGTACAATAGAGCCTCTTGTAATTCAGCTCAAGCTTCAAGTGTGTGTTGTAAGTGTGGGATGAGAGCTCTATATATAGGCCTTAATGACGGTTACTTCTGATGGAAAATTACCATAGTGCCCTTGGGAACCGCCATTGAGGAGTGATCTCGGACGCACACGTGGAAGCTCAGGATGAATGGCCTCAAGGTCAGTTCGGCCAAACTAGGTGGTTCGGCCGAACCACTCTTGGGCCCGTTCGACTCGGCCTTTCTCGTGTCCACTCCTGGTAGGCCCAATATGCCAAATCCACTTGAGATTGCCTGAGTTGATGTATTTGACTTGGGTTTATGGGCTTTGCACTCTATGGGCTTTACCTGTAATTGAGACCTCCCTCTTTATTGTGCATTTGCTCTCCATTTTGGTGGTTTATCTCCTGCATACAAATATACACCAACACTCATGGAAATGGTTAGAAATAAACTCTACCACTATGTTGTATGTTTGGTTTCATTCATATTTTGCAGGTATTGATGGCATAAAATGATGCATTAACAGTCGTCAACAAAACCCTCACACTAAGCTCTTTACTCGTCCTCGAGTAAAGGTAGCGATAAAGTGTATAACAAAATCTCCCATGATATAATACAGGTACATAAGTTATTGAAAAAACCATGCTCATACCTGTGAACTTTTTGAAGTGGCTATCTTAACATCTTCGGTGATTGAGAGGTGGAACGGTCTTGACTCCAGTCCTCCTTGTTTTCTCCATCAGACTCTTGGGATTTTTATTAATTTTCGCAAAAGTAGCAATACTCCTCAAAATGACTTGCTCTAGAGTCACTCATATATTTGGAATTTTTATGGATCCTCACCAAGGCTCATGTTACCGAACCTTTTTCCCTATACTAATAGGCTTATATGGAGCTCGGTAGGGAAAAGTCGGGACATACCTGCATTGCATATGTTGCAAAACCAAATACATGGACTCAAGAAGATGACTCCTCATATCCTAGATCAAGGGTATATGAGGTGGATGTGTGGTGGAAACACTAGTGGAGAATGTAATATCCATGACATTTCTTTATCGTTATAAAAGATACAAAATTCGTCATTAATAAACTTCTATGATGAATTTATGACAAAATTCGTTTCGTCGTAGAAGTCGTGTCACAGAAGTTTCCTAAGTTTCCTTGTGTCGAAATATAGTGTGTTTCGTCATAGAACCTCTTATTCTATGACGAACCTTGTTCGTCTTAGAATTTTCTTGGCGACGCAGTAGAATTGCTTTACAGCTGGACAATAACTGCCACGTGCGAGTGATGTGGCAAGCCATATGGAAGACACGTGGCACAATACGATTGATCTACGTGTTTGTGTGTGCTGGAGCCACATGGCAGCATTAGTATAAAAAATAACAGGCCCAATTATATTATATATATATGCTGTAAATGGAACACGTGCCCAATTATATTATATATATTTGAATTTGCATCAAAATACAAGACCCAATACACCCAATACGGACAAACATAAACGTACACGTACACACGTATAGACAGTACAGACAAATACACATAAAAAATACAGGCCAACCCACTGGGTCAGCACTCCGTGGCGTTCTTGGCCTAGTCAGGCTAGGGCACCGGGCCACAGCCAGGCAGCCGTGCGTCCGCCCTGCATCGCCGGATCCGTAGCCGTGCCGCCGTGAGTGGGAGGGCTAGAGGATGTACATCCGGCCCTCCCCACCTCCGCGCCACCACTCCTGCCGCTGCGCGTCCGCCGCCGCCGCTCGTCCGCATGCCTCCACGCGGATCCAGGCCCTCCCCGCGCCACGGCTGCCGCCGCCGCACGGTGATAAGGGAGAAGGAGGCCGGTGCCTCGCCGGAGAGGGGGAGGACGATGGCACTGCACTAAAGAGGGGGAGGGGGAGTATGACGGTGCCGTGCCAGAGAGGGAGAAGTGGAGGCCGGCGCCGGGATAGTGAGTGGAGAGGGAGAGGGAGAGGGAGGAGAGGGAAGAAGGAAGAGGCGGCTAGGGGAGGATGACGGGAGGAGCTAGGGTTTGGGGGCATTTTATATCACTCGGGAACAATCAGAGCCATCCAATTTGGATGGACGGCCAGAGATTGTTGGGCTTGTTGGGCCCAAACAGGCCTTACTCTAATTCCATCTTTAATTATTTTTTTCTATTCTTTATCATTGTATTGCACCACTGTGAAATGACACATAAAAATAATTGTATATTGTGTTATATACACTAATACATTTTTATATGTAATAGTCTACGTATAATTTGTATGGTAGAAGTTTCAATAATTTTTGAATGTATTTACTAATTTTTATATATTAAATGAATTTCTATATGATTATCCAAAATAATTCAAAATTGAACTACGTGTACATCTTATAAGATTAAAAAAATTATACTTAGTCTCATGTCTTACATTCTAGCCTATGTCTTGGAGATAGATGAAAAAATAAATTGTCTTATAAGGACAATTCAAACTTCTTTCTCTAAATTACCACATAATAACTATAATAATATCTATATTTGATCAAAAAATTCTACAAATTGGCATAACAACATGTTTTTGGTACATAAGCTTTCAATAAAAAATTTATATGATTTTGATAATGTGAGAATATACATTGTTCACAAATAGAGACATTTGTGTTGAGTTATATGAAACTGTGTGAGAGATGTGTCCATCCGTGAACAATATATTTCACCCTATTTTAACTGAATGCCGTGTTATCAAATCTGACATGGAACTTGCCCTTATTCAGTATGCTAATGATGTGAGCTCCGAACCTCACATTGAGGTAACTATTATTCTTCCACTGAAGTCCCATATACCATGCAAAAATATTATTTTTTCACATCATCATGAGTGTTTTACATGTGCTTAGTCCCTGTCATAACCAAATAATGCTTGCTCATTTTTGGTATTGGATTGTAGCTCCAGTTTACGAGATATTGTTGGCTGAAACTTGACCGGATTGATCGGTTTTCGTAGTGTTTGATTTGAATAATAACTTAATAAGTGGTTTTTTAATTATTCTGATGGTTTCCAATGCTCCCTGTATGACTTATCATCAACCATTTCTGTATGGTCGTTTTCTTAGATCATTTTGGTTCTGGGGTTTTTCTATGATAGTATGTAGTTCCTTTGAACCAATTCATAGAAACCTAATCTGCTGTTTTAGGTCATCAAAGGGTATGCAATACTTGTAAGGTTAGAGAGAGAGATCCTAATGCATTGAGCAAAATGCAATGCTGATAAAGTCATAATACCGGGAACAACTATGTCATCCAATTTATAAAATAATATATTTGGCATTTAGGTATTTTAATTACTTACTGAGATGCAAATAAAATATATGCACTTATTTACTTGCACTTTTATAAGGTCATGAGACGAGCAAGACCAGGCATGAAGGAATACCAGTTAGAAAGTATCTTTCTTCATCATGTATATATGTATGGAGGCTGTCGACATTGCTCTTATACATGTATATGCGAGGATGCATATAATTCTCTTGTTAAGCAACTGCCTATATTTGGACTGACGGATATCTTTAAACAGTTTTTTACCCACTTTTGAGTGTAATTCAATATGTATAACCCATTCAATTATATATTTTGTTATCTTGGCGCTCATTAATTTTTTGTTTTCAGTTTTTCACCTATGGAATAGTGGTGTGCTATTCTTCTCAAATGCTACATATTTTTATTAGGCACTGGACTCACTGGATGACTAAATGATCTTCTTTGTGTTGGACAATAAATAAGTATAGGTTGGATGGATAGTGCTTTTATGTTGGATCAACTCAAGTATTAATACTTCATAGCAAACGAATTTTCATGTGAAAATAAATTGTTTTTCATGTGAGAATCATGAATACATTCATAGGGCTGTACAAGCTCATGAATACATTCTCTTTTATCTTGATCAGCATCTTTGACCAGTCTCTCGACTATGGCTGTACAAGCTCCTCGATCACAACCTAGCAATGAGATCGACCTCTAGGATAGCCTAGGCGAGAAGATGGACTGCATAAAATTTTATATTGAATGGTAGATGGAAAATGAAAGGTGTGTTCATTTTCCTCCACCTGTAGATTGGTTTAGCGATGGACCATTTTTCTTGGCTCTTCATGTGAAGTTTTTTATTTCATCTCTCTGTTAGATCTAGCTTGATTTGCAGTCCATATACGGAAACAATTAATCATTGGCAAACTGATTAATTTCCTTATAGAATTGTCGCTGCTATAAAGTGCATGAGTGCATCATCAGCCTTAATTTTCACAGCTCCATCTAATATAAGTATGTAACATCTGCTTGTGGCCTATGGTATTCATACTTTTAGAAACTGAGACAATGTTAAGTATTCTCTATCAAGTGATTGATAGGTGCATCAAAGGTATATAATGTATCGATACTTATATCATTTTTTTTGTTGGAAATATATAGTGCTCCCAAATCTACTGAAATGCATATTAAGTTGTAATCTTCATGGCGTGTGACAACATACGAGATTTTTTTGTTCTCAACCTATTATTGATCAGCTTTAAGTTTAATACTTCGGACCTTCATGTTGCTGTCTATTTTGCTGTTATCTGGTGTGTATTATTAATCAGCTTTAATAGTTGCAAAAAAGAGCATTAATGAGGATCTCTTGTTTGATTGATTGGTACTTGCAGCTGATGGAATGGACTACTTCACCACCGGGGAGAAGTAGGTGCAGCTATCTCAATAGCATTCCCTAGAGGCTGCAGGTCATTCGCTTGAAGGGACTGAATCTGACTACACCCTAGACAAAATATGTTCTCCCTCTTTAGTTCAGTCATATGTGCCATTGGAGAGTGTATGTGGGTCTATTCACAAATCACAATGTTATCTGTAGTGAAAATTGTGATGCTTATTCATAATTCAAGTGTGGGTGCTAATAAAAGCTATTCATCGTACATGAGCTTTGACGTTGTTCACAATTACTTGATGGACTCATTTTTTAAGTGTGGAATATTCAAAATTGAAGCGTGTTTATAGTTCAAGTGACATGGAGAAATAAAAATTAACAATATTTGATGGTTTTGCCCGATAATTTTCCCATTGCAACGCATGGTCACTCAACTAGTTAACATTTAAAGCGTACAAGAATTAATTACAGAGACAGATAGAACCTCAGAAACAAAAAAAAATCTATGCAGCGGACTAAACAGTTTATTTAGCATGGTTTCAGCTCCACTCCACAGGCATCTCAACCGAACATCAGCCAACCTTCTTGGAAACCATCCTTGACGTAGAACTTATCCTCTGGTGGTGGTGGTGTAGAACAAGGTGAGTATACAACATACTCCACAAGTCACACAGGCAAACAGGAATCACCAAATTAATTATTAATCACGAAAAACAATGCTCAGCTCGCTCATAACTGCGGGCACGACTATTCGAATAGTTTTACTCTGATCAGAGGTATACCAATTTAGCCTTAGGGCACGCTCCCTGCAGGGATCATGACATGGCTGTTCTGTAATGAGAAACAGTACGAGAACACACACCAGGTTCCTAGTCCCACCAAAACCAGGTTATGACTCCCCTGGCGATCTGAGGAAGATGACGACGAGGCGAAGCCGTAGGTGGTGGTGGAGACCGAAAAGGGCGATGAATGCGGCGGGAAAACTCTGCCAGAGAAAGAGAAGGCAATGTGGGGAACTCGGTGGAGAGGGAAAGGGAACGGTAGAAGTCTATAACGGCCAAGAGCAGGACGCGAGGGTCCTTGGGATACCATTTATAGAGCCGGGAGTGGAAGGGAGAGGCCGAAACTGGCGACCGGAGTCACACCAGAGTAAAGGGAGAGAGAGGAGATAAAAGAGGGATTAAATCCAGCGAATTAAGAAATTGTATTCATGGGGGATTTTAGTGGGGATTTAAGAGGAGTAAGTGAGGATGAATTCCCCTCACTCATTTTGATGACACAGTAGCCGAAGAGATAGATTGTCGCCGGTTTTCTATTGATGGCCGGAATAAAAGAGGGAATAAATCCGTCGGATTAAGGCCGAATTAAAGAGGGAAAACATGGGGGAATTGAAGAGGAGGACGAGACGGTTCGATTTTTGCCTTTGGTGCGAAAAAACACGCAACGGGGAGAGAGATCGGGTGGCGCCGGCAGAGCTCGGTGGCCGGCGGTGGCATCGGATGGAGCTGGAGGAAGACGAAGACTACTCACGTGCGGGGCACGTGCCTCTTGGCCAGGCCGAAACTGGGCCGACACACAAAAAGGTGGGGCATGGGCAGCCTGCAGTTGGGCCTCGGCCCCACCGAAGGAAGACGGAGAGGGATAGATAAAGAGGGAGGAGATTGAGCCGCCATGAGGTATTTGGGAAAGATTTGGGACGACTTTCGACCCAAGGACTTGGAGAGGATTTTAAAAACATTTTTCATTTGAATAATTTCTGAAAGGTTCTTTTATTGATTAAAAATACTTCCAATGCTCAAATAAATCCCAGCAAAATCTAGAAAATACTTGAGCACACAAAGTATTTAAATAAATTTTATCTTGGCCATTTTTCTGTTAAAATTTTCTGTAGATTTTAACCCTTTTTTGCATTTTAAATTATTCTCAAAAGGCATTAAACAACCAATTTATTTTATTAATGATTTTCTGGGCTATTACAAACAAGTACTACCTCCCGGACTTCGACCCATCGAAGATGTCGCGGCGGAGGCAGCCGAAGAAGCAGCAGATCAAGGTGCGGATGATGCTCCCCATGAGCATCCGCTGTGGCACCTATGGCACTTACATCTACAAGGGCTCCAAGTTCAACTCCCGAAAGGAGGACGTCGAAGGCGAGGTAATATGACTACCTATGTCTCTTGTTGTTAGACATGATCACATGACATAGGTAGCTGTTTGACTGACCCTAGCGGCACGCTTTGCCATGATTGTTGATTCTAGTTTCTTCCCGCTTCGGTTAGCTGCTTAATTGTGCCAATTCACTTCTATGTTTGTTTGTTTTATTTATGCTTGTGCTGATCATAAGGCTTTTAGGCGTGGCTTGTTTACCCTTATTAGTTTTTAGAATCAGGGTTGTGCAGCATAAACTAAATCTGTTTGTGTGCACCTTTGTAATATATGTACAATATGCGGAAATGCGGTACTAGTATATGCCATCTATGTGCTCTGTTAATGCTGAATGAAGCATTGAGCCATCCATGTTCTCTGGCTGGTTCCTGCCTTAGCCATGTAATACCTGATGCTTATGAGTTCAGAACTGAAGTTGATGCCAAGTAAACGTTAATAATGGAATTGTAAACAAAAGGTTCCGTTTGTAAATAGTGAACCATCTAACTCTTGAGACTTGATTATCTTTAGTATCTCAGAAGATGCTTCCATGGGGATTGAAGTATCACCATTAGATTTTGATTTAGTGCATAAAAGAAAAAATGTGCTTGCTTTTTGGGATTGTGCATCTTCTATAGCTTCTGTACTAGTCTGCAGAGCTAGACGAAGAAGATGAAGAACTTATCAAATCTATCACTTTTCGGGTAATACTCTACCTCAATTTCATACATCCCTGCATGTGCAAGCTGGTGCATGGAAAGAGGGACTTACTATGTAGAAATTATGCAGAAATCCAAAGATTATGTAAAACAGATAGAATATGATGATGACGATGCCAAAGATTTAATTATACCTGGGACAAGTAGCACATCAAAGGTATTTTTCATACATTTATTCATCCTTTTCTTTTTAATGTTTCTGTTTAATATTGTGGGCTCTATATTCTTATCCATCAGTTATAGTAGGAACTATCATAGGCCAGCGCATTTACTAGGGGTGTATTGTGTGTGTTCAAATATGGTTCAGGAAGAAACCTTCCAAAACCAGCTGAAGCAAGTTTAGTACAAAAATGAACTAGCTGGCAGCAGGAGGCACATCAAAATGACTACGGCTGGGTTCGACATGTTTTGACAAACCTGCCGATGAACAGCCATAGCATTTAAATAACGTCAAACTAGTCCTGGATCCTGACTAGGCTTCAATCACTTGCATATTACAAATTACGATTTCATAGTATGCCATCAAACTAGTCCTAAATCCTGACGAGGCTTGAATCACTTGCACATTACAAATTACTATTTTATAGTATGCCATCAAACTAGTCCTGGATCCTGACAAGACGTCGATCACTTGCACATTACAACTTACAACCTCATAGTATGCCATTTCATTGTTTACTAATGCTTGCTAAGCATTTGTGCTTATCCCTCTTGGCATGTGAACTTTAAAATATGCAGCTTTTCTTCATAGCTTTATCGAATACAATCAATATATTATAGATAGCTAATGCCTGCACTTTCAGCATTGAAACCTTGTCCTGGTATAAGTTTGTGGAATATTTTTTAGTTCATATTGAATTAAGTGAATGGTTGGAGCTAGGAAAATAGAAGAGTATTAACCCTATGATATGGGTAAATGCCAGTCATCAAGCAAATTGGTGGCAAACATTGGTGTCGTCATGCACAACAAAGTGCTGTTGTGGAGTAGTCACTGTTCGTAACATTTTCAAAATTTATGCTGTTTGTCTCGAATGAGTTTATTTGTTTCACACGATTTTCAAAACGCGGGAATAGGAAAAACGTTGGTGAACTACAGGATTACATGTGTAAACCTATGGATTATAAATCACATGAATTTTTTCTATGGTTGTTGAGCAAACCAACCAAAGGATTACAAACATTAGGTTGTAGTGGATTCTTTTTTCCTATGCTTTTCCTTCAAAAATAGAGGAATAGGAAGCTTTTCTATAGTTTTCCTTCGGTGCATTCCTAGGAAACGAATGGTAGTTTAGGCCCTTTGTGTCCTATCAAATGAATGGTAGTTTAGACCCTCTGTGTTGGTTTCTATTCCTATGCTTTTCCTATGCAATTGCTTTGAAACGAATGAGCTTGGTCAATTTCCTGTATTAGTATAGAGTTATTTTCTTATGTTTGATATATCTCTTGAATTTATTCACTTGGTTAGCTAATAGTTCTATTGTTCGGTAGATGAATGGATCCTCTGTGTCGGTAGTAAATCCAATAGATGTCTTGACTTAGACTAGTGGATCTGAGAATGACAATAAAGAAGGTAAACACTAAGCTACATTTTTTTAATCATGGTAATCATTACCTGCACTCCTCAAGTGTCTTTTTTTTAACAATTTGGCACATAACTGTTCCTGATGTGTTTTGGAAACCGATGACTTTGCCCATGGTTTTTTCTAGTCTATAAGTCTAGAGGTAAAGCTTTGAGGTATTGCCATACGTTACTTACTGTTAAACATGCACTTGCAGGAAATAAGAGCTGGCCATCTAAGAGGCCGAAATTTATAGTGAAGCCGAACTCAACAACTACAGATCCTAAGAAACAGAAAACAGAAACTGCGGCTGTCCCAGATAATGGTAAAGCACTAGTTGCAGAAGAAAAAAGTGAACCTGCACAGAACAATGTTCTTTAGTCCCTCTGCCAAAAATACGATAGCGATGAAAGCGAGTGATGATAACGTGGCTCCTTGGAGTCATAACTGCAAATCGTCACCAATTGCAGCAGAGGTTAAATCCACTCAACAACAATAATACTACATTGTGCGAACATCGTATAACCCGCTTTGTGAGGACCAATCGCCACGAATCCATTGCAGTCAACTGTAAATAGTACTCCGTCTTAGCTGTTACAAATTCTCATGGCATGGTTGTTAACAGTCCATATTTGGATAATCTGAAGTCCAGAAATCAAAACTACCATGCATAGCTATATCTACACTATCTTCTAGTACTGATACGCTATCCCCCTCTCATCAAAAAGAGGAAAGCCTACTCCATCCGCACGTCGCGCAACTTTAGGGCGCCGACAGCTTGGCTTCCTCTTTGGAAGACCACCGATCCATCATCCGATCCAAACCAATTCATGGAGATTGAGGAAATGCATGTGACTACTCCCTGGAGCTACATGACTACTGACGCGGCGGATGACATCATGAGGCAGTACGGGAATAAGCATTGCCGCGACGCCGCCCGATCGCGGCTGGGTTTGACATGTTTCGACGAACCCGCCGATGAACAGCCCTAGCATTTACATATTGTCAAACTAGTCCCAGATCCTGACAAGGCTTTAATCACTTGCACGCTACAAATTACAACCTCATAATATGCCATCAAACTAGTCCTGGATCCTTGGGCTTCAATCACCAGCACATTACATAACTTATAACCTCATAGTATGCCATCAAACTAGTCCTGGATCCTGACAAGGCTAGCTTCAATCACTTGCACGTTACAACTTCCAACCTCATAGTATGCCGTTTCATCGATTACTAATGCTTGCTAAACATTTGAGCATATCCCCCTTGGCATGTGAACTGTAAAGTATGCAACTTTTCTTCATAGCTTTATCGAATACAATTAATATATTATAGATAGATACTGCCTGCACTTTCAGTGTTGAAACCTTGTCATGGTAGGGAAGTGGAAGACTATTAACCCTATGATAATGGTAAATGTCAGTCATCAAGCAATATGTAATATGCAAATTGGTAGCAAATATTGGTGTATTCACACAGAATAGGTGCTGTTGTGGAGTAATCACTGTTTGTAACATTTTCAGAATTTAAGATGTAGGTCTCAAAGAGTTTATTGGTCAATTACCTGTGTTATAGAGTTACTTTCTTGTGTTTGATATATCTGTTGAATTTATTTGCTTGGTTGGCTAACAGTTCTATTATTCTGTAGATGAACGGATACTCTGTGTCGGTAGTGAATCCAACAGATGTCTTGACCAAGACTAGTGGATCTGAGAATGACAATAAAGAAGGTAAACACTAAGCTACATTATTTTTAATCATGATAATCATTACCTGAACTCCATTTTTTTAACAATTTGGCACATAATCATTTCCTGATGTTTTTTTTTTTGAAACCAATGACTTTTCCCATGTTTTTTCTAGTCTGCAAGTCTAAGAGATATAGCTTTGAGGTATTACCATACGCTACTTACTGTTAAGCGTGCACTTGCAGGAAATAAGAGCTGGCCATCTAAGATGCCGAAATTTATCGTGAAGCCGAAGTCAACCACTATAGATCCTAATAAGAAACAGAAACAAGAAACTGTGGCTGTCCCAGATAATGGTAAAGCGCCAGTTGCAAAAGAAAAAGGTGAACCTGCGTAGAACAATATTCTGCAGTCCCTCTGCCAAAATTACGATAGCGATGAAAGCGAGCAGGGCCGGCCCTGAGGGCGGTCGAGAGGGGCGGCCGAACTAGGCCCTAAAATCGGAGGGGCCCCCACCTCCCCCGGCGCCCAACAAGAATACCGGAGAGTCGAAGAGATCACTTTCCAATTTCCAAAGAGATTAAGAGAATATCGGCGGTGATTTGCTGATTGATCTAATCGATATCCACCGTTCCTCACCGTGGCTTTGCACCGACATCGAGACGAGACGACTATGCATCACATTCGCATGAGCATGATGACCGGACGACGACGGTAGGAGCAGGCGAGGTGGCGAGGCCAGCGGGCGCCCGCCACCCGGCTGCCGGCTGTCGCTGCGACGCTGCCGCAGTGCCGCCTGTGGCCGGCGCCGGCCGACTGTGGACTGTCGTGCGTGGTGCGCGCGTGCGTGTCTACCGTCTGCATGGAGCCGTGGACAGTGGACGTGGTGATCAGGCGAGCAGACGCACGCCTGCTGGCTGCTGCCCTACTACCCCAGCCCTAATCAGGTGATTCTATCTCTAATTAATCTCTGTAATCGACATACAAACTTTAATAGTTGATAGTTGAACAGTCGGCAGTCAATAGATGATTAATTCTATGATTCTATCATTGTTTACAGATTTTATATCTTGTGTGAGAAGTACAGTGAGACATCGAAAAATCTTCGGAGCAATTCTTAAGGTAATATGTATATATTTTCTTATATATGTACTTCCTTTGAATTTTATTGTTTGACGAGCTAACCAACGTCAAACAAAACAAATGTGCATAGAGGAAGTATTACTTTTAGATGTAATTTAAGTGTTTGATGGTATTGCATACTGAAATTGAATGACATATACATATATGTGTGTTGATTATAATTTTAGTTAGTATATTAAGGGCGCTCAAATTTATTTTTGCACTGGGTGTAGAAGATGCGGAACCATCTCGACAAAGACGAACGCGTCGTGGTTGCAGTGCCATGCAGTTGATCAACGTCAGAGAAACGTCGCGATCAGATCCTTGGTTGGTTTTGCATCGGACGGAAACGAGCGATCGCAACGGCCGACCAGGCCAGCTGCGAGAAAATCGGAAGGGCCATTTGCAGTCAACTTTCCACATAGTCATCGTCTCATCGGTGAGACGAAACAAAACCCTCGTAAAATCACAATCTGCCATAGTTGCCGAACGCTTGCCACCGGCGAAGTGGATCCCCGAGAGTGCTCTGCCCGCTGCCACCGTCCTGCCCATGACCCCATCCATCGCTCTCAACATCGTCCGGCGGGGGCGCCATCAACGAGCCCTTCTCCCCCTCATCCATATCGAACACTGTCAGGGGTGCACCGCCATGAAAGAGAAACCGACTGCTGCTGACATCCCTGTGTTCTTTTGTTATCAGTCTCAATCTGTAAAAAATACAAGTAACATTCTTTTGCTATACTGGAGGCTCAATACTGAATTGACAGCAACAAAAAATGAGAATGTCGCCAAGTACAGCAGCACGCTTAATTAGCAGGTTCTAGACGACGCCTGTTAATGGCAATCGCCGGCGGAGCCATGGGAGCCAAGGAAACAAGATTGTTCTCCAAATGGGCCAACCATGACCTCGTTGGTCTGTCTCGCTGGCTCGGTTCGTCCGATGCGTATCGGATGGCGCAACGAGACTCAACGTTTCTCTAACGTTTCCAGCATAACGTCATTGGATCTGGTTCCCCACTACCAAAATTTTGGTGGTGCCAAAACCTTGACAAGTTTTGGCACTACAATATTTGCTAGAGTAGAATTTGTATTAGTGGGGAAGAATGTCATCAAACCAAACATTCCCCAATTACTATTGAAGTTGCCTAAAAATTAGTATGGCACAAACTGGCTTTAAAACAATAAAGACTAGAGTTAGCATGAACTAAAACTATTGGCTGTATGGCTTATGACAAAAGCCGGTGATATAAACCCCATTATCTAAAAAACAATTAAATAAAACTACAATAATGCTGCCTGGAAGGTGTTCGGCGGAATGGTTGAACTGCGGTGTGCACGGGTGTGGGCGACATGAACAGGCAGGCAGCGTCGCTGAAAGGTCGATCCAGAATGATGGCGAGGACGTACGGGGAACTCATTTACGGCAGCTTCTACTTCTAGCTAGCCGTGTAGTAGATGGTTCCATGGACGGGGATCCAGTAGAGGCTTCTTGGATGAGATGTGCCGTGTCGGCCGTTCAGCCAAAAAAAAAGAGGTACTACCACTCTGTTTGCTCGCTTTTAACATGTGTATGTCTATATTACAACTGTGGTTGGTTCTTTCTGAATCATTTTTGCCATCTTTTGGAATTCCCCTCCATTTGAAAATAGAATCTTCAGGAGTAAGTACTACTAAAGATGCTAGTAGTAGTTCAGATATGGTAGCACATAGTGATGTGACCATACTCCCTGCGTCATAATCTTGCAATTCCACACAACTGGATATTGTTCATACTTCATGTTTGTTATTAGAGTTTTTTTGTCCAACCAATAGTACCTCGAGATACCAAAACACAGTCCAACCATTTATTTTGGTACCTCGAGATACTATTGATTGGACCGTAAAAATTCTCTTGTTATTATGCCACGGAAATCCTACATTTAATCTTGATACCCTTGTAGGTATTGGCTGGCAGCATAAGGAAAGTGATGAAGGATGTCGAGAGAACTCTCGAACTAAAGTTGGCCCTGCTTCAAAATTGCAGAAACCATGTTTCCTCTAAATGAGGAACTGAATCACTGCATGATGGGAAATTTCGTGTTTAGTTTGCTAGCTGACAAAAGTTGCTTAAATTTTTAAGAAAACATGTAAATATTGAGTTTTTTTTTGTCCAACAAAAAATAACTCGAGGTACCAAAATAAAATTTAGCCGCCCATTCATTATACCGGTACCTTGAGGTACCAAAATAAACGGTTAGATTGTGTTTTGGTACCTTAAGGTACCATTTGTTGGACCGTAAAAATTCACAGAAATATTTTATGCGCTTGAAATCTTGGCACTTCAATTAAATTTGTTATTTTGAGTGAAAGTTTTGGTGTTAGAGCAGAAATTTTATCTTTCAAGTGGATGTTTCAGTCTTTAAGAACAAAGATTTAGTGTAAAATATAAAATTTACCATATGGGTGCAAACCATTACATACTGATGATTTGGTACAAGTCACAGTAGCGTGATCTGCGGTAATCGTATGTGCTCGTGTACTAGCTAGCATCCCCCATGGTGAAGGAGAAAGCTTCCAGCTACCTCCTGGAGCAATACAAGGTGATGGAAGGCATGGAAGAGCAGCACAAGATACTCAAGCTCAAGCTGCCGGCCATCCTGGATGTAATCTCCGACGCGGAGAAGCAAGCGTCCGAACAAAGAGAAGGAGCAAAAGCCTGGCTTGAGGAGCTCAAGGCAGTGGCTTACGAGGCAAATGAAGTCTTCGACGAGTTCAAGTACGAGGCGCTTCGCCGTGAAGGAAAGAAGAAGGGGCACTATACCAAGCTTGGGTTCGATGCAGTAAAACTCTTTCCTACTCATAACCGTATTATTTTTCGTTACAAGATGGGCAAGAAACTCTGTCGGATTGTGCAGAATATTGAAGTCCTTGTCATAGAGATGAATGCCTTCAGGTTCAGATTCCATCCTAAACCTTTGGTTTCCAAGCAATGGAGGCTAACCGATTCTGATATTATTGACCCAAAGAACATTTCTAGTACATCGAGACGTCAAGACAAACAGAACATTGTTCGTATTCTCCTTGATCAAGATAACAAAACAGATCTCTTGGTTCTTTCCATCGTTGGAATAGGGGGCCTAGGCAAGACCACCTTAGCCCAACTAGTTTACAATGATAGTGAAATTCAGAAGCATTTCCAGTTATTGATATGGGTCTGTGTATCTGAACCTTTTGATGTTGATTCTATTGCTGCAAATATAGTTAAACAAGCTGATAGGCACAAGTCTGTTCAAGAAACAAATGATCTGGCAACCAAGGACAAGCCACTTCAGAAGCTTCAAAATTTAGTGAGTGGGCAGAGGTTCCTCCTTGTATTGGATGATGTTTGGAATAGAGATTCTGATAAGTGGGAAAAGTTAAAGGCCTACCTTCAACATGGTAGCATTGGTAGTGCAGTATTGACTACAACTCGTGATGAAAAGGTTGCACAATTAATGCAAACTGTGAGTGCATATAACCTTACTGCTTTGGAAAACAAATTCATCAGGGATATTATTGACAATGGAGCATTTAGTTTGAGAAAGGACAAAAAGACTGATGAGCTAGTTGAGATGATTGAAAAGTTTGTCACAAAATGTGTTGGTTCTCCATTGGCCGCAAAAGCAGTAGGTTCTGTTCTTCGTACCAAGACAAGTGTGGAAGAATGGCAGGATATATTGAGCAGAAGTAGTATATGTAATGAGGAGACTGGAATTTTACCCATACTCAAGCTCAGCTATGACGACCTACCATCACATATGAAGCAGTGCTTTGCATTTTTTGCTATATTTCCTAAGGATTACGAGATTGACATAGACAAGCTGATCCAGCTATGGATGGCCAATGGGTTTATCCTAGAGGGAAAGGTCAACCTCCTAGAAATCCATGGAAACCATATTTTCAATGAGCTAGCCTCGAGATCATTCTTCCAAGACATGAAGCAAGCCCAATTTGGTGAATATGGAAGCAAGCATGGGCATTGTTCTAGAAGGTTATGTAAGATGCATGATCTTATGCATGATGTTGCCCTGTCTGTTATGGGAAACGAATGTGCTGCTGTAACTGAAGATCCTATTCAAAGGGAGTCTATTCAAAGCACTACTCGCCATCTACTTCTTCCATATAAAGGTCCAGAAACTATACTAAATGGTTATTTGAAGGATAGCTCCCCAGCTATCCAAATACTTTTATGTGACGAATATATTTATAGTCCATTGGAGAATTTGGCAAAATACAACTCTGTACGAGCATTGAAAATCCAACAAGGGAGATTCTCATTTCCATTAAAAGCAAAGCATCTGCTTCATCTGAGGTACTTGGATTTCTCAAAAAGTAATATCATAGCACTTCCTGAAGAAATAAGCATTCTCTACCATTTACAAACGTTGAATCTTTCTGATTGCTGGTTCCTCTGTCAGCTTCCTAAACAAATGAATTACATGGCTGCCCTCCGTCACCTCTACACTCATGGGTGTCGCAGCTTGAAGCACATGCCTCCAGATTTTGGAAGACTCACTTCCCTACAGACACTAACTTTTTTTGTAGCAGGCACGGGCTCTAATTGCAGTGATGTTGGAGAGCTGCAGCATTTAGACGTCAGTGGTCGACTAGAGCTGCACCAGCTACAAAATGTAAGAGTGCCAGATGCGATAAAGTGCAGGCTTATAATGAAAACAAAAATGACGGAATTGTCTTTAGTCTGGAAGGAAGACCAATCGTGCAATGAGACACAAGATTGTCATGACAAGGCGATGGAAGCTCTACAACCTCATGACGAGCTGCTGGTTTTGAAAGTGGATTCCTACAAAAGCACAACTTTTCTACCGTGGATTGGTATGCTGAAATTTCTTGTAGAGATTGATCTATATGATTGTACAACGTACCAAAATATTCCTCAGTTTTGGCAGCTACATGATCTTCGAGTTCTTCGACTGGCTAAACTGCACAGGCTGGAATATTTGTACAGCGTTGGTCCAAACAATGTTATATCCTCGACATTCACAAAACTAAAGGAGCTTGAACTGAAATACTTGTGGAGTTTCAACCGATGGTGGGAAGTAAATGAGAGCCAAGAGCAGCTTGTTTTTCCTCAGCTTGAGAAGCTGGTTATTGAGGGATGTGGAGAGCTGACAGCATTGCCTACTTACGATAGTATCATGTCACAATCTGCAATGCCAGATTTAAAGGAACTCAATCTATATTACTTAAATAAATTTGAGAGATGGCAGGAAGGGGAAGGAACACATGGGCAACCACCAACCTTCCCTAACCTTGACAGCATTCGTATTGTAGGATGTCCAACGTTGACAAGTCTACCAGAAGCACCAAAGCTCAGTGAGTTAGATATTTACTCTCAGCAAATGGTCCATTGCATACCGAGATACATCCCTTTATTGTCCACTCTGAGATTGAAGGGGGAAGGTGCAGAGACAACACCTCCAGCTGAACACAATTTGGTTGAGTGGGTGGATGGCACCGACAATCGGAATCGTGAATACCCTATGGCAGCTATGGAGCTAGCTGGCTTCAAAGGGTTCTTCCATTCAGGTGCACAAGCTCTATGGGAACGTTTTGCACAACTTAAAGATTTGAATATCAGTGGATGTGATGCTCTCATCCACTGGCCAGAGAAAGAATTTCAAAGCTTGCTATCCTTGAATACATTACAGATAAGGCGGTGCAACAAACTGAAGGGATACGCACAAACTCCTGAGGAGTCAACGTCAGGAAGGGGCCAACTCCTACCACGTCTAGAGTCACTAGCAATATATTATTGTGAAAGTTTGGTAGAGGTTTTCAACATCCCACCATCTCTCAAGGTAGTAATGATAATACATGAATGCCCTAAGCTTGAGTCCATATTCGGCCAGGAAGCACGCAAGTCAGGATTAGCTGAAGGGCCTTGTGGTGACAGTAGCACTCCATCCGTTGCTATGTCAGAGCCGTCATCATCAGCTAGAGATCACTTCTTTCCTTGTGAATCACTAGAATCTCACTCGGGTGAGCTCCCACGTTGGTACATCTCGAGATTTCGGGCTGCAAAATCCTGACATCGCTACCCGATTCGCCGCAAGCATACTCATCCCTCCAATGGCTTCGAGTTCAGTACTGTCATGCTATGAAAACGCTCCCTACATGCCTGCAGCAACGGCTGGGCAGCCTTGAGACGAAATATCTAGACACACGTTATGAAGGTACATACCAATTTTGTAGTCATTTCTAGGATCACTGGTCATCGGATCTAGGTGGGTAGGACTATTCTTTGCAATATAAGATGGATGAACAAGTGTATATCACTAGTAGAATAACTAAACAACAATAAGGGTATTAGGGTCTAGGTTAACCAGTGGGGTTCGGGGAGGAATGCCCGTCCGTTGCCATCGCGTGCACCTGTGCGCTGGTGATGTCGATGGCGGTCGCCTCGGCTCGCCGGCGTCGGCAGTGGCGGTGGAGCTCGTTCCCGTCGCCGGTGTCGGTGGTCGATGTCGGTGATGGGCGATCTCGTCACTACCTGCGCCCCCTCTCTCGATCGGGTAGGATTTTCAGGTGAGGCTGGCGGCGGCGAACCTCGTTCCTTGTGCCATCGACCCTCACCCTTTTATATGGCGTAGTGTGACAGGGGCCCACCAGCCTTCCTGGGCTGGACGCCCCCGATCAGGGCGCGGTCAAGATTCCCGTTGGGCCGTTGGGCCCAACGGGGTGGAGATCAACTCTAACATTCTCCCCCCTTAATCTCTTTACTGTTACTTTTAACTTTTTCTATTTCATCACAGATTAACGCATAGAGCATGCCTCATCGTCACGGTCAATCGCCGATGGATTTAACAGCTACTACACACATCTCCGTTTAGAAACAGATACTTTTATTTTAACTTTTGGGCCCTTAGTCCAGAATCATAAGGCTTCCCTTAAACCCATGCGCGCTACATGTTCCATGAACAAGTTGGGTGGTAGGCCTTTCTTTAGCGGATCCGCGAGCATCTTTCTTATGTGCTCGAGACTTATTGTGTGATTCTAGACTTTTATCCTTCACAACAAAGTACTTTATGTCAATGTGTTTGGCAGCACCACTTGACTAATTGTTGTGAGTGTACATTACTACAGGTTCTTTGTCGCAGTATAACTTTAGTGGTTTCTCAATACTGTCAACCACTTTTAAAACCGGGTATGAATTTCTTTAGCCAATTCACCTGCCCGTGACCTCATAACATGCTATAAATTCGACATTCATTGTAAACCTTGCAATGATAGTCTGTTTGGAGCTTTTCCATGAAATAGCTCCCCCTCAAGAGTGAACTTGTATCCAGATATTGACTTTGTACTATCTTTTTGGCAAAATCAGAATCTGAATATCCAATAATTTGGAGTGAATCAGATCTTCTGTATTTCAACATGAGGCCTTTCGTTCCTTGCGTATATCGCAGGACTTTCTTTATGAATTTCCAGTGCTCTGAGCCTGGATTGCTTTAAAATTTGCCAAGTAACCCATTGACAACTAGGTCAGGGCGTGTGCACACTTGTGCATACTGTAGGCTTCCTACAGTTGAAGCACATTGCTTCGATTTCTTTTCATCGAGCTCGAACTTATTTCTGGGGCATTGTCATTCCCCATATTTTTCGCCCTTCACTATATGAGCAGGTGTAGCACTGTATTTGGACATGTTGAATTTCTTCAACACCTTTTCTATATTTCCCTTTTGAGACAATCCCAGTGCATACTTTATTCTATCTTGGTGAACCTCTATGTCCAAAACATATGATGCTTCACCAAGGTCTTTCATATCAAAATTTGAGGACAAGAACTCTTTTATTTCCTATAGAAGACTGACATCACTACTTGCTAGTAGAATGTCATCCACATACATAATCAAGAAAGTGAATTTCCCATTCTTGAACTTTGTACATATTCACTTGTCCTCAACATTCTTTTGAAAACCAAACTTCTTAATCGTTCCGTCAAAACTTCAAGTATGACCATCTTGAAGCTTGTTTTAACCCATAAATGGATCTCTTTAAACGGCGTCACATATTCTCTTTTCCTTTTATGACAAAACCTTCCGTTTATGCCATATAGATTCTTTCTTCTAAATCTCCATTTAGAAATACCGTTTTACATCCATTTGATGTAATTCCAAAACATAATGTGCCACTATTATTCTGAAAGAATCTTTACAAGAGGCTGGAGAAAACGTCTCATTGTAATCAATTCCTTCTCTTTGTGTGAATCCTTTTGCCACAAGTCGCACTTTAATCTTTTCTATGTTCCCTCTGGAGTCACATTTAGTTTTGTAGACCAATTTACAGCCTATTGTATTGGCTCCTTTAGGAATTTTCTCTAAATCCCAAAACTTCATTAAGTCTTATGGATTTCATTTCATCTTCCATATAAAATTTTTCTGTGTTATATACCTGATAATCATCAGGAATAACTCTTCTTCTTATTCTTTCAGACCTTCTAGAGGTCTCTGCATTTGGCACATTTTCTGTTTGAGGCTGTTGTTGCTCCTCCACATGTGTGGTAGTGCTTTCTGATGGATCTTGAAGGACAGGTTCCTCATTTCTATTCATTGTCACCATAGGAGAGCTAACAACAGGTGTTGAAGCCGCAATGTCAGGCATTGCAGGCGTAACATCAACAGGTAGGGAGAAGAAAGGCTCCTAAATCGTCGAAGTGGGTATACATGCCCGCTTCTCCTCAAGATCAATCACTCGAACTACCGTGCTCCCCTTTATCATTTTGTCTTCCAAGAAGACAACATTTCTCGTTTCTACAAACTTTGTATAATTGTTTAGACAGTAGAAACGATAACATTTCGATTTTTCAGGATAGCCAAATAAAATGGCAACTGACTGTTTTGAGATCCAATTTCCCAATGATTGGGTTAAATACTTTAGCCTTTGCTGGACTCCCCCACACGCGGAGATGAGTTAGCGAGGGTATTCTATCTCTCCATAGCTCATACGGTGTTTTGGGCACCGATTTGCTAGGTACTCTGTTGAGAACATGAACGGCGGTTTTTAACGCCTCCATCCATAAACCCAATGGTAGGGTGGAGTAGCTCATCATGCTGCGCACCATATCCCTTAAGATACGGTTACGCCTTTCAGCTACCCCATTCTGTTGAGGCTCGCCCAATATAGAATACTGGGCGACTATGCCATTTTCCATTTAAGAACCTTGCAAAAAGTCCTGGGATTTGTCCATACGGTGTGTGCTGACCATAGTACTCCCCCCACAGTCGGATCTTACCATTTTCAACTTTAAATTTTGTTGATTTTCAACTTTAGCTTTGAATGTCATAAATTTATCCAATGCTTTTGATCTTTCTTTAATGGATAAATATAGCCATATCGGGAGTAATCATCTCTAAATGTAATGAACGAGTCATATACATCCACACTTTTACATATTTTCTTTTATGCACTCTATGCATTGTTCTAAGTCTGAGAACTCCAATGGAGGAAGAATCTCATTATTAACTAGTCTCTCAATTCTCCCCCTCGAAATGTGGCATAAACGATAGTGCCGCAATTTCGATGATACATTAGGAGTTCTCTTCCTTTTCTTGTTTACTTTTGTCAACGAGGACTCAATATTCACATTAGTTGTACCAACAATCACATCATTGCATACAACATTCACATTATCGTGCATATACAACATATAAATTTTGTCTCGTCGGAA
>CM002476.1:10995475-11024525 GCA_000325765.3 Leersia perrieri | reverse complement strand
TTTTTCAATAATTCAATTCCATGTTGAACTCCTTTCCAAACCGGAGAAGACATCGCTGGGAAAGCTGTATCCAGTAAATGTCCATTGGGATAATACTTTGCCTTCATCAATCTTGCACACAAGCTTGTAGGTTCTGTGAGCAGTCTCCAAGCTTGTCTAGCAAGTAACACCTGATTAAACAGACGCATATCTCGAAATCCCATGCCCCCATAAGCTTTTGGACTTGTTAACTTCTCCCAGGAGAGCCAATGCACTTTCCTCTCCCCCTTTTCGTGCCCCCACCAAAAATTCCTGACAATCTGAGTATACTCTGCACAGAAAGCATCAGATAACTTGGAAAACACACATTGTATAAGTTGGTAGAGCCTGAGCTACACTTTTTATCAGAACATACTTCGCTCCAATTGACATATACTTCTCACCCCACCTTGACATTCTTTTATCAAGCCTTTCAATTAGTGGTTTGAATTTTGTTCCCTTCATTCTTCCTTCCGGGGTTGGTAGCCCCAAATATTTATCTTCAAAAGAAGATGTCTCAACTCTCATTACTTCCTTTATCTGTGATTGTCGTTCTATGGAGCATAGGTTACTGAATAATAATGAGCATTTGTCCGGATTAATCAGTTGTCCCGTCCCAGCCTCATAAATATTCAGAACCTCTTTTATTCTTCTAGCTTGTTCCACTTCTGCTTTAAAAAACAACAAACTATCATCTGCCAAAAGGAGATGTGATATCCCCGGCGCACTCCTACATACCTTTAAAGGTTGTATTAATCCATCTCTCTTAAATTTCTCCAAAGTATTTGCTAAACCATCTGCCACCAAAAGGAACATGTACGGGCTCAATGGATCTCCTTGTCGCAGTCCTCTTGTGGGCATGAGAGGATCCAACAGAGTACCATTGAAGGAGACTCTATAACGAACAAACCTGACACAAGCCATAGTTCATTGTCGCCATTTGTGAGCAAAACCAAGCCTTCCCATCACTCCTTCCATAAACTCCCAGTCCACCCTATCATACGTCTTTGATAGATCAAGCTTCATGGCACAAATGTCTTGGCTATCTCTTCTGCAATTTTGGATAGTATGAAAACACTCAAAGGCGATAAGAGCCTTATCAGTTATTAATCTTCCAGGAACAAAGGCACACTGCGATTTCGAGACAATCTCTGATAAAATCGGCCTCAACCGATTGACCAAGCATTTGGCGACAATTTTATAAACCACATTACACAAGCTTATGGGTCTGAAATCCTTCAGCTCTTCAGCTTCTTTTTTCTTTGGTATCATCACAATGATTGTATCATTGGCGCCTTCCTGCATCTCTCCCGTATTGAAGAAACTCCTTACTGCCCTCAGTACATCCTCCTTTAATATTCTCCAATTCTTTTGGAGAAAACGCGCTGGAAATCCGTCCGGCCCAGGCGCTTTTGTCGGCCCAATTTGGAACAGCGCGTCTGATATTTCTTCATCACTAAATTCCTTCGTCAGCTCTTCATTCATCTCTTCAGTGATTTTTGTTTCAAACATACTCAGCACCTGCTCCGGGTTTAGGTTGTCATCCTTTGTATATAACTGCTGAAAGAAGGTATATGCCATATCTTCCATCTCCTCCACCCGATCAGTATATGTCCCATTCATTCTTTTCAATCGCCGGATTTTATTTTTCCTCGCCCTCCATGTGGCTTTTAAATGAAAAAATTTGGTGTTACAATCTCCCTCTTTCAACCACATAATCCGAGATCTCTGCCTCCACCAAATCTCTTCTCTATGTAGCAATTCTGTCATTTCTTTTTTGATCTTCTTCACCTATCCGTCTGACTCGGGGAGGCCATCATCCCAGAGAATTCTCAACTGCTCACGCAGGCACTGTATTTTCTTCCTAATATTTCTAAATTTGCTCTTACTCCATCCCGTTAATTTCTGCATCATACGCCCCATCTTGGAATTAATATCTCCAAGTGACTGCACTAAATTTCCTTCACTCCATTCTTCCTGTATTGTGTCTTGCAGAGATTCTTCCCTCTCCCAAGCTTCCTCATATCTTCGGACTTGCATCCCTCCTCTTCTCTGGATTTCCTTCTCTGTTTCAACTAGAAGTGGTACATGATCCGAGCTTGAAGACGCTAAGTGGCGAACACATGCATGTGGAAACAATGTCGACCACTCTGGACTTGCTACTGCCCTGTCCAGTCTGACTCTGACATTCTGCTCTCCTGCTTGCAAATTGTTATATGTCCATGGGGATCCAACGTACCCCAAGTCATATAGATTGCACTCCACCAAGACCTCCCTAAAGTCTCTCATTTGTCTTTCATTGCGTCTAACACGAGACCAATGTTCACTTTGCCACATTGCTTCATTAAAATCTCCAACCATCATCCATGGATCCATCGAATTGTTTCTGATTCTTCTCATCAGTAACCACATCAAGTGGCGATCATAAACCTTTGGTTCACCATAGACGAACGTACCTCTCCATCTATCCTTTCCTTGTTCTGTAATCAGAACATCTATGTGCCTTGCATTATAGGATTTCAACTCCACCTTGATGTTTTCATCCCATAATAACGCAATGCCTCCACCCTTGCCTTTCCCATTTACTGCAAAACAATTTTTCAACCCCAATCGCCACTTTACTTTCTGGACATATCTTGTATCTTGTCTGGTTTCCATTAGGAAAACTATTTTCGGCTTATAAGTCTGCACCATCAGGACCAAATCCTGAACTGCCCGTGGTCATCCCAATCCCCGGCAGTTCCAACTAAGGATACACATTAGGCCCGGCGGTGCTCCTCATTGGAGCCCGCCGATGTTGCCAAGTCATTAGTATTAGGATCTCCCACTTTCTTCATTATTTTACTGTCTCTATCTTCCTCAACCATTGCAGCTTGGCTCCTGGTTTCTTCCTCTTCACCAGCAACCTCATGCATAATCTGATCTCCTATCGTTAAAAGCAGCTTTTCAGGCTTGTCCGCACTGTTCTTCTTCAGAAAGGAGCCTCCTCTTCCCTGAATTGGTAGATGAGCTTGGTTTGTCCTGCGACTTTAAGGGACTAGATGTTGTATCAGAAACATCCTCTTCTTCGAAAAAATCTGCAGCAAAGCTCCTTCCCCCTCGACCTCGTCCTCTACCTCTTCCACGACCCCTTCCACCTAGCCCATTCATCCAAGCGTTTCCTCTTCTAAATTCAGGGGCTATCAATGTATCCAAATACTGAACAGCTGTACCTTCATGAACTCCGTCTCCATGCTCCTTTGTTACACGTCCCACCAAACCGCACCCACCACAAAAAACTGGCATCTTCTCATACATCAGCCTGAAGATCATCTTCTTTTTGTTCAATGTAGTGCTGGCCACTCGTGTAAGTGGTTTATTAACATCCAACATCACCCGAACTCTGACACCATCGCCACTTCCTTTCACTGATGTACTATCCACCTTAATTACTGTACCTGCCTTTCTTGCTAATTGCATAGCAATGTTCCCTGTTCTTATTTTCTCCTTCAGATCGTGGACCTGAACCCAAGTAGGGTAGGAGGTCAGTTTGACAGAATCCACATCTTCCCATCCATTATACATTGCTAGAAGCACCGGGCATCCACGGAAGATCCATGGCCCTTCCTCCATGACTCTCTCCCAGTCAGCTAGGCAATGGAATTGAACTGCGAACAAGTTGTCTCTAACTGCTCGAAACTCTACTTCCTTCGCGCAATTCCATGCTGATCGCTTGTTTCCAAATAACGCACCATGGCTGAATGTCCTCTCGGTGTGAACCCTAGCTAAGGCTAGCCAGCGTGCATCAGCTTCAAGATCTTCTAGATTTTCTTCAAGGACGACTTCCTCCTCTTCATCGTCTCTAAGATCCAGGCCCTTCAACATCTCATCGATATTCTCCTTCCCCTTCTCAGATTTTGATTTGCCATCTTGATTAGATTGCGAAGTCGCCGGTGATAGCGATCGAGTCGCCATAATCTTCCTGGATTACGTAACTCCAGATCCTCCCTTCTGTGTCCGTAGTTATAGGGTTGAGAAGAAACCCTCTCGAACTCGGCCGGAATTCGATTCCGACGGGAACTCTCGAAAGACTCCGCGTTATCGCTGCAGAGGATAGGAAACCCTAATTTTTAGGGTAGACCGTCATAGTTTGGAGCTTTAACCATTAATGCATATATATCGCTGCATTTGATATGACCTATCTGTAAGCTCTGGTACTAATGGCTGCTGCATTCCGTTTCGGGGTTTAGCACATCCATGAATACATTAGTTTGCCACATTGCCACAGGTGAACACAAGACACAAGCGGATTGAGATAACAGTAAAACACAGTGCAGATGCTGGTAGATGCAGGCAGCTGATTTATTTTTGTTGCAACCGAGGAAGGATTTGTCCCCATCTTGGATCAGCCGCTGGGCAGTGGCCACTGGGCAGGATGATGCAGCTTCTTGATTCTGTTCTTTTGAAATACTGTTCAGATAAAAGCTTTTATAAGTGAGAAATGCAAGCAACCTATGGTTTGAGCTTATCTCCGTCATCAGTTTGCCTTTACACTCTGGTGCAATTACAATCCAATCGACATCGTACTAATGAAAAATTAGTTTAAAATCAGTTAAAGGCCAAATAGTATTAACGAAAAGTTTAGCTTCGCGAATTTTACCGTCTTAACTAAATAACTATAAACATTATATTCATTAATTCATAGCAGAATAGATTGCAGAGGAACTCAGGAACATCCTGTATATCTCATCTTATTTTATTTTTCCTACCACACACTGCCTTAAAAGAAACACATATAGAAACAAAAGGAACATAACTCGTTGACAATCATGTTCTATCGATATATATGATAAATATGAGACAAAGCTTCCGCCATACTTCTCTTAAGAAAAACTGTTGAGCATATATAATTGGAAAGGATGCAGAAAAAATACACCTACAAGGAGGCATCCACGACTTTGACTCAGACAATACACCTTACCAACTAAAAACAGATCCCTTCCAATTAGTATAAAACTCTAACCAATAAATCTATAAACCCTATTTACGAGGCAAAGAAAGAGAAATATACCTGCCTGCCTGCCTGGCCCGGCGGCTGCTGGAACAAAGCAGGTGCAAGGTCATTTGGCAGCTACTAGCTGGTGATTAGCTGTATCCAAACGAACTCTTCCAAAGTGAAAACCTAGAATAAGAATGCGACGGCACACATCTACATCTATAGCAGCAGTCTGCATCGATCGACATCATGAGCCATGAAGGGTACGATAAATACAGCTAGCCATGCAGAAATAAAACGCTTTAATTAAGCTTAATTGCCCACACTGTTTTAAATTACTACTCTCTCCGTCTTAAAATATAACTAACTCAGCAATTCAAATTTGTATTAAAATACAACTATCTCTACACCCACATATCTCATCTCTATCAATCACAACCATCCCTCCCACCTACCCTTTCTTCTCAACCAATCACAACACTCTATTTTCTCAACCTTAATTTCTCCAAAAAACGGCATAAGTGATTATATTTTGAGACGGGGTAGTAATTATCATTTTAGGATTTAGTTTTATACCAAAATACTTATTCTTCTCACGTTCAAAATCATCTTAACCCTCCCTACCCTTGATTAATACAGCCACACAGTATGTCCATATCTCTTATTGGTTAATCTCAACTAATTGGAGTTCATAACTGTTTTGGAAAGCAATTGAGATGTACTTTGATTAGAGTAACAGTGTTATTTGTCACAGCTCCTTGATAATTTTTGTGAGATGGGATAAAACAACTAACAATTTGAAATGGAGGGGGTATCACAAGCTAGAGAAGATTTGAACGCTTATTTCTTTCCTTCGTCAGGTTGAGCACGAGGAGAAGAAGATCGAAGGCGATGCAAGGTTGTATATTTTGACTTCGCTAGATATCCGGCAATGTCCTTTTCCTGTCCATGACTCGACGTAGTCTGTATGTATTCTCTCTCCTCTCACCAAATCTCAACCGCTTTAGTAAATTAAACCTCTCGTGCCTCTGTTTAGTCATCTATAATTTAATCAGGGTATGCAAAAATTATTCAAAAGATATCTTAGAACGTAACCATGAACAATAAAGAATTACTCCAAGAGAGAGGCAGAGAAGAAAGACCAACCTTATACCGCGTAATGCGTTTGCACACATATCAAGGAAAAGAGGAAGAGAATAAAGATGATGATGTTCCTTTCTTCCTGTATGCATGATGTTTGCCATGTCTGTTGGGCGCTTATATGGGGTTATGATATGATGGGCCCTAATTAGTCAGATAGGAGAGCGATAAGTGAACGATAATCATTATTGGTTTTTTTAGGTGAACGATAATCATTATTGGTATCGATCAACCAGCCGATCTAGAAGAATAGAAGATGGTATAGTAACTGGAAGTTGCATAATTCCCATGCATTCACACGGGACGATATTATATATGATACATCACTCGTTTGCGTAGTACAAACATATTTAATCTATGGTTAAACTTTTTTTAAAAGTAAAGAGAGAGCTTATATTAATGATGAAACATAGGGTTACATTCGTGGTTAAACTTTATTATTGTCCAACAAACCACTTGATATCACGGAACGAAAATGGAGCAATTGATCGATCAATCGTCGTTCATGACAAGAAACTACTATCAAGTCGTTGTAGCGCTCTGCTACAATGACTTACAACATGTAATGGAGGGAGTACTATTTATTACTCCTTCCTTTAAGGCTTTCTTCAATAATAGGGATTGCAAACTATCTCTAAGTATTTTAAAATAACTTCTTCAATGATCTAACTTTTAGCAAATAGCTCGTAATATAAATGACTCGGTCATTCTCACCTAACATTGAAGTGTGTGCAAGAGACTATCTCTTGATTAAAAAATGACTTTTATCAAGGAAACTATAGTTTTAGGTAAAAAAATATAAAGATAGCTTATAGATACCAGTTGAAGGTGGCCTAATAATAATATACGTAAGACGTTTTAACTTTTGCTTATAATGTTTGATCATTCATCTTCTTCAAAAAATTATGGAAGTGTCATTTGTTTTGTTAGTGCCTTACTTTTTTTATCAAAAGTATTTTAAGCATGACTTTTCCTTTTACTATATGCACTAATTTTTTTAATAATACGAATAGTCAAACATTGTAAAGACAAATTTTGCTATAGGACATTCTCACATTACAGTATTAGCCATATAACATCTAAAAAGTAAAGTTTTGGGAAAAAGACATAACCAAAATGTGGATATTTGCCAGCGGACACCACACCCATTATTTTATTTATTCCAGTTGAATAGAAGAGAGAAATTATGCAAAATGATAAAAATATCCTTGGGCCCACCCGTCAGCTCTGTTCTCTCTTTTGCACTCCCATTTCTTCTCTCAACGGTGCGGGCGCTCGAGGCTGAGCGAGTGCTGGTCGGAGCCCATCAGCCCAGGAGAGAAAGCAGCCGCCGAGTTCCTCCACGGATCCAACCGTTGAAAGCCGGATCGGGCTATGAGCGCCACCGCCAACCTGTACACCATCATCGTTGTTGTCGTTGGTCCGCTGCCATCACCATAGCTCCACCGCCAAGGAGCTGGATCCGGCCATGGGCGCCATTGGCATCGCTGCCGCCAACCTGCTCCCATTGCCACCCGCCGTCGTCGCTATCGCTCCACCGCCAGGGAGCTCAATCCGGCCGCGGGCGCCGTTGCCATCGCCGTCACCGACCTGCTCCCATCGTCACCGCCGTCGTCGCCAGCGCTCCACCACCAGGGAGCCAGATCCGGCCGCGGGCACCATCGTCATCGCCACCGCCGGCCTGTTGCAACACCGCCGTCTCCATCGCTCCTCCACCGAGGGGCTGGGAGTGTGAGGGGATGTGACAGAGGGAGAGATGACATGTGGGTCCAAGGGCATTTTTTTGTCATTTTACATATTTTCTCTCTCCAGTTTAACCATAAATAAATAAAATAATGGGCCTAGTGTCTACCAGCAAATATTTACATTTTGGGATGTTTTCCCCCAAATTTTCACTTTTTGTGTGTCCTATACTGCAAAATGAGAGTGTCCTAGCAAAATTTACTAATTGATGCAACATCTGAAAAAACTATTTCATAATTTGTTTGAATTATATGTAGACTCAGATTCTATCACATGCATTTATTCTTACAGTTCCATAAAACATATGTGTAAATAGCTACTGAGGGGATTTTACGGTGAATGTGACACATCCTAAACATTTGGATGTATCACATCCATCCAAAATCCATTATATTATAGGACAGATTGAGTACCTTTTTTCCTTAGAAAAACATTAACTTATCCTAATACTTTTGTTATTTTTATATTCATGTTAATATGTATTTGTAAAGGTATATATCTAAATCGCCATGTTTAAAAATATGTATATTTATGAGCAAACCAATGGTGTATTCTTCTATAAAAGAATTAAGATACTTTCCAGAGTTTATAATTCAAAGGTTAGGCTTTAATATTAACTTATCAATATGTGGATGATAACTATGGACTATAAATGATCCAAATTTAGATTTATTAGTTCTATATTAATAATTATGAAATCCAGGGTTACACATTACTCTCTCCGGTCAAATTTATTTGACTTTGGATGTTAAATATTTTTGACTAGAGGGAGTACCAAATTGTTTTTATGTGAAACTACCAAGTTACTATATATACATAATCAGTTATTGTTAAAAATCTAATTTCATTTTCTATTCTATGATATTTTTAATTTCTGTATTTTATATTCTATTTAGCATCCGCTTCAGTGTTTGTACTACATGCAGCATCCTGCATCCGCTTCAGTGTGTATTTTCATAATTATACTTGTAATATTCCAAGGCATTTTTATTAGCCATACATATGGTTTTTCTTTCAAATCATGCATGGATGGTCGTCGCTATTTATACCGGTAGCTCCAGTGTTTGTATCAGCGAGTATGTTGCTCCATAAAAAAATTGCTGAGATCGCTGCTCATGCAAAATGCATTTGGCTAGCCTCGTGCAGCACAAATATGATCGAGCTGAACACGACGGTCGCTTGTTGATTCGACAATCAGAACAAACCTTGTGGGACGCAGATGTGTGACCTGTCGTCCATTGCACGCATGCAGTGCAAATAATGAAATAATATCAATCATGCGTGTGTGTACGACGAGGCAATGAAAGAGACCGAGTCAATGGTAGCAACATGATCAACTCTAGAGGACGACTTCTGCACAGGGCTTGCATTTGTTTCTTTCTTGATCTTGTTTTCTTTTTCTTTAAAAAAGAAAGATTAGGAGTAGGCCTGCATTGTCAGATAGGTTTCATACAGATCTCACTCACACTTGAATTTGGCTCTCCAGTGTAGGGTATAAATCGAACCATGCACTAAAAAAGCAAAGTCTAGCCAATAAAATCCCCTCATTAGCTATCTACACATATGTCATATGTGGAGATCGGCTACTATCTGTCAGACAATAAATTGAAGTCTAGCCAAACGTCGAACACAGCTGTATAAAAAAAATATTTGTTGTTTCCGTACCTTCATGTGAGGAAGCAAATGGACACAAGAGGGACGTGAAAAACAATTCGCATGGGTTCCACAGATTGACTTTAGCACTGTGGGTGTTGAATCAAACTTTGGTTTGTCTCTCCTAGTAGAATATACACTAGGGATGCTCTCAAGTCATAGAAATGCTATCCGGATTCAGGAGTGACAACCTTTTGTTTTAACACACCACGCCGCCCCTCTAACATGCCACTGGCACACCAACGCCTTCACTGGCTACTCCTGCTCAAGTCAGCCGCCTCCGCCTCTCATTACCTAGGCCACCCACATGCTGAGCTCATCCCCGCCGGCCCACCTCATACCCACACAAATCCGCCAAGGACACCGAGTCAGACGCCATATCTGATGAGGAGCCGCTGCCGCTGGACCTATTCGACAAAGATGTACATATATGTGTCCAAATATTGTTGTAAAGATAAGAAGAACCAAAATATACCAAGTAAATAGTTTGGCTAGCATGATAAAATTGGAGGTAACTTACAGAATATTTCATTTAGAAACAAGAAAAAACAGATTTAGAAAATTTGTTAGATCGATTGTCACACATACTTACAAGTCACACCTACAGTTTATTTTGTGTCAGAATTAGTTGCCACGGCATATGCTACCGGTGATTAGACGTTTGACAGATTCCTCTAAACTACTCCTAGATTACCCTTACCTCCAAAGTAGAAATGTTCTTTTTATAGGAAAAACTAGAGTAAAAGAAATTTACGGAAATAATAGTCTGTCGGCAAAGAAACCTCACCAAGCAACTGTTGGTCTGTTGGATGGCACCCAAAGGTCCACAGCAAACATCATTATACAAGTTGAAGTCAAATTAGATTATGATTTTTTATAATTTTCATTTAAACTCATATTCCATTAGTTCTCTTTAATAAATTGAAAACATATTTAAACGGTCTACTGAAATCTCAATTTGCCATTTTTAATAATTTGATTTGATGACTGAATTTGTCATGGCGGGAGAATAAGAGGTAAAAAAAGGTAATGAAATTCGACCTAATTGCAAATTTAATACTAAAGAGTGTTTTATATCGTGTTGAAGTTTTCAGCCGCGCACAAGTCCCCATCCAAACAACCCCCCCGCCAACCCCTTCCTCTGTCTCCTATAACTAAACATCGCCGCCTAGTGATCATCACCACCACCACTAATCACGCGTCAAAACCACAATCAGGAAATCTACCCAATCAAATCCGCGTCGACCGGCGCCATGGCCGCGAGAGCCACTCCCGCCTTCGTGGCGGCGTCCGCGCTGCTTCTGCTCCTCGCGCTGTCCGCCGCCAACGCGGGGGATGTGGCGCCGCTCAGCAGCTGGGAGCTCGGCGTGGTCGTCGGCGGCGAGAACGCGTTCGGATTCGCCGGCGAAGAGGCCGCGGCGGCGGAGGGCTCGACGGCGGCGGTGGTGAGGCGTGTGCTGCAGGGGCAGAACTCGTACATCAGCTACGGTGCGCTGCGGCGCGACACGACGCCGTGCTCCGTGCGCGGCGCGTCCTACTACAACTGCCAGCCCGGCGCGGAGGCCAACCCCTACTCCCGCGGATGCTCCGCCATCACGCAGTGCCGCGGCTGATCGGTCCGGCCGCCGGCGCTCTGTTTTCAACGGGAATCATTCAAAGTTTGTATACACGTCGTCCTATACATATATGTTATTATTATTATTATTTGGTTTCGCTTTTGTCTTCTCTATTTCTTTCTCTTTTTTTTTAATGTGGACGAATTGGTCGGGGGTGATCGTTCCCATCGAAAGTCTAAGAGATGTGTGTGTCCGGTTCTATAAATTAATTACTAAATAAATAGTGTATAAATGATTGATGGATTCATTATTCGTGGTTGATTATCTCCCCTGGCTAGCTTGTGAATCATTTCTTCTTGTGCTAATTAATTAGTTCATTTCACTCCTTACTTTCTCGTTAGTTAGCTTTGTATGATATTGATAAGAGAATATTAGGTGTTGTACTGCCATTAATTCAAACCTATGAGCGAATTGGAAAATGTTAGATTGAATGTCTTGCGGGCTTTGACCACAAATATCAATGACACATGTGACCGTACTTTGTAATCTTTGAGACGATATCAAGCAAAATGAGCATATCGCTGACGATTAATTTTGCTGCTTTTGCTTGGTAGTTGCAGCTGGCGACTAGCCGTAAGTTGGCATCTCAAAAAGAAAAAGAAAACATAGCCAAATTCCATATTTGAGAGAAAAACAAAATACAACATTGGTCGACTAAGTATATATTATAGTGAGAACAAATTCAAAAACTTCATCACATATTGTTATTCAAGGCCAACATTTAAAATATGCCTCAAATATTGCTACTCAAGATCAATATATTTATGGTCAATTGAATGGATGGCTCTTATGCACACTATTCCCTGTGCCAAAGATTCAGAGAATTGCAGTGTGCATTTAAGTATGTGCAAAGAATGAGAGCTTCTATGGAATGCAAGATTTCGAAAAGCATGCAAGAATATAAAAAATACAGGACATGCAGGAATCCAAAATACTGAATTAGAGATTGTGTCTTAAGCTTTCAGGAAACAAAATACATGAATTTGTATGTGATCGAGAGAGAGAGTGTAGAGAAAGAAAGAGTTTACATTGGATTTCTCGGAGAAACGAAAAACATGAGATGCTTATTTTCCTATTGAATGAGGCTTAGGCCGTGTTCTTTTCAACCATTTTGGCAGATTGGCTTAAAATGGGCAAGCAAAATGAGAAACATCATTAGCATATGATTAATCGACTAATAACTATTTTTAAACATGAAAAATGGATTCATTTATTTTTTTAAAATTTTCCCAATGACATTCCTATGTTCCGAAGAGTTTCATAGGAAAAATTCCTATGAAATGAATTCCTTCAAATTCCCTTTGAAATTCCCCTGTTCCAAATGAGCCCTAACTACGGTCCCCTCATTAATGCAAAATTAAGTTAGACTAATGAGGAGGTAGGTACAAGATATGAAAGAAATAAATCTTCTCGATTATACGGATTAGTGATGGGTAAAAAGTATAAATTGGGTTATATTGGGAAAATATTTGAACTCTAGAAGTTTTTTTTACAGAGTCTCGCACATTTGTGCCAGCGCCTTCTTTATTTGCTTTTGCTTAGGATATGTGCAACAGGCAGTTAGTCACGCCACTCATTGGAAGAGCTTACAACGGGCATAATATTACAAAAATGTCATATTAATTAGGAGACAAGAACAACACAGCAGTACACGAGTGATGGTATACAGGATGAGAAATCGGTGAGCAAACAGCAAAGGAGGACCTCATATATTAGAAAGGTGGTGATGAGGTCAAACATTACGGGTTTAATTGGCAAGGTCCGGATAGTGTTGATGACTTGATGTGAGGGTGCGAAGGCTGATGTCCTCCAATCCGTGGCCAGTACGGGCATTAGCGATGCAAGACATGCATATGAGTATCCTAGCCTCCACACAAGACAAATTATATCGAGGCACGACTCATCCAATGCCTGTTGGCTAGAATGGCCCCATTTAAAATTACAGATCACCTCTAGCCTTTTTTTTTTCAGTCCATAATGCTTTTCATATTATCAAATTCATGGAGGTTCTTATATTTTAGACCTTGTGGTAACATTAAAATGTACTCCCCCATTTCAGAATGTAAGGCGTTTTGACTTTTTCTTATAAAGTTTGATCATTTGTCTTATTCAAAAAATTATGATTTTTTATGATTTGCTTTATTATCAAAAATACTTTAAGTATGGCTTATTAGGTTTTATATTTACACAAAATTTTTAAATAAAACGAATGGTCAAATATTAAAGAAAAAAGTCAAAACGCCTTACAATCTGAAACGAAGGTAGCACATATAAGCCCTTATACCCAAGGAAATACTCAATTTCCCATCTGTTTATCTTTGCACCTAAATCACTCTGCACCCACCACCGTTGAATTTGCTCTAGTACTTAACCATTTTCCATCGTCTTCGTCTCTTTCTATAATATGCCACCGAGATTATCGAATTTCTATAACATGCAAATGGACTGGATACGTTGCTTAAAAATGGCTAAAATATCCTTCAATACAAATATGGGTTGACAATGGATTGACCGACTAGAAGTTTCAAGAAATTATGGAAGTTTTTTAGCTACACAACATGTTAGTTAGTGTCTATGTTTCAAGTTTTTTTCCATATTTTTTCTTGAAAACAATCTTTATGTGCCATATGAATGAGAAGTCATTTGCACAAAAGAACATCACACACTACATTAATTATTATATTAGCATATAAAAATATAAATTATATTTTTTATAAAATAATGCATTAAAATATATCATATTGTTGTGCTAGTTTGTAATTCTGGTGAGCCAATCAATTATCAACCCTTGTATGTCCTGAAGGCTGAAGGCCATTTTAGAAATTTTTGGAAATGTATCCATCCCAATGGTAAAATGTGGAAAAATTGATAAGCTTAGTTCCATACTACAGAAATAAACTACGACAATGAAAAATAATAGATTCTATCTACTTTATCAACAAATAAACTCACCACGTTAATCGGAGAAGAAAAAATCAAGTTCATATAGAAATATAATTTAATTCTTGAATAAAATTTTATTGAATATGTAAAGGAGATTCTATAGTCCACATAGAAATACAACTTAAAAAAGACTGAAATCCAGAATAAAAATAAGGAATATTGAAACAAAATCATAGACACCATATAGAAAAATAATTTACAAAATAACTAAAATTCAGCATTAAGGAATAAGGAATATTGACATAAGAGCTTAGAGTCCATATATAAATAAGTAATAGAACTATAATTTAGGAAAAAAAGAAACTTTTTTGAAAACCTATTCTACTGGTTCACAATTTTGAGAGGTTTCCATGTATTGAAAGAATAATGAATAAATTTCACAAAACTACAGATTTAAGAACGTGTTTCACAAAACTTTAGATTTAGTCTCTCCATTATCACAAAACTATAAGTTTAGTGCTTTCATTATCACAAAACTACAGGTTTAAGCAGTGCTAAAACATGTAGTTTTGTGATAATGTATTGCTAAAACCTGCAGTTTTGTGATAATTTAGATACTAAACTTATAGTTTATGATAATAAAGATACTAAATCTGTAGTTTTGTGATACACAAACACACTAAATCTATAGTTAAAACAAGTTCAAATTTGCAGTTTTGTGATACATTGTGCAAAATACATGTAGTTTTATGAAATTTACGCAAGAATTATTTTTGCAGTGATCGAAGACCTTACAAATGCATTGGAAAGATTGTTATGCTGAAAATCACGACATATAATTTTCAAATATACTATAAATTATACTATGGACTATAGAATAAAATGTGTGTCTGGTGGGGCAGATGCTCGTGCCACCATGATAGTTATATTTATTGAAACAGAATGGAGATTAGTAACAACTAGCCTGGTGGCCCACGCAATTTGTGTGACTAGCTTCACTTTTCACGTTTACTATTTTATTATGATGTTTGATTTAGTTTTATTAGGGTGATAAAAAAAATCATGAGATGAGCCTTTCTTTCAATAATTTAATTGATAGAAATATTCATAAAAAATATTTAATATCTCTAAATGAATTAATCACCCATCATGCACTTAATTTTGTTGGTATGGCAAATGCTATTTTTTAAAACATTGCAAGAAACCATTACCAAATTTCGGTAATAAGTAGACTATCCTTTGATTTAGTTATAGTTTTAAAATTTGAATTAAATTTTTCCTAAACTTCAATTATCACCCGAGGGAGTACATATGGTTGCCCCAACCAAGTAGACTACTGCTCTTTGTTTTCTCAAGATTTTAATTTATTTTTCTGAATTTTCATTAGCCCTATGTTGTTTTTTAGATGGATTTTTCTTTCATGTTTTATCATTTTTATTCCAAATTTTAGTGATTTATAATTTGTATTTTATATGCACTCTAATTTCCTTTTTCACATTCAATGACAAATATTTCTTTTCAATTTTATCTTTCTTTTGTGTATTTGTAGATTGTTTCTGATATGGACTTGTTTTTATCATGTAACCTCTACTTATTTAATTTTTCATTGTATGTGTATGATTTTAATGAATTTGGTGTTTATTTTGAAATATGTATTGAAGTCAAATCTCTGAATTCTTTTGTAGTGTATTTTAAGTTAATCTCATGTTGTGTTATGTATGGACTCTCAATATCCTTAAGCCAATATTTCTTATTTTTTACTTTAAAATTTTAGTTAATTGTAAATTGTATTTCTATATGGGCTCTATAGTTTTCTTGTAATATGTTTGATTATAAATTTTTAATTTGAGTAATGTATAAAATGCATTTCTATATGGACTCTATACTTTTATTTTAATATTCCTTATTTTCAATTTTTCTCTAAATTGTATATCTATAAGGACTACAGAGTGTCCTTTTAGTACTACATAGTTTTTTATTCTGAATTTTAGTATTTGTAAATTGTACTTCTATCAGGACCTTTCAATTCTAAATTTCAGTTATTTATAAATTTTAGTTCTATATGGAATTTATTCTTTTCTATTAATATTTCCTATTTTTAATTCTAAATTTTTGTTTTTTCTAAATTGTATTTTTAACTCTAAAATTTAGTTATTTGTAAATTGTATTTCTATAGGTACTCTATACTTATATTTCAATATTTTTTTATTTTAAATGTCGAGTTTTAGTTTTTTCTAAATTATATTTCTATATAGACTCTAGGGTGTCCTTTCAATATTCATACTCTTTTATTCAGAAATGATATTGTTTCTTTTTTCTTTTTTTATGTAGATTTTATTTTTTTTCTAATTAACGTGAGAATTTCTTGACAATGAGTATGAACTTCAGCCGATCCAAATCCCTCTCCATGGGGTTGGTTAGAAGGGAGTGCAATGATGCAGCGGTACGCCTCCGAGTAATGATGCGGGAGATCCGATGAGAGCGCCAATCGGAAGGAAGGAAGCTGCACACTTGCACAAGTCTTTGTCGGGACAGCCGCGAACGAATGTGCGAACCCAGCTGCTCAACTCTCTCCATCCATCCCGGCAGCTAATCATCCGTTCGACGTGGCCGCCAATCAACCAAAACGTGGTTAGACGAGTGTCGTATACTCGTATGGCCTGGTAACGGTCGTCAGCGGCCAACCAAGGAACCAACCACCGTCCGCCCGCATTACCGCGGTCAGCCAAGGTTCTCCTGTCAGTCAGACACCAACCGCGCCCGCGCCTTCCAACTCCAAACCTAACGCCGCGAGGAGTAGTAGTAGTAGTAGAGTACGCGACGCGCTGCACGGTGCACGCAACGCAACGCCGCTCACACACACACGGGGACACGGGCCCACGCCGCAGCTGCTCACGCGCATTCTCCCCTCGACTTTTTACAATCCCTCTCTCCTATAATAAACCACCCCGCGGCGCCGCCCTGTGACCACCACCACCACCATTACCATTTCCCCCAAAATCCACGAGCAACGCAACGCAAACCAAAATCCCCACCGCCACCGAGAATCAGAGAGAGAGAGAGGCAGAGGCAACCCAACCATGGCGAGAGCAGCCCTCACCCTAGTGGCGCTGCTGCTAGCGCTGCTCCTTGCGGGAGGAGCCTCCGCGGGGGATGTGCCAGTGAGCTGGGAGCTCGGCGTGGTCGGCGGCGGCGAGGAGGACGCGTTCGGATTCTCCGGCGGAGAGGACGGCGCGTCGGCGGCGGCGGTGGTGAGGCGTGTGCTGCAGCAGAACTCGTACATCAGCTACGGCGCGCTGCGGCGCGACACCACGCCCTGCTCCGTCCGCGGCGCCTCCTACTACAACTGCCGCCCCGGCGGCCAGGCCAACCCCTACTCCCGCGGCTGCTCCGCCATCACCCGCTGCCGCGGCTGATCCTGTTCCAACAACTTCTCTGGGATTCAACCCAAAGTTCGTTCGTTGCCTCCGACTCCCTACTCTCTCTTTTTTCTTCTTTTCTTTTACCTTTTTCTTTCGTTGGTCGCTGTTTTAACTGTCAAACAAGGGGCACAATTTGGTGGTCACTGGGTCGGTGCCCACGGAACGGATTGAGTCAGGATTCAAGAAGAAGAAGAAGATGTGTGTGTGTCCCGTCCTGTATATTGCGATGATTGGATTCTTGTATTATTAATTAAGTCTTGTATAAACTGATGGATAGATTTGTTGTCTGTCATTCATGATTGATGATGATATACCTGTCTGTTCTAGTGAGTCGTTCTCTTCTTGTTCAAGGAGTAGCTACGATGATGATATTGGTAATGTTTCTTGCTTCGTTGTGCTTGTGCTGGTGTTAAATCTGCAGCTAGTGTGCTCACTTATCGTGATGAACTGGAATTGTAGAGAGAAAATATTAAGTCAAGTAGTAGTAGAGCTTTGTTCTCGAGGAATTAAGAATGGCATTCTGTTTTCTTTCGAAAATCTTCATCCATAGGAGCATTTCAAGGTGTGTAGTTTACGAGGAGATTCAAGTGGTTTGAGGTGACTTCATATCCACTCATTGTATCTCTTACCCAATCCTTTTCTTCCAACTCTCTTCAGGCTAGCGCGAGATTGCTTGGCTTTAGCTCCTCCTTTGATTCGTAGTAGATGTTACCAAGAACACATCATTTAGAAGTACTCGCACCAATACCTTCCAAGCGTGCCTTCTGTATTGCAATTTACTTCAATTTTAGAGCAGTTTTTGTTTCAGATGACAAAGGATGCTACTAAAGTAATAAGTAAATGTCTACCATCCGTACTGAAAGTAGTACTGTAGGAGACTATTAGTCAATGAATTCATAATAATAGTACATGTAGTACGTGATTAACCCTGGTATCTCTGTTGATTCTTGGTTTCTCATTTTGTATCTGTAATTTTGTAATAGACATAGTACTAGTAGTGGGTACCAGACCAGCCTATTGCTCCGGCAAGCCACATGGGGGGCATTAAATAGGATGAAAAACCCGGTGAGCAAATGCAAATTCTCTGTCACGCACTTCACGTGTAGTAATCAATTGCAGCTCTTTGCCCCTTCTCCAAACACGGTTTTTCCTTAACATAATGCTTGTACGAGCAGTATAAAAACTCAATTAAATGCTAGTACTCCTAATCAAGAAAAGCAGCGGCAAGCTAACCAACTGTTACTACTACTGCTGCTGCTGCTGCTACTACTAAAATCCACACCAGCTGGCATCATTAGTTGCTGGTGTTAGCGAAAATGGTCAGCAACTGATGGCGCCGTTGGGGTTTGAGAAGTTTCAAAACCTGCTTTTTCTGCATACCCAACCCAGATGGTTTAGCCTGAGTCAGAGGTGACACAGGAATAGAATAGCTTTGCTTTATTGGTTGGGCTTGGTGGCCAATTGGGAATCTGTTTGATTAAAGGCTTAATCACCGACACTGCGTTCCATCTCATGCTCATTGTGCTCTGCTTGATGATGAATTGATGATGATTACCACCACTAGTAGTAGCAGGGGCTCGTGGGGTCCTAAGAAAAGTACCTGTCACTGGACAAGGCTGTCAGCAAATTAGCATGCCCATCCAGCACTCCACTCCAGTTCGGTTTGTTATTATTACAACGACAGTTAGGAGGATATCTTCACATACATATAGAACCATATAAAATTTATTTGGATTGTCATGTCATGATGATGCATGAAACCATTTTCGTTAGGTTAGAGAGAGTAGCGCCACAGTGGCGTAGGTTTGTTTGATGAGAACATCTCTTTGTTTGTTCGAGTCTTCTTCCGAAACGTTTGTTCGGTGCGACGTCGCTTTCTTTGCTTGCTGTTGGAATATGTAAGATCCTTGTCTTGCTAGCCTTGGAACATGGGCCCTTTTTCTTCCGGTGGTTGGGTGGACTTCGTCTGTGGCTCTTCGTCCGTGTCTTCCTGAAGATCGATCAATCGCATTCTGCCCTTCTCCGAAAGTGACACAAAATTCAGTTTTAATCAGTTCAATTCTCATCCTGAAATGCTATCTCATGGTAGCGAATTGACGAATTGTGCGTCATTATCTTGGTGATGGAGATGGATTGGGGATTACTGTGATGTGTCCACGTGAGGTTTTAACTAACAGGATGAAGCGATATTGCTATGCTCCTTTTGGTCCAAAAATAAACAAATTACTGGCTACGAATCTAGACATATAAGAACATTCTATAAATCCAGGTTCATAGCTAGAAATTCGTTTATTTAGGACAGAGAAAGTACAAGTTTAGAATTTTGTTTATTTGTTTTAGAGCCAACTTGTTTAGGATCGAGAGATTGTCTAGGTTGAACCGACTGGTTGAAGACGGAAACCTAGCTTAGCACTAGCAGGTAGCAGTTGCAGACTGACGCTAAGGTGGGCAGTAATCGCAAAGTCGTTCCCTCATTGGAAACCACCCCTCGTAATGGTTTTCATTTTTAATGAAAACCACTGAGAATCAGTGAAATTTGGAAGCAATGTAGAAAGAAACTGGACTTCATTTGATTTTTTTTTTAAAAAAAATTGTACCGAGCGATTGATTCAACTCAAGTAAGCTCAGAACCTCCAAATTTCATAAAAACAGAGCGGTTTTCATTGGTTCTGTAAACCTTGCCACACAACTGTTATATTGGTGTCTTTGCTAAAATGGATTGTTCCACTGGTGTCGTCATATATAGCACCTACATCCTAGTCATCTTTCATTGATTTTCTTCTATCTTTTATAAATCAAATGAAAGTTTATATCTCAAAAAAGTTTATATTAATAATTCAGTTTTACATTGAAGGCAAGGTTTGGTTATGGTAAAAGTATTATCTTTAGTCTAGTTTCGATCTATACACGTCACACCAGCACCGCTACCTTCCTTGCACATCACCGCATCTCCATAAAGAACCAATTTTGTCATCGAATAATTTTACATGTAATTTCGTAGATTGTTACGAACCGTAAATTTATTTCATGTAAAGGTTAGAATAATTTATTGTTCAATTTCTTAGGTAAGAAAGAGTTGTTTAAATAACCAACACGTGAAGTGCTGGGAAGTATTAGATTATTTTCCATGTGATAAGAAAAGTGACTGAATTTTTTTAATGAAAATTTCAGTAATCTAAAATCTAGACAGTCCCGTGAAATATTTTCCCTGCGAAGTCTTGATCTGGGCCGAAAGTTGCCTATATCACTTATCAGCAACGGGCAAAATATTTGGCCACATGACAGAATTTAACCAAATTGACATTATTATCATGTGATAAAATTCTTGTTGACAATAATTGTGACAGAACCATAAACTAGCTTAGAGACTATGCTCATTTCCATAACTGCAATATGCGTACCAACTAAACGGTGCAAAAGTGTATGCTATTACCTCAATACTCTTTGGTTCTTTTTTCTGGACAAATTCATTTGGACTTGCATACTCAGCATACACCACCATGCATGCACAAATGCACTTTCTCTGTACTTGCTTAAATGTTGAAGTACAGACCGCATTCAATCATGAATTCTTTGCTTCCAAAACCCAGAGTAAGCGTCACTATGAACTAAAAGATAATAAAAGTGTACGCTAGCAACTCATAATTTACACTTTTTCTCAGTACATTTGGACAGACACTCGCATACACCATCACATGCAGTATGCATGTCTCCTCCATGCAATGCTTGAATTTATTGGAGACACAAATTAAACACCCCTAGAGAGCGTGGGTACACGTCTACCTGCTTCTGTAGTGAATGCCCATTTGTGCATATGACCACCGATAGGCACAAACAGTACATATGGTGTGTGCTCATAAAGCTGATAGATACTAGCACACTGTCAAATCTGAGTTTAAATCCTGATGAACCAAATATATTATCACACCTTGTTACATACTATCAGATTACTTTTGCAGGTAAGTTTACCTCCACTAGAAAACGAGCGGAATTCTTCTCCTTAGATGCTCAAGTTGGGACAATGCGAATACACCGGACTACACTTGAAGTTGCTGACTATCTCAGTCACCAAGCGCTTCATCATTTCGTCAAACATGTTCCAACTAGCCTCAGAAATCCAGTTCCCAACTTCAAAAGTTCGATCTTGATATCCAAAGCGATGACATCAGTATCACCAACCTCCTCAAGATTATCTTCAATATCAAAAGAAGGATATTTAAACTTTATCTGGTAAAGGCATGTTAACAAAAAAAGAATGGACAACTTGTGCTGAAACTGAACAGTAATAAATAAGCGATACTTACGACAATGTAATCCTGGCTTCAAAGTTCTATTTAAACCGATCCTTGCTGAATGAGAACTGACCATTACACTACAAGACACGAGCGAGCAGAGGCAGCCAAGACGCGACCATCAGAAATATCCTCTTCCCCTCATCATGGTGACCACTGTGCCGGTCCAAGTGGTGGCATCCGTGCTGCTGATGGCGGTGCTCCTCGTGCTGGCTAGGGGAGCAGGGGAGGTGCCACTCAGCTGGGAGCTCGGTGTCGGCGGTAAGTATGATACCTTTGGGTTATTCTCTGGAGAGGTGGAGGCGGCAGCAGACAATGCTGGGATGGTGAGGCGGGTGCTGCAGTCGAAAACATACATCAGCTATGGAAGTCTGCGGCCTCAAACGACACCCTGCTCCATCCGTGGTGCCTCCTACTACAATTGCCGCCCTGGTGGCCAGGCCAACCCTTACAACCGCGGCTGCTCCGCCATCACCCGCTGCCGCGGCTGACCAATCCGCTTCCACTACAAGCCACTGTTCAAACTGGAATGAAATAATGTTTGTTGCCTCCGGCATATTTTATCTTCTTGTCTTACCCCCATCTTTCTTTCTTTTTCTCCACAATGTTTTAACCGTGAAATAATTGTTCAGTGCCACGAATAGAATCCAGTAGGAAGAAGTGTGTCCCATCGTATATTGCTATTGGATTTCTATATCACTCTGTTTATAATATATGACACTATAAACTATATACTTCTCCTATCACAAAATCCATAATATATATATATATATATATAAAGAAAGAAGTATGCTCCTCATGAAAGAGAACGTACCATCAACCTAAAGTCATCTAAAGTGTGAGTGCTTACTTTTTAGTAGTAGATAGTAGAGGAACAAATTCACCCAGCATCTGCATCAAGCAACACAAACAACTGTAAGTATTTTTTTTATATAGTAGTATAAATACAATATATTTAGAGCAATTCTTCTCCTTGGATGCTTAAGTTGGAGGAATGAGAATATACCGCGATGTCACTTGAGGTTGCTGTCATCATCAAGTGATCATCATCATCATCAAGTGCCTCAGTATCAAACATGTCCATCCAGTCTAAGAAACCCAGTCTGCCTAAAAAGTTCGATCTTCATCTCCAACACGACGACATCAGTATTAGAGTATCACACCTCTTCAAGATTATCTTCAAGATCGAAAGCACTTTTAATTTTTCTGAACGCATGTTAACAAAATCTGTTTGGACAAATGTGTAAAAGTGATCCTTGCTGAGACGACAAATGAACAATAATGATTAAGTGACACATACGACAAATGTGTTACTGGCTAAATTTCCTTTTGAAGTGATCATTGCTGCATGTGGACAAGTGACCATATGTGGCATTTTCTCTCCATATATTACACGATTGCTCATTTGCTATCGACTAAGTAACCTGATAGCAAATAGATGACCTGAAAATTGAAGGGCAATGAAAAAAATCAAATATACACCATGAAATTGTTGAGAAAGAAACATCAAACAGTCAGCTGTCAGGGTTCAAGAAATCTATTGAGAGGAAGGAAATGAGGGCTTGAATAAATTGTCAACAGAAATACCGGTCTAGCTAAAAAGATAGTGTTACTGACAAGTCAATCTTCAACAATGTTGCCACTTGGATGAAATCATCAGTTCTCAATTCTAGCCAGACATCTCTAGGTTGAAATGTATCGTTTCAAGTGTGTGTAGGGACAGATAAAATACAAGACATGTGCACATTTTATATAGGATGAAGCATTTCGGTTACTTGTTCTTTTCCATCCAATGCAATTATTCTCATAGTTATGATGCAATTTATTTATTTTACACGCTGTTATCAAGTCATGTGAATAGTCGTCAGGGAGTACGACTTGAGGGGTGCGACTCAGACTTGTTGCCAGCAGAAGACACAGAGGAGCAAAGGCAGCAACATTGAGTAGCTTGGGAAGCCTGGCCTACCAGGGCCACTATTACCGAGTGAAAGGGAGATGAGAGGAGAGATCCATCGGGTACATTAGGTGCAGCAAGTAATAATATTTATACTAGCAGTAGAAGCAACAGCTACGTGTTATAATAGCCAGTTGAGTAATATACTCACAAATAGTCTCCAAGCCTACTCGACTTCACAACTTAAGAACAATGGTTTTACAGTTGAGTGAGACGGTTTTTGTGCCCATCATTGCAAGAAACTCAACTAAAATTAAAGTTCATAGGAACTAATAATCCTGCTACATCCAATCACAAGTTAACAAGACCTGAGTCTATTTCATCGAATAAAACTAATCTACTCAAATATTCACCATAGCTTGCATAATTGAATGCAAATAAATACCAGGGGTCAACCCCAAATTGCTTAAATCAACCATGAGAAATATCAAAATGACGATAATCAAGGGAGAATACCTTCCAACATGATCTCCATGTGTAGCCCACAGAAAGCTCTTTGACTTGGGCCCAATTCGAGAGAAGAGAGGAGAGAGAGGTGGTCATGCGCCTCTGTTCTTCACACGAGGGAATAGGGCTGGCTGAAAGTGGGATAGACCACTACACTGGTACAGTCTCAGCCTTTGATGTGATGTCCCAGGATCAGCGCCTATGAGTTTAGAGCTGACCACTCGACCACATAATGTAAGTTCGGGCATGTCATTCTGCCAGCTAGTTTAAGCAACAAGAGCCAGAGCACTGTGACAACCGCTGATAACCCAGGGTACATTCCTCAGATTACTTTTTGCATGGGTCCATTTGTAAAATAAGAATTCCAAAAGGGCCATATTGTAAATATCCACCATAAAGAGCTACATGGCATCCTCGGTCTCTTCATTACGACATGCCTTGCTCCATTGATTCAATCAAACTAGAACCAGGATGTTTCCTTAAACCACTTAAATTAACTCTGGCCCTTGTATTAGCAAATTCACTCCACTTCCCTTCCTGAGCATACACTTCTGAAATCAGAGCATAAATACCGGGGTTTTGTGGTCCATGCTCAAGGAGCTCTTTGCTAATAGCATGTGCAAGTCGTGTATTTCCATGAGTTCTGCAAGCAGAGAGCAAAGCACAAAATATAGAGGATTTATCCTTTAAGGTAGATAGCTTTATAAATCTGTATCCATCTTCCAGATGTCCGGCACGACCCAATAAATCAACCATGCAACCATAATGCTCTTCCTGTGGAACAACTGAATATACTGAGGTCATGGAATTGAAAATGCGCCAGCCGTCCATGACAAGACCAGCATGGCTGCAAGCAGTAAGCACATTAGAGAATGTTAACTCATCAGGCTGTATGTTTTCTTCTTCCATTTGCTTGAACATTTCAAGCACATTAATATAGAATCCATGCATCGCATAAGCATTGATCATTGCATTCCAAGTATCCAAGTTTCTGTATTCCAAACTAAAGAATAAACGCACTGACATATCCAACTTTCCACATTTGGCATATGCACTTATCAGCGAATTTGCAGTAATCTTATCTTTCTCCAACAAGGAATGGTAAACAAAACAATGAATTTGTTTTAGACCATTTAGATGTCCAAGATCGGAAACAGCCTGAACTGCAGTTATAAGAGAAACAGAATCAGGCCTCTCTCCATATTTCTGCATCACGTGAAATAATTGAACCACCTCTTCTCCATGCCCATTGGATAAGCAACCCTTCATCATGGCTGTCCATGAAACCAAGTTTTTCTTTTCCAATAAGTCAAATATAGCCCTTGCTGCTGCGATTTTTCCACAAACTGAATACATATAAAGAATTTGATTCTCAACATCCACATTTGAACAAAACCCATGCCTAATTGCAAATCCATGGATCCACCTCCCTCTAACTAAATCTCTTTGATCAGCAAAAGCAGCAATTAAGCTAAGAACAGTTGCACAATCTGGAGCAATACCTTCAGCCATCATGTAATTGAGTAATGAGGTGGCCTCATTAGCCATTCCATTTTGTAGGTAACCATACATCATCGCGTTATAGGAGACTGCGTCTTTAATGATAAGTTGATCAAAGAGATGCCTTGATCTCATGAGTCTTTTGCATTTGGAGTACACCTCAATAAGAGCAGTGGACAAAACAATATCCAGAGGTATAAATCTTCTTATGAAGTAGGCATGAATACTGGCAGCATAACCGAAATAACATAGCTCAGCACAAGCTGAAAGCACATTTGCAAAAGTGACTAAATCTGGAGTTACTTTATGTTCATGTAGCATCACAGACAAATACTGAATTGCATTAAAGCTCTGTCCAGCTCTGACAAGACCAGAAAGCATAGCATTCCATGAAGCTGCAGTTCCCTTTGAATTTTGAAGAACAGCAGCTGCTGACTGATAATCTCCACACCGAGTATACAGGTTCACAATGCTGGTCTCTAGAATATCATCTAAGGCACCAATTGCTCTCCTTATGGAATAGCAATGTAGTGATTTACCCTCCTTAAGTGCTCCCAAATTCCCAGCAATTTGCAGTAAGCTTACCAGAGTCACACGGTTTACTTCCAAGTTGTTCTGCAGCATATCGGTAGCTATTTCAAATGCATTCCATGCGATTGAATCCACAATTTCTGAATAACCAGTGATCATCGAAGTGTAAGCAACAATGTCCTTGTCAATAATCTCTTCAAACACTCTATGTGAATCATGCACCCTGCCAAGCTTGGAGTATAACCCAATGAGGGAGGACCCAACGAATTTATCGCCAGACAGACCAAGCTTAAGTGAATCCACATGTATTCCTTTACCCAAGTACAGATTGTTAAGCTCAGTGCAGCTTTTCAACACAAAAGTAATAGTTTTCCCGTCGAAACCAATCTGATGCAATTTCAACCTGTTGTACAAAATAATAACTTCTTCTGGATAACCAGCTCTAAAATAATCAACCATAGCTGAATTCCACAGGGAAAGATCATTACGTACAATTTTCTGGAAAACAAGCCTTGACTCAGGCAGGGCCCCTAAATAAGCATAGCAACTCAAAATCTTAGAGCCAAGAATCACATCCCTGCAAAGGCCATGCGTGAAAACACGGCCATGAATCTTCTTTAGAAGCCTAACATCAGCACAGCCTTGGAGCAGCGGAGCAAATTTGTCGAAATCACGTATGTCGCTAGAGCACGAATTAGTACCAGCAATGGATCCTGATGGCCTCCAATGAGGCTTCAGCACTGCAACCTTATCGAACTTTGAACTAGTATTTGCAGCTAAGTTCCTCACAAGACTTAGCATCATCATGCCGAGCAATCAAATTGAAACAAAATGTTTTCTTTTCTTGCACCTCCAACTCCAAGGATGACTATTAACCTGAACCCAATAAACAGCCGGCGCCGAGCACATACATTCAGTGAACTGTGATAAAAATTAACCCCAAAATTGATAGAGAATCACAATATAATTAACAACCCGAGCTTACCGGGATCTTCTTCGCAGGTTGAGACCGTGAGGAGGAGGGAGGGTTGGGGAGTCTCGGCGGCGGCGGCGAGCCGGGGAAAGCGGCAGCGGTGTATAGGCCCCGAGGAGAGAGAGGAGTAGTACTGCGAGAGACCTCGGCGAGCACCGCGAGATGAGAGGAGGGAGGGGGGCGGCGCGCGGCTGGAGAGAGCGGCCGCAACCCACCAGGTGCAGCCGCCGGTGGCTGGACGGACATTGGAGAGAGGAAGGGGGTGCGGCGATCCGCGCTTGGGCTGTGCGGATCGAATCTCTACTTTCGCGAGGACAGAGGCCCTGGGCCGCTGCGCAGGGGCCCATCAGCGCCAGCCGTCGGTGCCAGGTCACTCTCTCTCTCATATTTCGACAAGCATGTCGCCACTGAAGAAGTTTGCTGGTGTTCACAAGAGAATAGAAGTGTAGAAGTGATTCTCATTAGTCTCTTTAGTGTACAGTAATGGTCTATTTATAGGCCAATTACAAGAGAAGTTAGAGGGGAAAGTTAGAGAGGAAGTTAGATTAATCCTTAATTGATCACATGTTAATTGTGTTGTAACACCCTCCCTTGAGCAATTGACTCCTTGCGACTGTCTCATGATTCAACTAATGGGTAAAACTCCTTCAAAAACTCTGTGGGAAAAACTTGAGGAGAAACCATATATATTGATATAGATATGTCATTAAAACTCCTTAAAAATCCAGTGGGAAAAATAAGGAGAAAATGATATGACATATTTGTGAATTCTTAATGAGAAACCTTTAAAGGAAAAACTCATATAAGAATTTCTGGATATTATGATCAACTTGTCATAACATAATATAGAATAACTCCCAAAAACCATATAGGAAAAATATGGGAGTCAAAATACATCTCTTTAATAACCCAAATGGGAAAATAAAGATATGATGTTTACATTGCTCTATTGCCTCATTAAAAACCTTTCATAAATAGAAAGAGAAAAAGAGTACAATATTTGCCATCAACAGGTTTAGGGAATCACTCCCCCTGATTCTTGCAAATCCCGAAGTCGACGCATACCGATTCCTTCAACATATTTTTGGAATGTGGAGTTTGGTAATGACTTCGTAAACAAGTCTACAAGGTTATTACAAGACTTTATTTGCAATATACTAATTTCACCACTCTCTTGTAATTGATGAGGGTAAAATAGTTTTGGAGCAATATGTTTCGTAATATTACTCTTTATAAAACCTGTTTGCATTTGAGCAATGCAAGCCACATTATCCTCATAGATAATCGTCGGCGAATCAATACAACCAATTCCACAAGATTGTTGTATATGATTAATCACTCTACGAAGCCATACACATTCACGTGATGCTTCACGTGATGCTTCATATAGGGCAATAATCTCTGAGTGATAAGTGAAAGTGGCTACTAACATCTGTTTAGACGATTTTCAAGAAATAGCCGTTCCTCCATGAAGAAAGACATATCCTATCTGCGATCTGGCATTATGGGGATCAGATAAATAGCCAGCATCAGTGTATCCAATTAAACTTGGATCATGGTTTTTCTTAAAGAACAAACCCAAATCACTAGTGCCATTCAAATATCTTAGGATCTGATGACCCCCAGTCCAATGGCGCTTAGTTGGATTAGCATTATGTCTTGCCAACAGATTTACTGCAAAAGCAATATCAGGCCTGGTGCTGTTTGCAAGATACATTAGTGCTCAAATGAGACTGAGATAGGGAAATTGAGGTCCCAAAATCTCTTCTCCCTCCTCTTGTGGTCGAAATATGTCTTTCTTCATATCAATAGATCGAACCACCATGGGAGTTTTGGTTGGATATGACTTGTCCATATTGAATTTCTCCAATATTTTCTGGACATATGCAGACTGGTGAACAAG
>CM002476.1:10958658-10995375 GCA_000325765.3 Leersia perrieri | reverse complement strand
TCGCCCACGGACGACGTCGCGTCGGCGTCGAGCCGTGCCCCGTCAGGATGACGGTGGCGCGGCAAGGTGGTGGCGGTGGAGGCGCGGCCAATACCGTGGCGTCACGAGCGTGGACGGCGTCGACGGCCTCCATCGCTGCATTGACGGTGGCTGCGTTAATCGCCGCGGCCACTGCAAGTTCAGTGGCCTCCCTTGCACGGTTTGCACGGTGGCGGCAAAGAGCTTCGCGGATCCGGCGAGCGACAAGGCAACGACAGTGAGGAACGCCGGCGTGCACCCGGCGAGGAGCGACAATGCGCTGCAGAGATCGATCGAGGGCATCGATGGAATCGAAAACATCGCGCATCTCTGCGCGGTGGTGGTTGCAGAGATTCATTCTTACAGTGAAGTGAAGATGATCTCCTTTCCTTCGGTGATTTCCTCTCCCGATCTCCCCTTCTCTTCTTGGGATGAGAGTGTGTGGCCTTCACTCCAGGAATTACAGCGAACTGAAGATGATAATCTTCTTCTCTCTAGATTGCTTGTCGCTCAGAGTAAAGCAAAGTGCTGATAACATGTTTAAACTAATCCATTGCAGAGAATGAACACAAGAGAATAGAAGTAGAAGTGATTCTCATTAGTCTCTTTAGTGTACAGTAATGGTCTATTTATAGGCCAATTACAAGAGAAGTTAGAGGGGGAAGTTAGAGAGGAAGTTAGATTAATCCTCAATTGATCACATGTTAATTGTGTTGTAACAGCTGGCCCTTAATGAGAAAAAAAAACTGATCTGGATGTTTTCTGCTTTACAGCTTACGATTACACTCTAGCAACCTAACTGAACACATGAACAAAAATTTACCATATTTGGCAAACAACAGCAAAATGTCATTGGATGACTAGACACATGCACAAACCAATCCACTCCTCTAAATCCTCTCAACCATCCGAACTCCTAAGTCCTAAATAACAATTCCCTTATATACATTTCGTCTTCTCCAAACACCCCTCCGTGATCTCTTCCTCCTCGCCCCTCCTACTTTTACCCTAACCCCTCTTACCAGCCATTGGCTTCGGCCAAGGCTGATGACACATTAATCAATACCTCCTAATTAACCACCACCATGGGCACCCTCCCAATATTATCCCCAAACCTCATCGTCGTCGTCGTCCTCTCCTTCCTCTCCATCATCTCGTCGTTGTGCCTCGCGCTCACCAGCCACGAGGCGGCGGACATCGCGCGGCGGCAGCTGCTGAGCTTCGAGCAGCACGGCAACCACGTCCACATCGACATCAACATCGAGATCAGGGTCACCAACCCGCGCCTCCTCGCCGCGCACAGGGCGCTGCAAGCGATCAAGCGCGCGCTCCACTCCGATCCGTCCAACTTCACCGCCAACTGGTCCGGCCCCGACGTGTGCGCCTACAACGGCGTCCTCTGCGCGCCGTCCCCCGACAACGCCTCCGCCAGCGCGGTCGCCTCGCTGGACATGAACGGCGCTGACGTGGCAGGCTACCTCCCAAAAGAGATCGGCCTCCTCTCCGACCTCGCCGTGCTCCACCTCAACTCCAACCGCTTCTGCGGCGTGATCCCCGACGAGATCACGCAGATGAAGCGGCTTTACGAGCTCGACGTCAGCAACAACCGCCTCGTCGGCGCGTTCCCGGTCGCCGTGCTCCGCGTGCCAGGGCTCGTCTACCTCGACCTCCGTTTCAACGGGTTCGAGGGCCCAATCCCTCCTGAGCTTTTCCTCAAACCCAACCTCGACGCCATCTTCCTCAACAACAACCGCTTCACGGACGGGATCCCCGACACGATCGGGGAATCCGCCGCGTCCGTCATCGTGCTCGCCAACAACGACCTCGGCGGCTGCGTCCCGGCGAGCATCGGCCGCGCTGCCGCGACGCTCGACGAGATCCTCCTCATCAACAACAGCCTCGCGGGTTGCCTCCCCGTGGAGTCCGGGTTGCTCGGGAACGTGACGGTGTTCGACGTCAGCCGCAACCTGATCGCCGGCTCGGTTCCGGATACGATGGGTGGGCTTGCCAAGGTCGAGCGGCTCGATCTTTCCTACAATTTGTTCACTGGGATTGTGCCCAGGGATGTCTGCGTGCTGCCGGCGTTGGCGAACTTGTCGGTGTCGCACAACTTTTTTGTCGGTGAAGACAACGAGTGCAGCGGCGGCGGTAGAATTGATAAGGTGTTTGAGGATGAAGGTAATTGCATGGGGAACGCGAGGCCTCTTCAGAGGAGTGGTGGCGAATGTGCGCCGGTGGTGAGCCGTCCGATGAATTGCAGCAATACCAAACCTTGTGGGTGGCCTGCGCCGGCGCCGGAGAAGAAGCTGGCGCCGAAGCGTGCAGAGCATTCACCGCCGCCACCGGCAATGGTGATGTCCCCACCGCCGCCAGCCGCGATCTCTCCACCACCGCCGGTTGTCTCGCCGCCGCCGCCAATTTACGAGACTGTTGTCCTCCCGCCAATATTTGCAACAAAATACCAGTCTCCACCGCCACCGCTTTTCGCAGGATACTGATCATTAGTTTGAGGCCATGTGTGTCTGTGTATATACTGTCTGTTGTTGTTGTCGTCGTCGTCGTCCATCGATCACTAGTACAGGAAACGTCGAATGTAATATAAGCTCATACTTTATCCACATCGAGGGTGCCCATTTCATTTACCTTTCCAATTTTCCATAGTTTTTGACATGATCTCAGGATCAATTACCGGTTTGAAGGAACAAAATAGGGGTGCAAGTAGGCGACAGTTGTGAATATATTTTGGATGTCTCTAGCGATCAGATGTCTGATCACTACTTCAAATAACCATTTCCGGCAACGCCTTTATTTTCACGGTTAGATTAAAAAAAAAGATATGACTAGACAACAGAACGTCCGTTATAAAGCAAATTCTCGCACGTTATTTCACTCCGTATAGAAGGGTTAATTGGAAGCATGCCACTCTAATTTTGTAAATGATTCATCACTCGATTTAAAATGTTTCATCGTTTGCTAACAAATGTTTCAGATGTTTTGAATGCTTCATCACTTGCTACAATATGTTTCAAACGATGCGCGGGTGTAAAATCCAATGAACATGAGTGAAACATTCAAACAAAACTAGTGCAACACATCAAGTTACACTGGTTTGAAACACCCAAAATTCACAAAAATTGTTAGAGTTTGTGTCGAATATGTGCACAAAGTCGGTTACAGTTTAGGACTTGGAGTTGTAATAGGTGTAGGATTGAATCGGAGTCGGATTCAGTCCTGGCTCTCCTTTAAATAGGAAGGCATACCTAGGAAACCGCGACGGCGACAGTAGCATAGGTAGGCGTAGAGAACGACCGTTGACAGCATAGCCGACCGGCCGTGTGGTCGTTGGATACCCTGTAAGCTGAAGTTATGCTGGATTAGGGAGGAGCGCCCGTAATCAGTACCTCGTGAAGTAGGTTTGGCCGAACCACGTTAAAAAACATCGTGTCTCTGTGTTGTCATCATATTTGGATCTTCTATGTCGTTCTTCTTGTGCTTTCGCGGTTAGCTGCCGATGTCAAAATCGGGGCTAATTTCATAACAAGTGGTATCAGAGCCGGAGGGAGATTCAAGGAAGAGATTCGATGGAGGTGCTTCACACCGCAACTACTGCACAGTATTGTTCGGGTGGGACATTGATGCAAGGTGGAGCACGGCGGCGATCAACGGAATTTGATCGGTGGTTTCGGACACTTCAGGTGGCGACCTGAACCGTTCGATGAGCTACATCAACAGGGAGACAATCAGACGTGGTGCTCGGGGTTTGATGGCGGCTGAAGCGATTGGCATACCAATCGGTGGTTTCGGACACGTCGGGTGGGCGGCTCGAACTTTTCGATGAGCTACTTTCAACGGGGAGATGGTTAGACGTGACGCTCAGGGTTGATTGAAGCTGGAGGCGATCGACGTTCTCGATGGGTAGAGTCGAACACTGCAGACGGGGTGGTCCGTGCCTTTCGATGAGCTATGTTCGACAAGGAGATGGCTAGACGTAGCGCTCGGGTCGTTCGGTGGCTGTGAAGACGGCGTGATGACTCGTCGGCTTCGGCTCACTACGAGATTGACGGGCGGTCAATCGGAAGTCGGAGTGAATTTGCGGGCAAGCTTCGCGCGGCGAGATGCACGGCCGTGGTGCAGCGACGTGCGGCGGCGGAACTCGACGCGGGCTGACTCCGGCGAGGAGACGGCGGTACCGGCGAAGGACCAGCGGCGACGTATCGACGCTTGGGTGTAGTTACGCGTGCACAAGGTCTAGTAGTTTATCGGGCTACTGGATTGGTTTTGATCAAGTTTGTTCGGATACGATCACCGAGTCAGAGTTGGAGTAACTTGCATGCATGTGGAGGCGTATAGCTGCATGTATGGTAATTGATGCATTACTTTGGCCAAGACAATACCTCAACTAACGTGTCAGATGGGGACTGGTTGCAAGTTTTCATGCGTGGATATGTTTATGTGCATGCATGGAGGGACTGCATGTTTGTCCATGCACACATGTTCGTGGTATAGTATTTGTGGGGTCATGCAATATGCAAGGAAGGATGAATGCATGCACTATATGGAAGACCTGCTAAGTCAACGTGTGGGGCTCGATGGAGATTGCAGATAGATTGATTGAAAAATATCCGGGTGACAGCGGGTAAAATTTCGTTGATGGTGTTGAGCGATGATGTCTGGCAGTACATGATATATCCGGATCCGCGGGTCGGCGAGATGAAGATATATAAAAACTGCATCACTGAAGGCAAAGAGATGCTATTGTGGTAATTCTTCGTATTAGACTGATGCGATGGTGATTTTCTCGGTATCAGTTAATCAGACACGGATGCGGAAAGCATGGATGATTGGATTTGTTAGCTTGGCCGGCTAGGGAGGAATTCAATTTCGCTTGGCAAGACAACTATGATGATAGGAGGAGAAGATGGAGCACTGTTGCAGGTGGAGTCTGGAAGAAGATATTACAGGAGGATGGCGGAATCTCTTGACGGTGAGTCTGGTGAAGACTTGTTGGGCGGCTTGTCATGAGCTGCAAAAGGAATCAACTCAAGTCTGGGTAGACGAAGGTTCGTGCAAGGACAAGATCCAGGATGGCGTGGCATATTCGCCAAGGTGGAGTTTGTTAGAGTTTGTGTCGAATGTGTACAAAGCCGGTTATAGTTTAGCACTTGGAGTTGAAATAGGTGTAGGATTGAATCGGAGTCGGATTCGGTCCTGGCTCTCCTTTAAATAGGAAGGCATACCTAGGAGTAACCGCGATGGAGACAGTAGCATAGGTAGGCATAGGGAATGACCGTCGGCGGCATAGCTGACCGGCCGTATGGTCGTTGGACACCCTGTAAGCTGAAGTTATGCTGGATCGGGGAGGAGCGCCCGTAATCACTGCCCCATGGAGTAGGTTTGGCCGAACCACGTTAAAAAACATCGTGTGTCGTCGTCACGTTTGGATGTTCAATGTCATTCTTCTCGTGCTTCCGCGGTTAGCTGCCGATGTCGAGATCGGGGCTAATTTCATAACAAAAATGGATCAACCTAGATTTGATTTCTTCCATTAATTCTAATCATGTAGCTTCCACAAGGCACCATCATCACCATCGGAACCAGAGCAACCACAAGAGACAAAGGCCTGGCCGCAATGATATAGCGTTGCTGCACAGCCACCTAAGGAGGGTGCGGCTAATCTGCGAGCACCCGCGCCCCCGCCGACGCTGCATATGGATCCGGCTCACCAGGCCCACGAGATCCTCCGGCGGCGTCCTCCACCTCCGGCGAGCTTCTCCGATGACAGCGCCCACCCTCTCCCCTAGGTCAGCTTCATGCCCCTCCTGATCCATAGCCCCTATCATCTCCCCCACCTCCAGCGGCCAGCGAGGCGCCGCCGCCTCGCCGCACCGCCCCCTGCCCTTGCCTCGGTGCCGCTATCTACCCCACCCAACTTAACTAGTCGGTGACAAGCTTCTCCTGCCGCTGACCCCGCCCACCGCCCTCTCCCGACTCGGCTGCTCCGGCGGCTGGTCGCTCTTGTCTGTCGCACGCCGCTGCTTTGCCGCCTCCCCGGCGTCCCTCTAAGCCCAAACCCTTCCCCAGCATTGTCGTCGGATGATGTCGCGACTATGGTATTTGTATCATATAGGGATGCTTGATACCACGGTATATGCGAGATTGAAGTATGAGAGATCGACAAGGATTTTTATAAAGGTTCGCGCCCCTTATCTGACAAGTAATAGCCCTATTCCAGTTGGCCGAAGCCGGTGTTGCTCTATATTCATCAAAATCACACATATACAATATTTAGGATGTCCTATCTAGCTATCATAGACTTGGCGGCTCATAGTCAATGACAAAGTCATCAGCATGTTGTCACGTAGTGGATGATAGGGTCGTCTTCCTCCTCATGGGTCTTGTTCCCTCCTAGGAGGTCTTATATTTATACCCATGGATCTTCCCTTGTCCAAGTAGAACTAGAAAGACCAATATGGATACAATCTGAGTAGTCGTTATAGTTTTCATATAGAACTCAATATGGATACAATATGAGTAGTCGTTATAGTTTTCATATAGAACTCTTTTCGTCCTTTTGTTATCCAGAAACTCCTTCTATATACGAAATATGATTTTGTATAAGACTTGGTATGTGGTGGGACCTACCGAGCTTAATTGACTACCATTGGGTATGTGGTATCCATAACTGTCACGCCCCGACCCAGCGACTTCCCCCATAGACCAACACATGTCTTTTCTACCCGGGACAGACATCCCGGTCGGTCATCCATCTTGAAATTGCTCCAAGCCAAGCACGCTTAACCTCGCAGTTCTCTCAACCTGGGCTTCCGGAAAAGAAGTTGCAACTTGTTGTTATGAGTATTCTATCAATCCTATTAAGCCCTAGGTCGATGTCACAATAACCCTAACAGGCATCCCCTCCCCCACCCGAACCCTAAATACAACTCCGACGGTGGACTCTGGCGAGCTCCACCAGAGGGAAGGAAGAAGGCCGGAAGGGAGGAAGAAGATATGGGCTGAAGCTATAGAGACTAAGAGAGGCCCACCCATACATGAGGCCCATCCCCTCATGCACAGGCGTGGACAAGTCATCTCGACCTAAGGGAGGTGGCGCCGACAACCCCCATCTCACATTGCGCTTGTGTTGCCTCTGCCATCGTCAGTGGTGGTCTTCATGAGAGCAGCTCTGTCGCCATCAATGGTGGAGGTGGCCGTGGGACCCACATCGGTATCGGTGAGCCCAGCTACCGAGGCACAACGGTGCCCGCATGCGTGCCACAAATCCTGCAATATCATATGTGGCACCACAGAAACAACAAAATGAGGAGAGAGATGAAACACTGAAGAAAATATGTGGACGTAGAGGAAGAAAGGGATAAGGTGAGTAGGTTACTTGTGGCTCGTGGGCTCATCAACTTAGACACAAATTATCGAACGCGTGGACATGAGTGTTTCCGTAAAAGAAGGCAGGCCTGTGAAAAGTGCATTGGAGAAATTTTGGTCAAGGGCCGTCCGATAAAATAATCATATTGTTCATGAGTGACCCTTTTTATGTCCCTTGTAAAAAATAAGAACATAACTTCAACTGGCAGGAGACCGAGGTTGTGTTCCTTTGTTGTTGTTTGGAAGGGTGAAAAAAATAGTGTTACACACAAAACGAGAAATATCATTAGTATATGATTAATTAAGTATTAGTTATTTTAAACTTTAAAAATGGACTACTTTTATTTTTGTAAACAACTTTCGTGTAGAAATTTTTTTCCAAAAAACATACTGTTTAGCAATTCGGGAAGCGTGTTGAGAAAAAAAAGCACTACAGCCAGTAGCCAATCTACCCTTTTTGGCAGAAACGAACACATCCCGAGAACATGAAGAGATCAAGGCGATAGTGCGAGGGGATTTGAGAGACTGTTAAGTCTATGCTAGTGCTAGATAGATCCAAAACAGAAAGATACAATCTATATGGTTTTGACCTTATTCATTTCTTATTTAGCCATATTTCCTAATCGGAATCCATGAGTTCGACTTGGTCACGTTGAGTTTCAAGGGTATAAATTCAAACAACCTTGACCGCTCCAAAAACAAGTCCAACCAAATCTGAAGACACATAATTCCATTGAAGACACCAAGGACCTACGGGAGCGCCTCATGCACAATCCCCCACATATATACACATAATCCATATACCCCCTAATGCACAATCTATAATCCTTAATGCGCCTCATGCACAATCTCTAATCCTCTGTCAAGTCAAGTGCTTAAGGCTAACCTTCTGCTATAGCTTATTGTACTCGGTGGCAACCCTTATATATTGATAAAGGAAAACCGACCAAACAACCAATAGGAAGTAGGAAATTTGTCTCTTCTCTGTTTTTGTCGTGAAGTATTGCAGGTCTTGGTATCAACAGAATCTCGGGTATCTGAATCCCGTGTTTGTTTTGTCACTAATCAACACAAGCAAACAACTCAATCCTACCAAACTTGGTCTCTCCTTCCAAATTTGACTATTTTCCGTAGCACATAATCCCTCTTGTATGCCATATGAAATCTTCATCTACATGTACATTATTCTCAAGCTTTAGTATTCCACATGATATCTTGATTATCTGGGCATCAACTTCTTCGAAGTTAACTTCCGATCCATCACCGGCAATATTCTCCAAGCCTCAAGCAATACATGAACATGAATAAAACAATAAACCATATCCAAGATAAGTTCTCTCCAAATTTAACTCATCATTAGCACACAAAAGTATAATCTATATGTAGAAACTACAGTAAAGTCTCAACATGAAGCACTCACAAATTCCATATTAACACCTTGAAACCTACTCCTCTCATGACTCGACCGGTTAAACCGCCATTGACAGGCTGGTCTAACCGAACCTACGATTATGATCATCATGACAAGGTCGGTGTGACCATCTTCGGTCAGAAACATTTCTTTACCAATAAAATCTCCATACATCAAAATAAATCAATTCTCAAGTGCAAGTTGTTCATCACAAAAAACGTAAATCAAAACCTTGATTTTACAATCCCCTCTTGGATGATAATGGCTAGGGCTTGGGAGAAATGTAATTTAGTGGGCAATTGGAAGCGATGATGACTGCATGAAAGAAGATTAGTTTATATAATTGTAAGTTATCTATTGTAATTGAGAATTAAGTGGTGGGATGAGTTTTTACGTCCTAGGGTTGTAGTACTGTCATAGTACTTGGTACAGGGTACATGTATTGTTATAGATACAATAACCGTGTATCCTGGATACATGTACAATTAGGAGGGAGGCACACCAAAGTTCAATATGATTTAGGAAAGGCAAGAAAAACCTTATATACTGAAATATACAATCCGGACAGTGTATGTCTAATTCCTTCATTATCTAGCTATACTTCTTACTCGGAACGTCCAAGCTCGACTAGGTCATGTTATACCTCATAGGTATATAAATCTACAGGCCCTTGAGGGCTCAAGGACAGTTTCAACCAAGTCTGAAGTCACGCAAGTTCACTGGAGAACATTAAAGACCTAGGAAAGCGCTTCAGCGACAATCTCGTCACTTCGACTAGCCCCACATATACTGGTACCCAAGCCATATATCCCATGTATACTAGTCGAGTGTCATACTAGCCTTCTGCTACATCTCATTGTACTCTGCGGGAAGCCTTATCTAGTGATAAAGAAAAACAAGCTAGACGGCCAACATGTAGAGCTATTACCCTGACGGGGCTGAACCTATATGAAAATATGAAAAATTTGTCGCCCTCTGTGTTTGTTGTGAGTTGTTGCTAATATTGGTATTAGTGAATCCCGTAGTATGACGAATCCCATATTTGATTTGTCATTAATCAACAAGTATGATCTGGAAAGGTCGCCCTCGCTTTGGGTTTAGCCCACTACACTACTACAAGATGCAAGGCCCATAATATACACGTACCAGATATGTAATATGTGACTTGTCTTGACAATTCTGAACAAATTTAAGAGAAATTTTGACGTGGGACCAAATCCATAAAAATCTAAATAAGCTTTCCTAGTCAAAGCCCCCTAGTAACCTCTTGGGTCAGCTAATTGGATAGGATAGTTTGAACTTCAAGGTGTCTTGAACCATAAATTGGAATTAACTTGGACTTGATAACTCCTCTACATCTCGTACACTCTTCCCCATGGACTTCTCGTTGGTTTCTAGCCACCCCTGCTGCCTCCCTCCCCGCTCTCACAGGTTTTGCGAGATATAGGCCTTCGGTTCAACTTTTTTGTTTTCTTCCTGTTTTTTCTCCTTGTCAATAACCCTCTGACTTGTGCAATTATGTTTGTTTTGGCCCGCAGGCTAACTCTCCCGAATACTAAAGATACGCAAAGCGTATTCACGAAAAAAAAACTTCTCGTTGGTTCATGAGGACAATTCAATTATCATAAATATTAAACAGTATGCCATTCTTAGAAACGCCACTGTGCAATCTTAGGAACGTATTGATCAGATGGTTAAGTTGACATGCGCACGCACGAGGTATCGGTCCTTGCATCATTGTATCGAGGTTGTATGTATCCATATGATGATGTCCTCATCACACGGACACTTCACTAGACAAAGTTTGTTTGCCGATGTAATTAGTGAGTCATGTTTTATCGTTGGTTGCTTGCTTAGGTTTCGCAAAATGGCATGTTTAGTCATTGTACCTGCCTTTTTTTTTGCATTTCTTCTCTCTTAATGCATCTCCTGCTTATTCAAGAAACAAAATACTGCCACTTACTGATAAAAGAGGGGCATAACACACATAGACAGGCATGGACCAGACTGGGGGGATTAAACCCATATGGGTGCCTTGTTGAGTGAAGGCTAAGGCCCAAAAGCTCATTTAGCAGATGTTTGCGTGGCTAACTTAGTTTCTTCTCATCGTTGTTGCTTCGTTCTTTTTACTCATGAGTTCCATTCTTCCTGGTTTGTTGCTCTCGGTTTCTTCTCCTCCTACCCTTGTCTTGGCTGCGGGGTTCTGAGTGGTGGTCGGTGCAGGCTGGACTCAGCTGCAGGCAGCGGTTGGCCTTGGCGACGATGCGGCTGGCCCGTGGCACTGCAGCTGGTGAGCAGGCCGGCCGAGCGACAGGCGACAACGGCAGTCAGGCAGGGCACGGCGTGACAGCGTGCAGCCGCTGAATTAAACTTTGAAATATACACTCTTAAAATTTTCTAAACATATTAAATCTAAAAATTTTACATAAATATACTTGAGTCGCACGGACATACTGCATTTGGGTTCCACGTCGGTTAGCTTAAATTTGAGCTAACCAACGTCATATAATTAAAACCGAAGAGAGTATTATTGAACTTCCTAGTAAAATTGAAATTCAGGAAGGAAGTTAAAACGTATAATATGAAAGTTACAGCCATAACATATTTTATTTTCCCCCAAGAATCTAGAGTATAAGATAAACTCAAACAACCAAGCTATATATGTGATATTGTAAATTTCAAAAACTAGTTATAAGAAATAAATAAGTACAATGTTCACTAAACAAATGACATATCCTATTTTCATTGAACTGTAGCTTAAGAAGGATCAAAGTAGAGCAGCCTTGTGAACCAGCTATTAATTACAACTGTAAATTATACAAATATATAAAAACATTTCTAGAAAACATTGTCGTCATGGAAAGACAACATTTATTGAAAAATCATGGGAAGGCCCACTTGAACGTTTACAAATTTCATAAGTTGGTACACAATTTTTCCCAAGATATAAGTAAAGATCCAATTATAAATTTGTCAAAAGAGATATATTGGTTTCACAAGATAGTCCATTGAACTAAGCAGATGAAAATCAACCCAGTCCTTCCATTGTACAAACGAGCAAAATATCAGTTCTTCACTGTGCTAATTGAGAAATGGGATTAATAATAAATTGGAGGTATGAAAAAAATCTCGAATAGCTCAAAACTAATAGTGACAGATATGACAACTTTTGGTAAAATTTTATGCAATGACATAAGAGTGGAAGCACCCCCTTAGTGAAAACTTATATTACAACAAAAGCACTGCAATATTATGTTGTCAGTACAGTATAAACTACACGATTCCATGCAAACTGATCGAAGAAGAAAGCTAGCATACAGGCTTAAGAGAAAACAAATAAAGCAAGGGTTAAGTAGATATAAAAATATACGAAGCTGGAAGAAGATAGTACTAAGGAAAGTTAACATATTTTTCCTTTTTTCCTTTTAGCTATCTAACAAGCTATTTATGCTCAGCGGAATGGAGAAAGCTCTTATATAAGTTGCTAATGGAACAAGCTCCACCACTGCTATCTGAAACTTCTTTGAGGTGCTCATCCTCGGATTGAATTGTTCAGTCATCATATTCTTTAGGCCAATGTGAAGTGTCATCTTAGAATGCCTTCCGAATGAGCATTATAACTTCACCTTAATGCCCAAAGCAATTTCGCCATGCAACTTAATCAAAGATAAACCCAAGAACACCATTATCTGATCAATTGGATAATGTTTAATTTTTAGGCATGACTCCATGTTAATACCATATGTAGTGTTTCCTTTAGATTGTGTTGCACCTGTGCTCACAAGTAGTGCTAGACTTTCTCCAATAGAAATCCAATCCTCAATTTTCACACTAGTAACCATAGTATCACCCAAGAATGTTACGTAGAGTCCACCAATAGTTTTGTGCTTGGTATTGTTAGCTGTGATTTTACCACAAAGACGATAGGAAAGTTGCTTCCAAGCAATTTGTATGTTATAGCTCAGGAAATATGATGCATAATCCACATGCTTTTCTGTGAATGCACTATTAAAATGGCTTGTTCCATCAAAATTGTTCTTGTGGTCCCATCCTAGAACACCCACAACATTATTTTACTAATTGATCTTGGCTCTAGGAAATAATATTGATATGTAGGAGTAAGCATTAGTGTTTTGGACGAGGATCTTGATTGTTCTGACAAGCCATACTACCATACTCACACGCATTATGATAAGAGTTGTCACTTGTTTTATTCTCCTCCACTTGTTGGATCCCACTATCAAATTGCATCTCTTGGACAAGCTTAACATGGTAGCCATACTCATCATTCTTCTTAACCATCATGAGCTTATTGAACTGTTCTTTCATCAAGGAACAAAATGTAGGTGGATCACCATATTCATCATCACATATCTCGGAACAGTTATCGACTTCAATATAGGAATCCTCTTTGATCCTTCTATGATTAACTGAGATCTTTTGTTGGTACTTTGTCTGCAAGAAACATGAGAAATGAATGAAAGTATTAAATAGTAGAAACATAAAAGATTAAGCTTTCTATGAGATAAACATTGAGTTTCAGAAAGGAGTTCGCTTGAATTAATACCTTTGTAGGGTAGCACAAGATCAACAAATGATTCCTCAAATCTTGCCAAGTTGGAAGCTCGTTCTTGTCTTGGCAGTTCTTCCAGCAATATGGATGGTTTTCAACAAAACAAATTGCATTCATTAGGCACATATCACCTACTGTTTGTTGGATTGATTGTTGGACTATGTGAGATCTTTGTGCTATAAATGTTTCGTACGCCATGGGATCACCATTGGAGTTGTCAGGAGGTATAGAAGCAGCATGCGTAAGAGTAACAATGGTGTTGACCCATATAGATGTACCTAAGGTAGTAGTAATTGTCCTTAGAAGAGAGATATCGTCAAGATGATTGCTCCAAAAATCCAAGCGGTCGACATATAAAATAATGTCTGGGGGGCACTTTTTGGTATAACTCTTGATTGAAGAAAGGATCTTCCTATTCCATCCTTGGTCCATCACATTGGTCCTAAGCCCAGGGGTATCTATTATGTTAACCTTAATGCCATCCACTACACCCGAAACAAGTCTCACATTAGTAGTGGGACCATCAAAAGCATTGATTTTGATTTTTTCTTCTCCTATGATAGAATTTATAGTTGTGCTTTTTCCAACCCCAATCTTTCCTAGAACAAGTATATTGCATAAGAAGCTCACATCCTTCTGACTTTTCTCCTGATGTTCAGAGACCCTTTTTTGATGATTGCCAAGATCAAAACCGCTAGAGTTTTTTCTCATTCTAGATAGAATGTGTAGAAACTTCAGTCTAACTAACTCGAGTTTTTGATGCAATTTCTTCTCTTTCTCTATCGCATTCACATCAACAAGATTAAATGCCACTTTTCTATCATTGTAACCAGAGAGGCATGCACTAGTTACAAGATTTAGATCAGAAGCCAATATAGAAAAATCTGCACCCTTCTCATCGCCATTTGTTACTTCCTTGATAACATATATAGAAATATTTGAGCTATCGACGACCTGTATTGCACTATTGTCGGAGGTTTCAATTGTTTCTTCTTCCTTTGTTTTAGCACAATTATGTGCTTCCATTTCTTTATCATCAGTAGCTAAATCGCCTTCAATATTGGAAAATTGTACTGAATGATCAGGAACCGAAACATTCTCTAACATTTCCTTTATCTGATCATGTTCTTCATGCTCACAATCCAACATGCTAGAAAATTTGCTTTCAATAGTTTCAGATGTGCCAAATTGATTAGGGAGGCTCACATTTTGTTTCACTACGCTTTCTTCTAGTCCATGTTGGCTTTCATCAACAATAACACTATCATCCATAGCCACATGATCTTTAATATTCACTTTGTAGGATGTCTCAACCATGTTGTCAGCACCCTCTGTATTAATTTGTTCTTTTATTGTAAGCAGCCCACTTCCAATATCTTTTTCCTGTTCAAACGTGTTTGTCATGGCTTTGCGTTCTTCCTCTCCATAATTCAGCTTTTCTAATTCTATAGAAATATTTTCGGATACAATGTATTTTTCAGGCACTAAGGTAGTATTATTCTCTAAAGTCTCTACTTGCAAACCAGTAGTAGTTTCCTCTATCCCACAAGCATTCATAACATTTTTGTTGTCTTCTATACCTTTTAGTATGCCAACACTTACCCTGACATTCGCTGTTAGGGATGCCTCATCCTCTGCCTTGGCTTTAACCATTGTCAAATAGTCTTTTTCTGAATAATCTTTGCCAAATTCTACTTCAAAACAATCTTCACAATTAAGAATCTGTATGGCCTCTTGATCATCATTGCTTTGTACATTTGACGCTACCAACTCAAATTTATTCATTGCGGGTTCTTCTTTCATTAACAAGTTCACCTCCCCTTCACACAACTCAATGACTTGTGTAACTTCAATTTCTTCCTCATTTTCTAAAACATTGTTTCTCTCAGTATCCATTATTTCAAAACTTAAAATTTTCACCGATGGTTCCATCTCACAATGTACCAACTTATTAGTCTCCTTTTCATTTCCCAGCTTAACAGCATTGGGCTCTACTCTATAAGAAATTTCATGCTTATTAAGAGTATTCAAATTTTTATATTCGACATTAACCTCAACTTGATCATTGTACTTGTTTGAGATATACTTGGTTTTATCCATATTTTTTTGTTTTAGCGGGAGTTTAATATTGTGTTCTTTCGATCCCAAAACATCCACCTCAAATTTGCAGACTTGTATGTCTTGTAGGCCTACTACCTCAACTTTAAATCCCTCTGGCTTTGACTCTTCTATCTGCATAGTGTTATCTATTATTGTCACTGAATCACTTTTTAAAAAATTTCTCCCCAAATTATCTTGATCACTCTGTTTACATTGAGAAATTCCAGTAGATATTAAATAAAGATCACTCGTCGATGTTGACTCCATAACTACAGTCCCATTTCCCCCTGCCTCCATTTCCACTTCATTATCATCTTTCACCAGTAATTTGACATCTCCTTCAACTATTTCAGTTTGCTTAAAAGTACTCTGGTCTTTATCATCTCGTAGAATGTTTCCTGTATCGGTTGACACTAATATATTATTTTGCTCATGCTCTTGTGCTTCATGATTTAAGTTTTCAACTTTTGTATTTGCATTTTCAGAGTCCATAACGTCTAAGTTTGTGTTATTCCATAACGTCTCTATTTGGAAACTTGTAGTAGTTTCTTGTTGAATCTCCCCATCAGCCATAAAAGTTATATCTTCTTCCATATCTTTTTGTCTAACAAAACTTACAGTAGATCTAGCTGTTAGGGATGCCATTTCTTCTACATTGGCTTCTACCATTGCGGAACACTCACTTCTCCAATTATCTTTGCAAAATTCCACTTCATCAACATCTTCACATTTGAGATTTTGTATGGTCTCTACATTACTATTATTGTTCTTTACGTCGGACTCAACCAACTCGAATATATTTTTGTTGGCCTCTTCTTTTACAAATATTTTTATCTCCCTCTCACATGATCCATTGATACTTGCAAATTTCATTTCATTTTCGTCTTTTGACACATTACTTGTCCCAGTATCCATTGTTTCCAAACATAAATTTTTCACCACTGCTTCCATCTCACCAAGAACCAATATATCAACTTCTTCAATACTTGAATCTTTTTCATTTCCCAAGTTACCATCGATGGGCTCTGCTCCATGAAAAACTTCACCCTTCTCAAAAGTATTCAAATTTTCATATTCAGGATGAACCGCACCTTGCACACCATACTCATCGTCTACAAAATTTGTTTTATCCTCAATATTTTCCATCGTTGGGAGGTTAATAATTTTTTCATCCGGTCCCAAGATATCCACCACAAATTCATTGTCTTGTATGTCTTTTATGCCGACTATACAATCATCAACATCCTTTAGACTTGACTCCTCTATCAACATTTTAGATTCTACTACTGTTGTGCAATCACTTTTGGAATAATCTCCCCCAAAATTTGCTTCATCATTCTCGTAAAAACATTTAGTTGATTTTGAATCAACATCACTCGCCGCAACTAAGTCCCTTACCTCAAGCTCATTTCCTTTTGCCTTCATTTCCATCACATTCTTATGTTTCATCAAAAATTCGTCCTCTTCTTCAGCTGATTTGATGTCCACAAAAGTTTTCTTGTCTCTTTCATCTTCCAATGTGCTTATTTTGTCCTGCAGTACTAGAATATAATTTTCCTCATTATCTTCCACTCCAAAATCGAATTTATCAAATTCTGTAGAAATGTTTTTTGGTTTAATGCACTTTTTAGGCACTAAATGCGAACTTGAACTAGTTTTATTCTCCATTCCACAATCATCTATAATATTTTTGTTATCTTCCATACCTTTTTGCATAACACTTACACCAACCTTCACTGCAAGGAATGCCTCTTCATCTACCTTCGCTTCTGCTAATGTCAAATTGCCTTTTTCTGAATAATTATTGCCAAATTCTACTTCATCACAATGTTTAGATTTGATAGTCTGTATGGCCTCTAGGTCAACATTGGTTTCTACATCTGGCTCTACTAGCTCAAATTTATTACTTTTCTCCTCTATTTTCACCAGCATCTCCACCCCCCTTTCACACAACTCAATGTTTTTTGCAATTTGCATTTCTTTCTTATTTTCTGACATATTATTTTTCCCGATGTCCATTCTTACCAAATTTAAAAATTTCAGAGATGGCTCCACCTCACAACATACCAGCTTATCGTCTTTTTCCATATTGGTTGTCGTTTCATCCCCACACTTACTAGCATTGGGATCTATTTTGGAAGATACTTCTTGATCCTCAAGAATATTCAAATTTTTATATTCGACTTGAACCTCAACTTGCTCATTGTACTCGTCTACAACAAACTTGGTTTTATACTCGTTTTTTTCTGCTATTGGGAGTTCAATATTTTGTTCTTCCATTCCCAAAACGTCTGCTACCTTAACTTCAACTTCCTTTGGCTTTGACTCTTCTATCTTCATATTATCATCTTTCATTGTCATGCAATCACTTTTCAAATAATATCTCCCCAAATTTATTTGTTCACTCTCCTTATATTGAAAAATTCCAGACGATTTTAAATAAGGATCACCTACCAATGTTGACTCCATAATTTTAGGTTCATTTCTCTTTGCCAACATTTTCACTTCATTCTCATCTTTCACCTGTATCTCATCCACTCCTTCAACTGATTTAGTGTACTCAAAAGTCGTTTGGTCTTTCTCATCTTGCACTATATTATCTATCTCATTTGTCACTACTATATCATTTGGCCCCCACTCTTTTTCTTCAGGATTCAACTTTTCATTCACTAAGTCAGTGTTATTGCATAACATCTCTACTTGCAAACTTGTAGCAGTTTCCTGCTCCATTCTCCAATCAGCCATAAAAGTTTTGCTATCTTCTATATCTTTCAGTTTTACAACACATACCCCACAACACTCACTTCTCCAATCATCTTTACAAAATTCTACTTCATCAATATCCTCAGATTGGAGAATTTGAATGGCATCCAAATTATTCTTGCTCGTTACATCTGATCCTTCGAACTCAAATTTATTTTTGTCGGCCTCTTCTTTTGCAAAGCACTGCATCTCTCTCACACATGATTCACTGATATATGCAACTTTCATTTCTTCCTCATCTTCAAACACATTATTTATGCCGATATCCATTGTTTCCGAATTTAAATTTTTCACGGTTGGTTCCATATCACCAAAAAACAACCTATTGCCCTTTTTAATACTGAAACCTTTTCCATCTTTGAACTTTTCATCACTGGGCCTGCTTCTATAAAAGTCTCCATATTTCTCAAGAGAATTTAAATTTTCATATTCGAAGTGAACCACACCTTGCTCACCATACTTATTGGCTACAAAATTTATGTTATCCTCAAATTTTTCCACTAGTGGGTGGTTAATATTTTTTTTATCCATTCCCAGAACACCTACCTCCAATTCAAAGTCTTGTATGCCAACTATACAATCTTGAACATCCTTTGGGGTCGGATCTTCTATCAACATTTTAGATTGTAATGTTGCCATGCAATCACTTTTGGAATAATCTCTCCCAAAATTCACTTGATCACTGTCTCCACAATGAAAACATGTAGTTGAATCTGAATCAAAATAATTTATGGCAACTGAATTCAAAACATCAAGCTCATTTCCCATCGCCTCCTCTTTAAATGCATTATCATCTTCCACAAAAAATTCGACCTCTCTGTCAATTGATTTACTGTCCTCAAAAGTTTTCTTGTATCTCTCGTCATTGTCCAGTGTGTTGTTTTTGTCATGTAGCACTAGACTATCATTTTGCACATGCTCTTTCTCTACATAATTCAACTTTTTTAATTCAGTTGAAACATTTGTAGGCTCAATGTACCTTTTAGGCACTAACTTAGTATTATCATCCAACATCTTTACTTGCGAAAATGTAGTAGTTTCCTCCTCCATTCCACAATCATCCATAACTTTTTTGTTGTCTTCAATACCTTTTTGCATAACAATTACCCCAATATTTACTATTTGGGATGGTTGTTCTTCTATCTTGGCTTGTACTGTTTTCAAACTGTCTTTTCCCAAATAATCTTTGACAAATTCCACTTCATCACAATGTTCATTTTTGAGAATTTGTATGGCATCGAGGTCAGCATTGCTCTCTACATCCAACTCTACCAACTCAAGTTTATTTCTTTTGGAGTCTTCTTTCTCTAAAAACTTCACATCCCTTTCATACGACTCAATGACACATGCAACTTCCATTTCTTTTGTATTTTCTAATATATTATTTCTCCCGGTATCGCTTGTTTCCAAACATGAAATTTTCACTAATGGTTTCAGCTCACAATGTACCAATTTATTATCTTCTTCGACATTGGTTTCCTTTTTATCTCCTATCTTATCAACATTGGGCTTTGTTTCGTAAGATATTTCATTCTCATCAAGTGTATTGAAATCATTAAATTTGGCATGCACCTGAAATTGCTCACTGTACTCATCTTCAACAAATTTGGTTTTATCCTCATTTTTTTCATCTGATGGGAGTTTAATATATTGTTCTTCTAGTCCAGAACCACCCATCTCAAATTTTAAGTCTTGTATGCCTACTACCTTAAATTCAACTTCATTGAGCTTACTCTCTTCTATCTCAATATTATCACCTATTCTGGTCATGCAATTACTTTCCAAATAATCTCTTCCTAACTTCATTTGACCGTGCATTTCACATTGAAGAGTTTCAATTGATTTTAAATCAAGATCACTCATAGATACTGACTCCAGAACTTCAAGCTCATTTCCCTCTGCCACCATTTTCAGTACATTATCATCATTCATTAGCAAATTGACCTCTTCTTTAAACGATTTTGTGTGCTCAAAAGCCATCTGCTCTTTCTCATCTTGCAGCACTTTGCATTTCTCATGCAGCACTAGTACATTATTTTTCTCTTGCTCTTCTGCTTCATAATGTAACTTCTCAAATTTTGTACAAACTTTTTCTGGCTTGATGTACTTTTTAGGCATAAAGATAGTATTATCCTCCAATGTATCTACTTGTAAACTTGTAGAAGTTTCCTGCTTCATTCCCCAGTCAGCCATATGGCTTTTGTTGTCTAATATACCTTTTAGTGTGAAAACACTTACCCCAACATTCGCTCTTAGGGGTGCCTCTTCTTCGAACATAGTTTCAACCATTTCTAAATGCTCACTTTTCCAATCATCTTTGCTAAACTCCACTTCATTAACATCTTCACATTTTTTAATATGTATGGTGTCTACATCAGTATTGATCTTTACATCTAACTCTACCAACTTGAATTCATTTGTGTTGGACTTTTCTTTTACCAACACATGCACCTCACTCTTACATGACTCAGTGACATATGTAACTTCCATTTCTCTCTCGTCTTCTAACACATTGTTTCTGCGGGTATCTGTTGCATCCAAACTTAAATTTTTTAATAGTGGTTCCATCTCACCAAGATTCAATGTATTGTCATCTTCTATATTGGTTTCTTTTTCTTGTCCCATCTTACTAGGGCTGGGCTTTGTTCTGTTAGATACTTCATGCTCCTCAAGAGTATTCAATTTTTTATGCTCAATGTAAATAGCACCATGCTCAGTATACTCGCTCGTGACAAAATTAGTTGCATCCCCAAATTTAATATTTTGTTCTTCCCGTCCCAAAAAACATTTAGAGTCATTTATGTCGAGTATACCTATTGTCACAACTTGAACTTCCTTTGGCATTGGATCATCTATCTGCATATTATCATCTGTTGTTGACATGCAATCACTTTCCAAATAATTTCTTCCCAAGTTGAGATCATCACTCTCTTCACATCGAAAAGTAACAGTTGATTCTAAATCAACAACACTCACAGCAACTGATTCCAAAACTTCAATCTCATTTCCCTTTTCTTCCATTTTCACTACATTTTCATCTTTAACCAACAATTCGTCCTCTTCTTTTATTGAGGTTATGTTCTCAAAAGTTTTCTTGTCTTTTTCATCTTGCAACATGTTGTTTTTGTCCTCTAGCACTTGTATTACATTTTGCTCTGGCTCTTCCATTGTATAATAGAACTTTTGAACTAATTCAGTAGAACCTTCTTCTCGCTCAAAGTTAGTATTATCATCCAACTTTTGAACTTGCAAACTTGTAATTTTGTCCTTAATTCCCAATGGTGTAAGAATATTTTTGTTGTCTCCTATACCTTCTAGGTTTACAACACTTACCCCAGTGTTATTTGTTATGGCCGCCTCTTTTTTAATCTTAGGCTCTACCTTTATCAAACAATCACTTTTCCAATTATTTTCTGTAAATTTCAGCCGACCACTCTCTTCATTTTGAGCTGACTTTGTAGTTTCTAATTTTGCATTATCTATTGCAATTGGCTTCACCACTCCTAATTTACTTTCATTTTTCACCATTATCACAAAACGCCCATCATTCACTTGGAATTCCGCCTCCTCCTGACCAATTATATTGCTCTCATCATTTTTCTTTAGTTCCATATCTTCAAAATTGTTGGTATTGGTGTCTAACCCCAAAATGTCATTTTTTATAAATTTCATCTGCTTAGTCTCTTCATTTTGAGCCAACTCTATAGTTTTGGAGCTAAAATTATCCATTTCAATTGCCTCCGCCACTTCTAATTTACTTTCATTTATCACCATTGTCACAACACTCCGATTATTCACTTGGAATTCCACCTCCTCCTGACCAATTATGTTGCTCTCTTCACTTTTCTTTAATTTCATATCTTCCAACTTACTGGTATTGGCCTCCAGCCCTAAAATCCCATTTCCTGTATATTTCAGCTGGACACTCTCTTCATTTTGAGCCAACTCTGTAGATTTTGAGTCAACATTATCCATTGCAATTGGCTCAACCACTTCTAACTTACTTTCATTTCTCACCATTGTCACAAAACACTCATTATTCACTTCGAATTCCACCTCCTCCTTACTAATTATGTTGCTATCTTCATCTTTCTTTAGTTCCATATCTTCCAACTCGTTAGTATTGGCCTTTAGCCGCAAACTGTCATTTTCTGTAAATTTTAGCTGAAAACTCTCTTTATTTTGAGGCAACTCTATAGTTTTCGAGTTAACATCATGCATTGCAATCGGTTCCACCACTCCTAATTTCCTTTCATTTCCCACCATTGTCACAAAACATCCATTATTCACTTGGAATTTCACCTCCTCCTGACCAATTATGTTGCTCTCTACATCTTTCTTTGGTTCCATATTTTCCAACTTGTTGGTAATGGCCTCAAGCCCCAAAATGTCATTTTCTGTAAATTTTAGCTGACCACCCTCTTCATTTTGAGCCAACTCTATAGTGTTTGAGTTAACATTATCCATTGCAATTGGCTCTACCTCTCCTAATTTACTTTCATTTCTTACCATTGTCAGATAACACTCATCACTCATTTGGAATTGCATCTCCTTTTGACCAATTAAACTGCTCTCTTGATCTTTCTTTATTTCCAAATCTTCCAACTTGGTATTGGCCTCTGGCTCCAAAATGTCATTCTTTTCCTCCTGCACAAATCTGATCTTTTCAAATTGTACATGCACCACATCTTGTGCGCGGTTCTCACCGTCTACAACATCAGTTTTTCCCTCTGAAGAACTCACTTCATTGTATTTAAGATATTTGACTTCAAAACCCAAAACTTCATCCATTTCATATGTCTTGGTTATGTACTCCTCGTTTTGATTCTTGGTTTCTTTCTCCAAACACCCACTTTTCCAAACATCTTCAGCAAGTTCCACCAGATTGCCCTCATCACCTCGAACCATCTCTATAGCATTCATATTAATATTACTCATTGCAATACACTCAACCAACCCAAACTCACCTTGACCTTCTTCTGCGTTGGTATGTTTACCATCAACCAAATTGGTGATATTGTCCCCTAGCATTGACAACACCTTCTGCTCCTCCTTGTATGCCACTTTCTCAGATTCCACATACACTATGTCAGGTGCACAACTTTTATTCTCCACAATATCATCAACTACTGGCACATCCATCACCAGTAGCCAACCCTTGGAACTTCCTCAAAATATAGCTCTAATTGCTATAATAACTATCTACAATTGAACTTGTACACAGAAAGTAGATGAAATATTGGTATCCTAACTATTATGAGCGCAAAAGTCTCTTTGTGAATGTGTTTGGCTTGTTACCCTGGTTGGTGTTGTAGAATGTTAGGGGTGGCATTCTACTTAAATAGGCCTCTTGAGGTTAGGTGGCTTTATTTTTCTATTTGTATTTAATGTGATTTCTTGTCTTGTGGACTTTCTATTTTTTGTTGGTATATATTGTTTGTATATGCTTTTTTAGCCGTGCAAGTAACCTTTTGGCTAATGGTTTTTGGGTCTCGGTGGGTGTTTTTTGGTTGTTATAAGGTCTGATAGGAGTTGTGTGTAATGTCGAAGAAGTGCCTTGCAAGGTATCTCTTGCTTCTTAACAATGTATTTGGAAAAATGGAAAAGAGTTAACCCACTTTTTTATTAAATGCATAAAAGTATTCAGTACTTAAAAGAAATAAAATCTGACGTGGAAAGATGTTCTAGAAGATTCTTGGTGTATAAAGATTGATTTGCTTAATTGGTTCTTGCGTGCTACATTTTTTAAAACATAAACTAAAGTAACTTTCTAAGAATATCAAATAGCCTATTCAATGACAGGTTTAAATTAAAAAGGTATTTATTTATTAATTATATTATTAAAAAACAGAGGCAAGATTTAAAACTTAGGGTTCCATTATAATGCACAGTAAACAAACTAGGACTAGTGAGTGTTGTGCACAACTTTTTGATTGGTTAGTTCATTTTTGGACCTTTTACTTATGGCTGATTATGAAGAAAGGATGTGATATATAGCTAGATTAGTTTTTGCTTTCAACATGTCAGCTGCTGCTAAGATTTGAATTTTAGAGCTTAATTTTGGAGTTGATTTTGGTGTTTTTTCAACATAATTTATTTCCAGCATTTGCTTTTTGGCCGTGAAACAATACAAATACAAAGGTTTACCCAGAAATTATTCTTGACCGTACATTTTGTCTCTTTTGAAATTTTATCTGTAGGCTAAATAGTACTAATTGTCATGCATATCTTTTGATACATTATTATGTTAGTTCTTACTTGCTATGTTAGTTAAAATAAAGCAACTTTATAGGAGAGCATCAAAGTATCTCACGTTTTATTGATACAAGTTAGGATATGCTTGTAAGAAACACATTTGGCCTCACGTGAAAGGGTAGCTCTTACCTTTTATATGAGGTAGGCGGGCAAAAAAAAATCAGTTTTACTATATTATGCACAAAAGAAACAATGTGCATGGAAGAAATAACTCATCACATGCATTAGCTAGCTTTTCAAGAAACAAGCCCATACACGCATAGCATCACTTTTGACCTAGCTGCATGGGAAACGGTTAACCTGAAGGTAGGATGGTCTCAAACACATGGATTCATATGTTGGCTTCTTCGCATCTAAGTTATCATGGAATGAATCCTACCAGCACCAAATACAGGCCACATGAACATCTACCACGAGATAGTTGCCAAAGTAGTTGATATGGGATACTTAACTGCATGCATGCAGGGATCATATCCAGTGCACACAAGACTTTTCGTGCATACACGTGCACACAAACTAACAAAATTCACTAAAAATTCTGAAAAAATTTGAGCATATACTTTCAATAGTGTTACACATATCTGCAAAATTTTATCTTAAAATTCATTATATTTTAGGCACAACAAAAAGATGAAAAATCTCACAACTTTTTGAGTAAAAATCTGGCATAATTTTGTCATTTTTATTACTCTTTTTGTATAATGAATTTTGAGATGAGACTTTGCAGATTTGTGTAACACTATTGAAAGTACATGCTCAAATGTTTTCAGAATTATTGTTGAAATTTTTTAGTTTGTGTGCACTTGTGTGCATAAAAAGTCTTGCATGCACTAGATATTTCCCATGCATGTAAAATTCATATACTAAAGTTTATAATCCTAAATTTTAAATAATTTATATCTTACCTCACAAACTATTTTTTAAAAAATGTTTGCACCAAAATGTTAGAAAAAAGAAGTTAAGAAATGTAGTTCTCTCGTTACGTTGTTACTGCTCGCAAATAGGCCTTTTACGACAAATTGATCGCACAGTTCGTACAAGACAATGATTGCGTTTATGTGGGTGTGGAGGAGGTCTATGGAGAGGTTTGACTGCGCTTTAACCGGTGGGGAAACACTTTGACTGGCCTTTGACTGTGATATGAGATAGGTTTTGGGGCAATAGGAGAGTAGTGGGAGTTGACATAGGCCTTCGTAGGAAAGGGCCTATAGGGGAGGACTACTTTTAGAAAGCCCAAAAATCACCTCTCCCAAAAATCACCTCTCATATCAGTCAAAGGCAATGAAAAGGCTTCCCTGTGGCTTATTTTAGGCTTTTCCCCATGTTCATCTAAGCATATCTCTCGCCTCATAAAAATTATACAGTAACAACACGGCTTATATGCAATAACAACATCGAAACATAGTCATGAGTGATCTATTTTTTATATACACTTTTTTCTAATATCATAGTGTAAACTTGTTAAAAAAATACTATATGAGGTAAAATTGTTCAATGTTTGAAATCTTAAAAACGTCTATAGAGTTAAACAAGTGTAAATCAATACTATGTCAATAGGTAGACAATAACATTGCACCTACTACGTAAGTAATGCTTCCGCTTCCTTGCAATCTATTGAAGCTTGTTTCGTATGCACGTCATATATACACTATCATGTAAAATTATGGTGCGTACTAATATAAAGAATAATTAGTAGAAGATAAAAGAAAATCGATCACTTCAATGAGAAAAACCTATGGAATTGAAACTTATTTTATGGTGGTCACCATCGCATCGTAAACTTTTTTAACAGTAGAGTTTATTGCCTATTCTTAATACTTCATTAAAATTAAAATAAATTGTAATTTGGTTACATGGAATAACACATGTTACTAACATTACCATGAATATAAGTAACGTGCTATATTACTATGAAAATTTATACATTGTTACTGCATAGTATCATCATTAGAGCAACTCCAGCAATAGCCAATATTCTAAAGCCTCTATAGACCAGACGAGGGCTACCCTCATTTTCTATAGACGCTAAATATGTCTTTTAACTCTAGCAATTTCTTTTTTTTCTCGGTCCCTAATTTATTTATCTATTATGTTAACATACGCATAAATGTGTTATGTCCAGTTTAAAATCATAATAATTTAAAGATGGATATTTCTAACGGTAGAGCTCAACCATATCCAAATTCGTAATTTCAAATATTATGACTTGAATTCAAGTTCAACGCTCCAAACACAAATTTGATATATGCTGCATAGAAATGTTTGAGACACCATCATAAATAATAAATAATAGCACATGAATAGTTCAATATATAGAAAAAGGTTATAAATAATAGCATATGCATAATATATAAAGTTAGCATATACAAAATGTGTGCCGGGCCCTTTAGAATAACTATTCTATATCCCTATCTTACAAAGCCTTTTATGGCCCATTCCATCTCTCACCCCCTACTAGGGTCAAAAACCACCTCCCATTTCATTCAAAGGCCGATCAAAAGGGTTTCTCCTATGGATTAACCCTCTTATGGGCTTCTCCCCATGTTTACCTAAGCCCACCCCTCGCCTTACATGAATTGTACAGTAACGAATGCTTAAAATAGTAACACGGCGGCTAATTTGTAGTAACAACGTCGAAACATAGCCATAATGGATCTACTTTTTTAAGCATTTTTTTAACAATGTGGTACAAATGTTTTTAAAAAATAATATATGAGGTGAGATAAAGTTGTTTAAAGTCTTAAAAATTCTATAAGATTTGTACAAGTATACACTAATGCTATAGCAATGTTGTACATTAATGTTGCATCTTTTATGTAGTAACAATGCTACGTTGTTACGAAATATGTGCATTGCTACTGTATAATTGTATAATTGCAGCATGACAGAAGTACAGCAATATCATGATAGAAGTGTAGTGCAGTAACGTAATAGAAGTGCAATAACATTATGATAGAAGTACAGTAACACGTGAATTTCAATCTTGCAGTAACATCGTAATAAAAACACGTGGTGGGTGATTGTATAATGTACATGTGAAGAGCTAAAGGATGGAATTCTCGATGTTTTAGAAAGCAATATCTCGCGTGTCTTATATTACTTTTGAAAACCGATCCTACCACAATGGTGAACAAAGTGATAAAACAACCAGATGACTACTCACTCCGGCTCAAAATATAGCTATCTTATGACGGATGGGACATTTCCTAGTCCAATGTATCTGGATTGAGGTTCTATCCATATATTGGATTAGAAAATGTCACATCTGATCCAAGATAGTATATTTTGAGACGAACTTAGTATAAGGCCTTTGTTTAGTTCCGAAAAAGTTTTGCTCAAAAATGTCACAGCGAATCTTTCGAACACCTGCATGAAGTATTAAATATAGATTAAAAAACTAATTGCACAGTTTATATAGAAATCATGAGACAAATCTTTTGAGCCTAATTAGTCCATGATTAGGTATAAGCGATACAATATTATTTAGGCTTAATAAATTCATCTCACGGTTTATTGATGAATTTATGAAATTAGTTTTTGACTAAATTTCACTTTGGACCACTTTTTATTACCGTTGTTTCGCTTGAACCATCCTTTAACCGATGTTTTCACTTTGGACCGGGTAATCTGACCTTTGTGACATTTTAGACCACCGTTAATTATTTTGTACATCTAAATTTGATTTGGCATATGTTAAAAAAATGGTTTACATACATCAGCACGAGTATATTTAAGAGTATAAGCCGACATAATCAATTGTTTATATGCTTCATAAGAGAGTTGGTTAGTCCAAAGTGCAACATAGGTAAAATTACCCGCTCTAAAATGAAAACATTGGTTAATGGGTGGTCCAAAGTAAAACAATGATAATAAAAGATGTCCAAAAGTGAAATTTATAGTTTTTTATTCGTGTTCAAAAACCTCTTCCGATATCCGATATGACGCCCGAAAATTTTCTTTTCGCAAACTAATCATGCCCTAATTTAATTAACGAACAACGATTTACCGCATGCTCAACAAGCCCCACAGGTCAGTCATAAAATCAGGATGAAACCAGGTGATCCCTCAATCCCGGGAGGCGGCGGTGGAGGACAGAGGGGTGATGACGATGCTCGGTCGTGTCCATCTCTGGGAGGAGCTCTGATGGAACCCACATGCCAGAGCTCGGGTCAATGAACTACCACCGCACATCCGGCACACCGGCACATTTTTTTTTATAAAAGCCAAAGGTTCCGGGTTTTTTTTTTTCGACTGCCAAAGGTTCGGTTCGTGACAGCGACGATGCACTGTCTCTTTCCCTTCCATTGCGCATTTATTTTCCCTTTTTTTTTTCCATTGCGCACTACTATTTCCGGACTTGTTCTTTCCCTTTCTAGAACGGGCGGACGAACGGCAGAGTGGCGCGGCGAGCTAGGCTTTGGTTGGCATTCGCTTCCTCCCACCGCACGACGCATCCATCCTCCTCTCCTCGACGCGCGGTCTTCAGGTGAGCTTGCGGCGCCGTCTCCTTGGCTGGTTAGTGGCGGCGTGTTCTTTCTTCTCGGGGGAACGGGGGATTATTGTTCTGAAGAGAAATTCCAGTTCATTACATGCTTTGAAAATGTTTCCGTGGGGAGGTCTGAGAAGTGTCGCGAATCGGCTTGAACAAGGAGATTTGTGTGGGTTTTTGAGGAAATGTTGTAGAATTCGATTCGATTTATGGGATTTTGCAGGATTCGTTGGCTGGATGTTCAAAAGAAGACCTTTTCTGTTTTGAGTTGGCACCGCGCTCATTGCTCGTTCCTAAAAGGAGAGAATCGACTAATGTGATCCCGCCATGTTTAGTTAAATTTCTCTGGTATTTAAATCTTAGTAATAAAGTTGATGATAGCCAAAGCAGTAGGATGAGAACTAATGCATCATTTTCTCTTCCATGCTTGTTGCTTCAATAAATTAGCTCCACTGTTCTGTAGGGGAAAAAAATAGTATTCGTCTTCGAGATACAAGTAAACATCAAATGCATAGTTGCTTTTGGCAATTAATATCAATTAAATTTTGCTGTTTCCTGAAAATGCAACAGAACATTCGAACCAGAATACCAAATTATAGTTTGCTGTACTATTGACAAAACAGCTACTAGTTAGAACTTAGAACTGAATGAACCTAATGGGTTTCTCTTTGACTTTGCACTGAACATATATGAATGCAAAAATATTTTTTTGTTGGCAGTAGCTCGGCATATCACTTTGTTGAGGTTAAGATGCTGGGGCGCGCAATACGCAGTATGGATGTTATGGTGCATTCTTCTACTTTCCTTCTTCCAAAATTGCATCAGCCTGGCCATACTCCAGCAAAGAACTATGCACTAGTTGTTCTTAATCAGAACCTTCCACGGTTCATGCCTCGCTTGTGGACTCATGGTAGCTGTCCCCTGTTCAGTTGTCCTTTTGACATTCTATAAAGGTCTTGTATATTTAAAAAATGTGTTTGATTTTGATATAGAGCAGCAAAGCTAAGAATCTGTGCTGATGGAGGAGCCAATCGTATTTTTGATGAGATGTTTCAGTTGACTAATGAGCAAGATTATGAAAGAGTCCGCAATAGGTAACTACTTCTAATTCCTTTTGGACTATCGTAATTTAGACTACTTCAGTATTTGCAAAATCGTTCCAACTCTTACTTGAAGTGAAGTTCTACAATTAGGGTTTAGATTATATCAGTTGGGTTGGAAGTTGGGACCAGTTGTGGTTCTATAGAATTTCTTAGGTTGGAGTTAAGTGGTTCTGTGGGATCAAATTAGAAGCGCAGTTGACATGGGCATGTTAAGAGTTGGCAGTGAAAGAGGGACCCCAAATATTACCTGAGTATATACTTTGGTTATATAACAAAGAATATATATTTTGGCCATTGGCATTTCTAAATATATGGTTTGGTTTTGTGTTTAGTACCAGGGCCTTCATTTCTGGGTTATGGCCCTAAGAACAGTGAAACTTTTCACCTCCCGTCGGCTCCTCCCCACATGGTTTTAATCCTTTATCGATTCAGTTTTGTTTTGATTTCGCTTTGTATCTTGTGTTCATTATTACTTAATAAATTATTTTCTTCTTTTTGTTAGCTGGGAATTACAGTAAAAAATGGACTAGATTTCACTGACCAACCCGCATATGCTCCCTCTGTTCTGTATGTGAAGTTGTTTAAGCATGTCTGTACTGTGCTGGTAGAGGTAAAACCATAATAGTGATTGGACTGTTAGAATTCATACTAGTGATTGATTGGCATGGGCTTATTTATTTTCTGGCAATCTGTTCACTGATCACAGTATACACAAAGAACAACCTACCTAAACAGTTTGTATATGCACTCAATTGTATTGTATATTTTATGAATTATGATCATGGACAATTGGAGATGATTCTAGATTGCCTCATTATATTGTTCATTTGGATGACGTTTTGTGGCCAGTTATCTATGACAAAGCTCCCTGAGGATAAATACATGTCTTATTGTTAGCACTTACCTAATTGAGTACAATTTTCCTAACTCTTACAATTGGCTGATTATATCCAGGTATATTCCGGAAATAATCGAGGGAGATATGGATTCTATAAGGCCAGAAGTGAAAAGGTTCTACTCTAGCCAGGTCTTTTTTTCATTGCTTTCCCCTTTCTTTTCACGATGTTTCATGCTATCTGGAAATTGTCAGATTGCTGCATGTTAGAGTATAGAGATAGGATCGTATTGTATCAGTTTATTATGGTAGATAGGATTAGTTTCCATCTATAACTCTAGCCTTACTTGAGATCCAAGTCTTGTACTCCTATATATTCCGGCCCCCGAGGTTCAATACAACAAGCCCAATATTCCGTAATATTCCTCTCATTACTATTCTACATGGTATCAGAGCGGACGACCTAGCGTCGCCGCTCACGCTTCCGCTCGTCGCCCCCGGGAGGGTTCCGATCTCCCGGCGGCGGCCACCGTTTATATTTTTTTTTTCTCCGTCATCTTTCGTCACGTCTGGAGAGATCAATCTCCGGGTCGCGGCTCCGTTCGTCGTTGAGTTCGTCTTCGCGTCGTCACCTGGTAGAGATCGATCTGCCGGGTGTTCGTCTACGTCGTCGTCAATTTGCGTCAAGTCACAGCACATAGCTACCTCCACTGTCGTACCACTGCCACAGGACACCACCGTCCGGCGAGTTGGATTTACACTATGGGTACTCGCCGACGCCGACCGGCTCCGACACGGTTCCTCCGCGAGTCCGCGTCGCTCGTCATCTGCCAGCCCCGACTCCCTCCGCGGACCGGTATCTGCACCGCACGGCTGATGGCTCGATCTGCTCGTGGCTCCCTGACTCCCTTGTCTCTCTCTGATGAGATGGAAGGAACGAGATGGGCCTGGAAAGTCAACGAGGCAGGTTGATTCATGTTTCCGTGAAGCTCTAGACAACCAAAGATGTGCTGCTGTATATTTTTTTCTCCCTTGGTTAGTCCAGACCCGGTTTTGCGTCGCCCACTGCCTCGTCGACATCTACGTGTGCTTCTACACCAACATCGGCATCAACTCCTCACCGTCGTCGTCTCGTACTGTTCATGATCGGCTTGATCACCCGGTGAAGTGCACGACTACAACACGTTTCTCCACGATGTTTGTCTTCAAACACATCTACTACGCCATCGAGCTTTGGGTCGCCATTGTCACCCCCTTGGGCCACAATGTCGCTGCTTGTGGTCCACCTCCACTGACTGTTGCAATGTTGAGGGGCACCCTCCTCAGCGTCGCACCACTGTCGGTGGACTTCTCGCCGCTGCATCGACATGGAGCGTCGTTGTGTCGCCCCCTCGGGTCACAACGTCAGTGCTCGTCTTCACCGCCGTTCGCGCATTGACACCCTCGTCGTCCGCACTGATCGTCATCAGCCGTCAAGTTCTACTTCGCCTACTTCGAGCATCGCCGCCGCGTCTTACTCAAGCTGTCGTCCGCTCCAGGCCGGTGGTCCAGCTACCTCTACATCGGCTACTGACATCGCCTTCGCATCGTTGGTCCTGCTGCTTCACTTTCGTCTTCGACCGCTACACCTCGTCGCCTACATCAGCTCTTCCTTGACTACACTTCGCTCCTCTCCAGCAACTGCGTGCTGCTCCAGCATCTCTTCCTCTTTGCCGTTCTCGCGCCGCGACTGTCTTGGAGGCCTTCTCTGCTAGTCCCCTCTGACATGGCGCAAGGTTCAAGTTGGTCGACTACCTCGCCCACACGGTATTGGCAACACTGTTGTGCGCTTTCGTCCCGAGTCGTCCACGGGTTTGGCACACCTGGCGTGATAGCTCGCCCTCCACGGTTCGACTGCATCGACTCTTCGGCGTCATCTTCCTCAACGACTGCCGCGATCGCATCACCGTCTTCGTCTACTGTGCGTCCTCGCACACACCGGTCCTCAGCGTCCTCTCGTGCGCCCCCGACCACTCTATGGCGCCCCTTGCGCGCCTCGTGGCTTGGTTGGCTTGCTCATCATCGGCGTCGACTTCGGCTACAACGACCACGGCTACTCTACGCGCGGCTACCACGACCACCACTTCTTCGCACCCGTCGCTTTGGCTACCTCGACAATGGCACAAAGGGCTATCATCTGTTGTGAGCTCTCTCGCCGATTTCTTCTCCAGTCCAAGTGTTCGCGTTGCTTACGCTTGGACTGCAGGGGGATGTTAGAGTATAGAGATAGGATCATATTGTATCAGGTTATTATGGTAGATAGGATTAGTTTCCATCTATAACTCTAGCCTTACTTGAGATCCAAGTCTTGTACTCCTATATATTCCGGCCCCCGAGGCTCAATACAACAAGCCCAATATTCCACAATATCCCTCTCCTTACTATTCTACACTGCAGTATTGTTATTATATGTAAAAAAATTGACATAAACAAATTTTAGTCATAATAATGGAACTGCAGTAGCATTGAGAGCATTCTTTTGTTGGAAAGTTAATGTATAATAACAAAAGATAAACCCTCGCAATTGGAATTGGACCTTAACAAGCGGAACATAATTATTGATATATGCAGAATTCTGGCAATTATTTTATGATTTATGTATAAAAACTAGCTGATTTTGAAACTGTTTCACATTATCACTTAAGTTATCTACTTTTAATACCAAGTGGCAAGTGGAAGCTATGTTGGAACATGGGGATTTATCCCCCCTCCCCCCACCTTGGTTCCCCCCAAAAAAGGAGGAATTATTTTATTAGGTATAATAAAGTCAAAACTAAGGTACATATATAGTTGGCCAAAGTGCACAAACGCTAGCAAACATGAACATGTCCATCTGTGCCCCATTTCTAAAAATTTGGCTCTACCACTATGAAGTGCCTTTTATACTTTCCATTTTTCTGTTTCTCTTGGTGGAATATTTCAATATAATGAATCTAGCACAAGCGAACTGATTGCGCCGGAAAAATTATCAGGAATTCAGGATATCGTTATTATGATGAATTGCTCTCCATGCAGGGATCTCAAATTTCTGATAAATCACATAACCAAGAGACAACAGACCTACACAAATGTATTTCTCGGATCCACCGTTCTACATCTGATCATGAAAAAACAAATGTGAGTAGCATTCTTCCTTTTAAATTGATACTTTCGTTCTGGCAATCTCCTACCGGTTTATGCCTTCTTGCAATGTCAAAAATCAAAAGTTGTGCAAACTTCAGAGGTAACTGTTAGTATTATGAAAATTAAGATTCTCAGCTCTTGCAGCTTTGTGTTCTTGTGACTGGAGCACTTGGTGGAAGGTTTGATCATGAGGCTGCTAATATCAACATTCTGTATCTGTTCTCGGACATGCGGATTGTTCTTCTGTCAGATGATTGCTTGATTCGACTTCTGCCCAAGACACACAAACATGATATCTATATTGAGTCATCTGTTGAAGGGCCACATTGTGGACTTTTTCCTGTTGGAGCACCATCTGGAAGCACTACAACCACTGGCCTGAAGTGGAACCTAAGTACATTTCTTTTCCATGTTTTTTAGATAAAGTTGTCCATGTTGTTAAGTTGCTTATTCATGTGGTTTGCATGTTTAACTTTAAGTATAATAATTTTCCAACTAAAGGATACCAAAGTGCATTTTAATTGAAATTTTCATCATATTTTTATTTCTATGATAAACTGCAAAGTGAACTATGTTTTGTTTCATATTTTGCAGTATATACTAATATTTTCTTCCTTTTCTGGAAACTAATACTAAACGTTTGAAAGAAACCTTGAAGTTGTAAAATTTACAATTTTTTGTAGCTGAGGTTTGTTTCCAAACTTTCGCATGAGAACACAATATTCAACCTAACCCACTGAAATCTGAGAAGAAAATGTTTTGGACCAGTCCAATAACACTTGCCCAATTATACATTGTAGTTGATGGAAAATGCTTGGACCAGTCTAATGTATTTTCTCTACTGGATAGAACACTAATAATGTGCAGTGGGCTGGACTTCTAATAAAGTAATTTCCTTAGAACACTATAATGTTGGTTATGAGGACGGATCAGTTGAAATGTCATCCTGTTGGGGTGAACCTGCCTATCAATTGAAACAACAAACGTTTAATCAGGCCAAGTCCCACTGCCAGCCAGTGGCAAAATGGCTACCTACTACCGAGCCTTATCAGCTACGATTATGTTGACAGGGCTAGCCACATGTTCTGAGGTCTACTCTGGATATTTCTACCCGCTTAATTTAGGTCTGATTCAAAAGCTCAACTCCTCATGTACACAAGAAAATGCCTCCCAACGGTCACTATTCACTATAGTACCATCAAGCATATTATCTATCTTGACAGAAACGTCTTCTATAGAAGTACCATTATTCAGTGTAGCAGTGTACTATTTAGGACCTTGTCACCTCATATGTACATGATTAGCAGTTGGTGTTACATGCAAATGAAAATCAGTGTTGATACCTCTGTTTTTCCTAAGACTAAATTGCACAAGGCGGATGTTTCATTGATAGTTTTTTTTCATTGTCCTATGTGTATGAAAGCGCTGAATCAATCAATTAGCACTGAATTGGGGCCAAAGCAAACACATGCACTGACCTTGTCAACTTATCTACCAGAGAGGAAAAAAAATGAGGGATGCATTACAGAAGTTAAAGTGAAATCCTTTCTACCATCACTCACAGAAAATTAAAATGTTATGATAATCGTTTATATGTGTCTTGCAAGCTTTCATCAGAAGTTATGATAACAGTAAAAAAAAAAAGAGAGTATGAGATTTTCTCCATTTCTTTTGGTAAACTTTTGCTCTCGCTTCGCTAAGGAATTGTTTTCTTTATATATTCCAGGTGAAGCAAAGATGAGATTTGGGAGTATGATAAGCACATCCAACATTGTTCACGCAGAAAAGGTAACTGTACAATCTGATGCTGATCTTCTCTGGACAATCTCCCTCCGAAATCTGACCTGAAGAACCTGTCTTTTGTTTTTTTCTCCCCTTCTCTGGCATATATCTTGGTGTTGTATGTAATCAGTTCAGATCCTGTACAGTGGTTTGTGTTAAAATGCAATTCTGCATCGGGCAAATAATTTACCCTCCTCATGGATAAATCAGAATCATGATACTCATGAGGTAATAACATTTAAAAATGTTCAAGCTGCCAATGGATTTCATGAATAACACATGCAGATATGATGTAATTCCTTAATTGTTTAATGCGGATCGGATGAACAAATGATCCTTGGAATGCAGTTTTACTTGGAGGTTGTTATCAGATGGGAAGGTCTTCTGTACATGTAACATACGAAGTGCCGCTGATTGGAGTCAGGATTGAGAATTCGGGGCTTTTAATTTTCATCCTAAGGGGGAAAGTCCCAGTCCTTTCTGCTTTTTTTGAAAGACCTACTCCTTCCATTTCGTTTTGTTCAAAATGAATTAATCAATGCCAAATATAAGGGTGCGTTTGGTTTGGGGATGAGTTGGAATGGGTTGGACCCATCCTGTTTTTTGGGTTGGAACGGTTCCATTTTGTTTGGTTGGAGGACCTATTTTTTATTTGTTAGAAGGGATTGGGATGGAATGGACCCTAACAGAAAAATCCTTACCGTCACCTCCGTTTTCTTCTTCCTCTCTTTCTCTCACTTCTCTCTTCCCGGGGGAGCTCTGGCGGCGGCGACGGGCGAGCTCGGAGGCAGCGGCGGGGGTGAATCCGGGCGAGCTCGGAGGTGGTGGCAGGGCGAATCCGGGCGA
>CM002476.1:10938538-10954995 GCA_000325765.3 Leersia perrieri | reverse complement strand
CAGGCGAGGAGGTGGGAGGCGTTTGTCGGGAGGAGGTAGCGGCATTGGGCCAGCCACGCCTTGTCGGCGCCGTAGACGGCGTGGCGGAGGCCGCGGGAGGCGGCGATGGCGAGCTCGCCGGAGTTGCAAGAGGATGATGCCATCCATGGATTGGTGCTGGGGAGAAGAAGATCTGACAGTTGGGACCCACGATTTGGTGGAGCTGTGTTGTAGCCAAACAGGTAGTGGCTCCAGTAGCTCCTAGGTGGAGAAGATTTTTTTGGAGAGGCGCTTCTTTTTCTGGAGCAGAGCTCTCCCAAACAGCCCCATAGTTTCAAACAAAGTTATCGTGTATGTGAATTATCTGTTCATGAAAAATACTACAGGTGGGGCCTTATATTCAATTTGTTAGTCACACTGTCAACTTTGGAAGAATTTTCATGGGTTACAGACTTACAGGGAGTCCACATTTATGAAATGTCCACTGTCCTAAACACACAAGACTCACATCCTGAAATTATTTTCCAATACCAAAATATTTGCATCTAGTAGCATATTGAGGTACGCTAAACTTTGATAATAAAGAAGTAAAGAATTAATTGTTGCAAAGGACAGTTACAAACAGCATATAACCAAAAAAATAGTTTGCAATCTAGAGGTTTAATAATTGAATTGACACAATTTTAAGCCGAACAAGTTTTAACTGTACTGTTTTGCTCATGGGAACTGGTAGCTGGTTATCAGCAATTCATTACCTACTTGGACATGCATTCAGAATAATAAAAAATGCTATTAATTCGTAGATGTACCCAAATTAAGGAATAGTCATGTAGCTGTACCCAAAGTAGATTCATTAATTCGTAGTTGACAACAGAAAAATATTAGTTGCAGAGATGAATTATCAATACCATATCCTCCAAGGATGGCATACGTAAGTAATGTCAATACCATTATTCATTAAAAACTATTTAGTCACAAGCAAAAAGTGAAAGCACTGACTTCTCAAATAAAAGTAAAATTTCACTAAAATCCTACAGCATGCCCTAGTCCACAGGTCCATATGAAAGTAAAATCAAACGGTATAAACAGATTGATATATCCTAATTTTACTTCTCTGGAATCTCGATCATGATTTCACAGGCACTTCCGACATATATAGTGCATTGACCGTATAGGTCTTAACTCTTAAATTCCTGCACTTAAAATATATGCAGGATGCACTTGTGATATAAAAATACAAAGTAACTCAATTCAACATGCACAAAATACAAAAATCACTTGTCAATTTGCAGAAGCGTACAGCCATATACCTCGGCTTCCTTGTTGAGATGAATATCTTCAGACATGCCTGTGTATGGGTAGCAACTCTATTTGTGCCCGTGTTCCTTGTAAATTGACAATTTGTTGCCTAAGCCTCACAAGTTGACAGAGTTACTTTACTTGTGAGCACAAATTTAAAAAGAAAATAAAAGAAAAGTTATTTATGTAAAAACTATAACGCTATTGCACTCCTGATGCTATGTGTCAATCACACAGCATCAGCATATCAAGAACGTGGTGATAGAAATATATTGGCTTCCTGACAAAACTTGGGCAAACTGTTGTTTTCTTCACACAACGATGGTGCAACCTAATGGTGTATGCTCAGCACTCAATCTGGAAATGGAATAACACAGGCAGGAAAAATAGCAAAACATGGCAAATTGGCAATGTTTGTCACACTGCTTTTCTGAACTTTCCTGGATAATAACAAGGATCGAGAACTACATACCTCCATTTGCAGGGAGCCATTCTCTCTCTCTCAACTCCTACAAATTACTAAAGCACTGGTGTCAGAAATTAGCGGATTGCAAGCCCATTTCGTTAATTTCAAATAGCTGTTGTAATCTTATCATGTGCAAGTGCAAATCTGTTGGAAAATAAGTAGAACACAGGTTTTGTCCTGAGAGCCTTTGCAAATGCATTCACCATCAGTTCACCACACACCATCAAAGTTTCCACAGAAATTCAGGGAAATGCACAACGCCACGAATCACCCTAACAAAAACCATACCCCCACCCCATCAACGCACCCGCAAGAAACCCCCAATCCCCATTCCCCAGTCCAAGAAAGCCAAAAGCCAGCCGCCAAGATCTCACTTTTCGACCGTAGGAACAACCCATCGCAACCCAGCCGCATATCAAACCAGATCAATGTTAGGGAAGAACCCTCGAGAAACCTCCCATCCCCAACCCCGTGGACAGAAGACCAAGAAAAGAAGAGCGAATTCAACCTTCTTCTTGAAGATGTTCATGGCTGCTTCAGCTGGGATCCGCCTCGGGAGCCCGTGTGGCCGGCGGCAGCAGAGGGTACAATCCACCCCACCCCGATGCCTCAATTGCCGACCAGATCCTGCAGGTCGGCGCCACGTGCCATCCTCCTGAGCAGCGGCGGTGGCAGTGGTGGGGCGAGCCGGCGATAAAGACCTGGCGCAGCCGACCAGATCCGCCTCGCCTGTCGTCGCCGCTCCATCCTCCGCCGCCTACCGATGACGGCGCCACCGGATCCGGGGCCAAGGTCGTCCACCGTTGTCGTCCAAGACAGCACGCGACTGAGTTGCGGTGCGAGGGGAGAGGTAGATGGGAGGAATCAGCGACGAGCGGGCCGGCGGCGATGGCGAGGACAGAGGAGGGAGAACGGAGGTGCGGCGTAGGGTTAGGGGTAGGAGCGTGCGTGCGAGGGGCGCTGGGGTGAGATCTCCGCTGGGGTGGGTGCAGGGGGGGAGGACGAGGGGGCGTGGGACGCGGGGGGAGCGCGGGGTGGGGGAGACGATCTGAACCGTCCTCGTCGTGACATTTTGATACTTCTATTTATTTAACTATAGAGTAAATTAAATATAGACTAATAATAAAACTAATTGCATAAATAAAAGCTAATTCACGAGACGATTTTTTTAAGCCTAATTAATCTATAATTAGTAAATATTTACTGTAGTATCATATTCGCTAATCATGGACTAATTAGACTCAATAGATTCATCTCGTGAAATAGTCCAAAATATAGGGTGGATTTTATTAATAATCTATATTTAATACTTCTAATTAATGTCTAAACATTCGATATGACAGGGACTAAAAAAATCCCTATATCCAAACAGGGTCCGAGTCTATCGACCAGGTACATGCTGTAATTAACCTAGCGCGCCGTCCGGCCGGTCAGCAACTTCGTTCGGTCACCTGTCAAGAGAGATTAATCAAAAGATATCGATACGATAGATTGATCGATGGCGACCTGCATTTCCCCGAAATAAATGGATATCTTGGAATTCAGTGAAGACGGCGACTAATTCATCCAGCGCGCGTCGTTGTTGCCCAATGTAATCAACTCTCTAATAATATTATGTGATGCAAATGCTCTCTCGCCACCAGCTGCAAGTAAATCACACGACGTACGTGAGACAATGAGTCATCGTCCTTTCTATAATTTAGTGATGCCACTTTTTGTTACTTTGTGTTTTCTACTTATATATTTCTTGTCAAGTCTCATTGTCATTCTGAAAAAGTTGTTGTTTATTTTTCTTTTTTTGAATTATATTATATATTCCAGCTGTCTATTGCATTGGCCCCCAAGATAGCTGAAAACCATGCGTGCTGCAAACGTATATAGTACGTCCAGGCCTAGAAAACACATGTGCAGACATAAATTTGTAGACCTGCACAGCCCAATGTATGTGTGCTCTAACATGTCACAGGGCCCTAGAATCGTCCTCCTCGATCATCGCATGACTCCGTCTTCCTGACACCCTACCTAACTAGCTATCTACTCAAGCAGTCAAGCTTCGGCAATGGCCAATGGTAGAAGAAGATAGAGATCGAGAAGGGAAGGAAGCAACAACTGAACGCAAATGATGACGGCATTCTGGAGCGGCCACACAACACAAGCTGGTCAGCTGGTGTTGATGGCAAGCCCAGACCTAGCTAGGGTTTCATCGATCGACCCGGCCTGTCTGCTCCTCTCTTGTGCTTCTCGCTGATATGTCATCGCTGAAACGCGATCGATTTCCTTCGTCCTTCTTCGTGCCTTCATCTCTGATAGAACCACTCCCACAGCCTTCATCGGCTGCTTGTTATTACAACGCTGCTTGACAGCCAGATGCTAGTTAGCTCCATGCTGTAGCGAATGAAAACAATCCATAGGATGCGGGGCAGCATTGTAGCAAGCAGTCTAATTAACAAATCCTAAACTAACTTGTCCTTACTGCATGAGCAGTAGCTGTATAACTTTTTTCAAGTTTAGTATTTTGATGATTTACATAGAACTTGTTCAATACTCCCACCACTTCAAATTACTTGTTATTATATAAAAATGTCACACTAAAATTGTTTACATTTAAGTGACGACTCTTCTATTAAAAAATAGCCCTCATTTAGTCATTTGACTATATACAAGCACCGGTGCAGAAGTGATTTGTAGTCCCGGTTTGCAACCTCTTTAGTCCCGAGTTGCAAACCGAGACTATGACTCTAGGACTAAATATGTTCATCTTTAGCCCCGGTTGAAATAACCGGGTTTAAAAATCTATTTTGAGTATCAACTGGTACTAGAGATGGTAGTGTTAGGTCCAGGTTGGTAGTTTTTCTTATTATTGGTTTTAACTCGCATATTGATTTCACTACATCCCTAAATCATGAAATCCCCTAATCATTTTCAAATCACAGATCAAATACATCATAAATTCTTAAAAAAATTAACAATTCTAAAAGACAAATCACATATTCACATCATAGATCAAATACATTATTACAAATTCATCACAAATCCTAAAAAAACGAATTATTCCTCCGATCCGGCCACCGTCGCTCCACCGCCACCTCCCCTCTCACCGGATCTAGCCGAGAAGGCGAGGCCACTGCCTCCCCAACCCGACTGCCGCTTCTCCCGCCCAGCCACCGCCGACTTCCCTCCCGTCGAATCTGGCGGAGGGAAGGACGAGACCGCCGCTTCTCCCGCCGTCGACCCAGCGCGGCCACCGCCCTGCTTCTCTAGCCAGCTAGCGGCACGGGCCCGACAACCGCCGCCGGCCCAGAGAGGAAGGCGGGTGAGGAGAGGAGAGCAAAGGGGGAGAGAGAGGGAGAGAGAGAGGAGAGGACATAGAGAGGGAGGGGGAAACGTCTCGAAGAGATAAGGATGTGGGAAAAGCGAGAGAGAGACAGGTGTGGGAGGGAGATATTTAGTCTCGGTTGGTGATATGTACCAGTACTAAAAATCTACTTTTAGTCCTAGTTAGTAACACCAACCAGGACTAAAGATTTACAGCGCCATGATATCGTCTGACACAGATAAAAATAGGTTCCCAATTGGTAAGACCAACTATGACGAAAGATCATATAGTCTCATTGCACCTTTAAATTGGCACTAAAAATGGTTTTTAGTCCCAGTTTTTAGTTAAACTAGGACTGTGGATTTTGGCCAACCCACAAAAGATGCTTCTCTCCAGTAGTGAAGTGTGGTTGCATTCATAAGGGTAGAGAAGCAAGATCACCTTTAAAAGTTCTTTAAAATGTTAGAATGGCCGGGTATTTTGGTTAGAAAATGAATCTGACTTATCTGATCCAAAACATAGAGGGTGGGGGAGGTTCATAGTTATGTCATAGTTTAAAAATTTGTAATAACACCATTTATTTGTAATCTTCAGGAATTCTTTTCTCCAACCAACACAAGTCACTTTCCAAATTAAGGAAAATATGGACCAAATTATTCATGTGAGAGTTTTGGCCTAGCTGAGACTTTCCAAATCTGTTTTGCTATAGCAAAAGTTGCTTTGTAATCTTTACCTTGTAAAACTCTAAACCATCTTTTGATCGTTCCTTCTTCTAATATATCCGGCAAATCTCCTACCATTTAATATTAAAAAATTTATAATAACATCATTTATTTGATTATATAAAAAGGGGACATATCCGGTGAAAACGAGCTAAATTTGTAATAACATCAATTTCTTTTGAATGTATTTCATACTTACACATATCTCTATTAATTTTTTCATGAAGATTTTCATGAATTTCTAACACTTAGCTCATTTTCACCGGTGTCCTTATATACAAATAGCTTAACAATAGATCCATAGTTTTTACATTGAAAAATTAAATCATGTTTTGGCCACGTATTAATAGCAGCCATTATTCATATATTCATACCTTTCCTAACCTGTCCCGGGGTTGTCGGAGGAGAAACCACAGTTTCATCGTTCAATACTCTGCCTCTGAATTATTGGCCACGCAGTCCATGACATGTGGGGCCACAGCATATATATCATATACAAAAGGAAAACAAAAGGAACCAATCTAGTCAGCCGAACCAAAATTAGACTGTTGACGTGTGCACACCGGCCGTACTTATTACTCGTGCACACATCATCACATACGTAGCGATCGATCGTCTTCTTTCCCCGAAATCGTCAGAGCTGACGCCATCGCCGGCCACCCGTCGCCATTGTCCCGGACAGGAAGCTACCACCATGCATATCATGCATGTGCATATGCCCATCTATGCATGTTATCGCTATTAAGATTTCACTGCATGAGAGTGACCATTTGCTTATCCATCAACCTATCATGGCATGATCATGTGGCGTCCGCTAATATGTCTGTACATACCTGGATTATCTCTTTTAAGGATCATTGGTCGGGATTTCATTCAGACGATGATTAAACCGGTGATTAGATAACGGAACAGTGATTGGTCATTCTGTGTACTTGTGCCCTTTTTTCTCCCCGTCATCACTCTTCTCCCTGCTGTAGACTGAGACAGAGATCTTGTTTGATCAGGCTGGGAATCTAACTGAAGATACTAGACTTTCTAAACGGCTGGCAATAATATCATGGATGTGTCGGCTTTGACTTTATGTCACTGGAAAACTTCTCTCTGAATTTAAGCCACTGATCCCTCTGTTTGTGCTGAAGTTTAAGGATGTGGTGTACCTTTTGGCTGTTCCTTAAAAGTTAAAACAACAGCGTCGGAAGGGTTAATTTATGGTGGCCAAGTCCGATGAACAACTTTAAAAATCTAGGAAACTGATGATGAATAAAAAAGTAGAAAACTATATTGATTCTTAAAATTCATCCCCTGTTACGGATTATGGAGGCCCCCATTTAATAGCCTAATAATGCCTGATTTTTTATTTTCCATTAGGTTTATCTTACACTTGAGATTACATATCTATCTACCTAATGATGACATATGAAGTGATATAAATATCTTTTCCTTAATCACACTCCTAGCAAGGTGCTTGTTGGGCCACTTCTTGTGATTTTGGGTCTAAGGTGATGTTGTTTTATATGTCATTTTACCCTTCCTTTGACTTTGCCTGATCCTTTCTAATTTAGCATTTGTCCTCGGCTTCATCCGAGCTTCGCCAATTTTGTCTAGTGCTTCGCTGGCTTCACCCGTATCATGGGTGGCTTCGCTATTTACTTCGTCTACAGTTTGTCTTGTGTTGACTTGGCGCTTCCATGGCTCGTCCACCTTTGCCTTCCATGCCATCTTCACCTACGGAGGTCGAAGAGAAGTGGCAACATATCTCCGATATTTTTGTAGGTATCATGATCCAACAGTCATGAATGAATGATTGTATGCTTATTGTCTTATCAATAAAAATTATGAAGCTTCATTTTAGAGCTAATTTTGAGATTTTGGCGGAAGGAGTAGCATGAAGAAAAATATAGAAGTAAATATTTTTAGATGAACGCCAAAAAAAGATATTAAAAAGGTTAGAAAATCTTAAACTGTTTTTATTTGGAATGAGAATATTGTCAACCTTGTTTCGGAATCTGATAATGTCCTAAGGAAAATAGCAAGGACTTCAGGTATAGCTAACAACGATATATCATTATGCCTTTGCAATGATTGCATCACTACCATATTGAATTTAAATCACCTAAATCAGCAGCTCGCGAAATTTCTTAACGAAAATATATCAGTTTTTTTGAAAGACTGGCACGTACGGTGAGCAATAATCAGCTGCCACCACCACCAAAAAAAAAAACTTCATCCGCAATTGAAAACCCTTATTTGTGCTGGGTTTGCAACCGGCAGAAGAAAAAAGCAGAAAAAAAAAGGGGTTTGAATAGGGATGGCTATATATACAACTGGGGTTTGTGCAACCAGCACAAATACAATGAGTAGCAACAAAAAAAAAAAAGACCAAGCCGGATCAATCCAAATCATGTACCAAATTCGCCTTAAAATAACCCATATCAATACCAAAATCAATTCCAATAGCACATCCAGATCGACAAACACATCATGAACAACTGAATCATAGATTACTAAATTGCTAAATCAACAAAAAGGAAAAACCACAGGGGTTATTGGCCGCCGTTGGATTTCGCGCCTCTACCGGCCACACCGTCGACCATGCCTCCGCCGGCCTCTGCGCCCATGCCTTTGCTATCCGCCGCAACAAGCCGCTCTTCCACCAACCGTGCGCTCACGCCTCCACCGGACACCGCCATCGCAACTCGTGCCAGTTGCCGGAGGCAAGAGAGAGGATAGAACGAGAAGAAATGAAAGGAAGATGTGGCCTGTGAATAAGGATAAGTGTCGAGAGGTACAGATGAAATCAAGATGTATTGATGTGGGCGGTCTCCACCGCACAAGCTCGCGGCTTAATCTGTCAATTCGCTCGACTTTAGAACTGGCTGGCTAAAAGAATCGATGAATGGTCTAGAGGGGGTTGAATAGATGTCACCTATTAAAACCTAAAAATTAACTCAGTAGCGGAAGTTAGCAGGACCGGAGTCTTCGGCCTTATGGAATGGATGCTCCGGTGACCAGAACCTCCGTACATTAGAGCTGGGTGCTCCCGTGTTAACTGAACAACCTCTCATGAAGGAGAAGCTCACAGCAATCCAACTACAAGATCAATAATCATACACAGAGAGCATAAGGCACAGGGATTTTTTATCGTAGTTTGGTCCAGATATCTTACTCTATGTTGAGGTACTACTAAGAGCCGGATCTCATTTAATCCCTTGCCTCACCATGCTAACACCCATAAGAAAGGTTCAGTTTCCAAGGAGCACGCGGATTAGCAAGTCCCCGAGCGATCCCCAAGAATAAGCTCTTCTGGAGAGCCCTAATCTCTCATTGCAACTTTGCTCTACGAAGCCATCTTCTAAGAGTTAGCACGGTTTTTACTCATACGTACCTTGTTCCCTCGCAAAGGTGAGGAAAACTTTCACAAATTTTCCCAGGCTTACCACAAAGATGACGAAGCTCACAGGAGACATCTAGTCGGCTTGGGGACAAGTCTCCAAAAATAATAAACCCACGAACAAGAGCTTGGTGTCAATCTCCAGATGCTCAAGAATAATCCACTCTAACTCATCCTCACCAACCCTATCAACTCACTCTCACAAGCTACTAGAAAGATTTTAAGACAGATAATGTGCTTGAGTGTTCTAGGAGGTCTGGAAGAGTGTTGAAGTGATATGACAGCCAACCTAGTCAAGACAAAAGTTGGAGTTAAATACCCCCACCTAACCTAAACTAGCCGTTGGGATATGTGCATGACCGAAGCCTCTGGTCACGGTCAACTAGCCGTTTGGCGCTGACGCCAGCACTGGAACCTCTGGTTATAATACTGGAGTCTCTGGTCTACTAGCGGTTGGCTAGGGCTAACGCAAGGACCGAAACCTATGGCATCAAAGGTTGGAGCCTCCGGTCAGCAAGCAGCTGGAGAACTAGAATAGGACACCGGAGGTTCCGGCCTCAAAGATTGGAACCTCCGGTCAACAGATAAGAATACTCTCCATTTTCCCTTATGAGTAGAGTGCATTAGTGTCTCTCCAAGCTATAAATAGATTATTTCTGAGCATTTAGAGACTAAGCAAGGTCTTAGCACATGAATCCCCCTGATAGTGCGGCATACCTATGACTCGAAAAATAATAGCATCCTATGCCTACATCTTGGAGCCATGCACGTTTTCTTGCTTTCTTTCATAACTCATCAAACATGGTTAGTTTCTTAATTATCGTGTCAATCATTACAAAATCCACTGGGGGTAAAAGATGCACTTTCAATCGGTACTAATGTCCTATATATCAATGCTAGTTATTTAAATAAACTGGCATCGTTATTATTAGTCCCTATTTTTTAAAGAACCGGCACTAATGTGGTGTTGACATTGGTGTCATTTATTTAAATTAACTGGCACAAATAGTTTCTACTTCTAGTTTTTTAATGAACCAGCATTAATGTGGGTGCCGGTTTTTCCTATTGAGGGTGCAGGTTGTATTTTTATAGACAGGATTTTCATCATTCGTACTATATATAGAAAAACTGGCATTGATAGTGTCATATATGTGGTTTTTTTTTGGTACTGGGCCTAATGACAGACTAGTAGACATACCTTCATAGAGAAAGACTACGGGAAGGGAGTCCGTCGGAATGGACCCCCCGACCCAGCGCCGCCTCCCACCCCACGCTGCCACGCCCCTGTGTCCGTGCAGCCGTGCCCTCCCCGGGCTCCCCGACGGCGACGGCGACGATGGCCAGATCCGATGACGCGGCGGCCAGATCTGGGCCGCTGTTGCTAGATCCGGTCGTCGCCGTCGTCGTCGAAGCCGCCGCCTCGATGGCGGGCGACGGACGGGCGGTTCGACTGCGGCGGCTAGCGACGGGCGGCGGTTCGTCTACTGCGCCGACAATGACGGTCTCGACGACGGCCAGAGAGGTATGAGAAGGGGATACCAGATCTGGTACTGGTACCCGGGATACCAAAAATCTGGTACCTTGGGTATCAGACTGGTACCCTGGGTACCAAAAAATCGGGTACCCCCAATCTAGCACCTAGGGGTACCAGACGTCCGTTGGCTAGTAGCCTTCATCTTCGTGATGGATTGGATTGCCTATAGTACGATGGCACTGAAAATATTAAAATGCTGTTTATTTGTCTCCCGTGCGTCTGCTGCCACTAAAATACCAATCATGTAGCTGCAGATTAACAACACAAGTGATTTGGAGATGCTTCTAGCTTTGAGCTCAAGTAGATGTACTTTAAGGCTGCGTTAGTTTGTGAACGCAAAAAACAGTAGAGGCAACTGGCTAGCTACAGTAAACGCAAAACGATAAACGATATTAGCGCATGATTAATTGAGTATTAATGATTTTTAAATTTAAAAAATGGATTAATTTGAATTTTTTTAAACAACTTTTGTGTAGAAATTTTTTTCAAAAAACATACGGTTTAGCACCTCGTTTTGCGTGCGTATATTACTGTAGCATTTCACTGTTTTGTTTTTCTACTTCCGAACGCAGCCTAAAACTTTAGATGACATATAGAGAGAAAAACAAGTCATGGCTCGTGAGAAGCCAGATCGATGAACTCAACTAAGATTCTGTTTCTTGTTTAAATAGTCTGATCTTCTGATCTGCCCCCCTCTTAAAAAACAAAAAATGTTATGTTCTTTCCTAATACTTAGATTGAGATAAATAGCAAATTGCAATATTTGATTAACCAGAAGCTAGGTTTGGATAAACAAAAGCTTCTCGATCCCTAGCTTCTTTCTCACGTGCATACGTATAATAATATTGTCAGGCATCGACATCACGCCACTTAATAAGAATCGACAGACAGCCAAAGAATCGTAGTTGCGCTAAGAAAAACAATACTAGTATCGTTACTATACTTGACTGATCAATCAGTGTGTACTCGATCGATCTGCAGTAATCTTTTACAGCCACGAGTGAAACTATGGCCTGTTTTTCAGAACCACGTGCTTAGCTAGCTTCTCCCCTTGGTATAGAAAAGAGAGAAAAAAATTACTAGAGGATAGATATTGCAATGAAAAAAGTGTCGCTTTTGACGATCCATCGGCTGGCTATACATACGTGTCACTACACATATCCTCCATTTTGTTTTAACCTTTTGTTTCTTCTTCTGTTCGATCGTCTGGCTCTCCGTTTTTCTTTATTTCTAGCCGGTCAGCACAAGAAACGTACAATTGGCTCTCATCGATTCATCGCAGAAGATGACGAGATCGATAGATAAAAGGCATGAAGCCGAGACTTATCATTGGCCGAGTCCACTAGCTAGCTCCTCATCGTCATCTGCCTAGCTATCTAGCTCACTCATCAGAAGCAGTAGCTTCGGCGCAAATGACATTGGTCGATCGATCGATCTTCCAGTTGACCGGTTGACCCGGTGCTTGCTCTCCACGGCATCGACAAATGGGTCAAACTGAACTGCTATAATTAACTACTTTCGTCCTTATAATTCGATTCAGTGTTCTTCCCTTTTCTTTTCTTTTTCCCTTTGGTTTTGTAGATTTCCCTGTTTGGTGGTCTCGCGCGCGGCTAGGCTTGATGTGCGTGTATAAATTAAACAAGATCAAATGGGCACACCAATATATGGGATAATTAATCTAATCGCATGCAGCCGGTGGTCCGACGATGATGCATGGTTGAGAATATTTATATCTTTTGTCGATTACTGGTTCCTTAATTAAAATGAGTTAGCTCCGATTGATTGCATGGATGAACTAGTATATATGTAATTTCCAAAATAATTGACGTTTTGGACAAAAATATTATCACCAAAAAATAACTTTAACTATTTTTCTATTATACATATAAAAATATCAACAAATATATGATCTTGTTGAAATACATTTCAAAATTATCTATACAAATGGTCTACATATTGCTGACATACATATTTCTAAAATTATTTATAGTCAAAGTTTAAAAAGATTGACTCTAGTCTTCACCAAAACATCGATTATTATGAAACTGGACGAAGCACTAACTAGCTAGTAGCAGGTGTGGGAGAGATGATATATATCGACTAATGCATAGTGCGGCTTTGTTTAGGATTCGTATTCTTTAACATTAACATTAGTATATTAATGTCACGTGACATTCTTTTCATCCGAGTCATCCGTTTCTAAATCAACGGATATGGATTAGTGTTAATTACAAGACTATTTAAGTAATAGTTTAGATTAATTATAATTTAGTTAATTCATAGCGGCTGATTTAGGAATGGATGGCATGGTTAAAAAGAATGTCACCGTGGCATTACTAAGCAATGTTAGAGAATACGAATGCCTTTGTTAGGCTTGGGCGTTTGTTATATCTCGAAGATCAAGCTGGATTGATTGGCAGTCTAGCTGAGAAATTCAGTGGATCCTTAATTAGACTTGCACTTCTAGATCCGTAAAATTGGAGTTGCCTTTGTTTAGAAGCGAGGTGATGTTGCATCGAAATTGGGTGTACGTCTTAATTAACTGCGTGATCTGAATGTATTCAGGGTTGCATCGAGGTAAGGATTTAATCGTGATCTGAATATTAGTCAAGTTAAAATGGTATTAACAGTACATTTGACAAAAAAAAAGTTTCGTGCAGATATATATATTTTACTACTTATATATAGACTAAATAAAAACAGCTAATTAAATAAACTAATGCCCGGTAGAATACAGCTAAAATATAAACGTTTGATGCAATAAATACACACAAGTAGAACCGACACTGAGTTGCTAGCTGTAGTATGGAACTAACTGATACAGTAGCCGGGGTAATGAATTAAGCAAGTACTCCTACATGCATGATGTGCATTTCCTATATGCTGCCCGGTGATCAATATATCCAGACAAAATTGCATTAACTGTCTTCGACCGACTAGATGTTACTGATCATCAGGAAGCGTATGTCGTCGACTCCTCGTACTCTCGCCGTTGATGATTCACTATCAATCGGTTGCGTCGAAATTGTTTGGATTAAAATTATATATAGTTTTCTTCATAAATTACATTATCAAATTATTGTATTCTTCGGTCAGCGAAATTGGACGGTGTCTTTCATCTAAATATTTGAAACCAGAAGTCCCGAGTACTTAAGATTACTTAAGGTTAGTGTTTTTCCAACGTATTTGAAACCAGAAGTCCTGATATTTGAAACCAGAAGTCCTGATTAATTACTTTGATATGTTTATGTTCATTCAACAGAATTTAGGGATGAAATGAATATTTTTTTAAAAAAACATTTCCCTCTACATCGAGGAACTCGAGATTCCATTTAAAAATATTAGTTGCCGTAACATCCAAAATTGTTGTTCAAAGCAAGAGCCATGCGGGTGCAACTGCAGCAAGTTTAAGATGAGCGTATCCTGCCTATAGATAAGTAAAACAATTAATCTTGTGCAACATCTAAATAGACGGCACCCATCCGTCCTTGCAGATCATAGACGCGAGCAGTTTGGTTTGAGTAATAGGATAACCACCTCTTTTATCAGTTGTTTAATTGATTTAAGAGATGAAAACGCGAGCAGTATGGTCTTATAAGTGTTGGTTCATGATCACAGCCGGCACTAGTACGTCTTTTCGAGCCAGAAAGAGGATAAAAAGTATCGGTGTCAATATCTATAAAACCTTTTATGCCGATGGTACTAAATAACCGGCACTGATGAATTTCAACAATAGTGTCGGTACCAGCCTCCATCATGTATTACCATATGGTTCGGCTATTACTGTTGGTTTTGTTCATGAACCGGCACTGTTGTGGTGTCATTGTTGGTTCTTCACGATAGGCATTTATAATTAGTGCCGGATTTGAAAAATTCGTTACTGATACGACATCTCAATGTGGTATTTTAGAAACAAATTAAACTCTTTCTTAAGTCGCATTTTCCCAATTAGCTCCTCTTCGTAGTGACGTGGGAACACACCAGCTTTTCGTGTACACTCTGTGCACACCAACTAACAAATATCACCGAAAAATCTAGAAAAACATGTACATGTGATTCTAATAGTACTACACTCCTCTGCAAAGTTTTATTTTAAAATTCATTATATTTTAGCCAAAAATCTAGAAAAATATGTACATATGATTCTAATAGTACTGCACTCCTCTGCAAAGTTTTATTTTAAAATTCATTATATTTCAGCCGTAACAAAAAAAAATCTGACAGCTTTTGGACTAAAAATATGTTAGCATTTTGTCTTTCTTATTACTCCCCATGTATAATGAATTTTAATATGAAACTTTGCATATGTGTGTAATAGTATTAGAATCACATGTGTAAATTTTTCTAGTGTTTTCGGTGATATTTGTTAGTTAGTGTACATGGAGTATGCATGAAAAACTTCTATGTATGAGATATGTTTCCCAGTGGGATGGTCAACTAACAACAATACTTCGTCGATCCCTGAATATAAGGGATTTGTCAAGTTAAAATTCACATTTCAAAAGAAATTTGAAAGTGGGAACATGCACATCTTCCGAATACGTTCATTTCTCGTGCCAAAATCCTTAACACAAAATTCTAAAGTGGGAAACATGTACTGCTGCCAGCTACCATAGTCTCCTATTTCTATTTCCAACATGCAGCTGCCATATATGCATAATCACTCATACAACACCTGCACGTGCTCATTTAGTGCGATCCATGCAATGGACATGGACTACCACGCACGCTCTTGCGTGTCTACGCACGTGTCAGTTACATCGCTCCAACAAATACGTCTAATTACACCCTACACGGTGCTACATTTGGAAAGCCACATCTCTAGTATTTTTTTTTCGTCTACCAATTTGAATTGGATTTGATTGGAAAATTGTGCCAAATCAAGCAAGATAGTATATACTCGTGAAATTGAGTCTTTAATAGCTTTGCAAGCTGGCACAGCGAGACCGAGTGGCACATACATATCCCAGAGACCCGGAGACAAAAGGAGAAAGAGGTCGAGTCGCTGTGTTGCTGGCCGTCCGTCGCCCGCCCGCTGTTGCACGGCGGAAACGAGAAGAGCTCGCGACACAGATAAGCAGCCACCGCTGCGCCACAAAGCCCCGCTCGCTACCACCCAACATATTCACAAGGGAAGAAACCAACAAATTGACAAGGAAAACCAAACCCCCTCACAAATTCAAACCCAACCCCCTCTCCTCGACTCGAGCCGAGGACCAAACTCCCACACGGAACCCGACCCAGCCGCGCCTCTCCCCCTCCCCGCCGCATGCGCCGCCGCCGCCGCGGCTGATCGCTCGCTCGCTCGATCGATCGATCGGCAGCATGGATCTCGTGTCGTCGTCGGGGTCGTCTCCCCCGTGGTGGCTCACGGAGCGGGCGTGCGGCGCGGTCCCCAACCCCGACGGCGCGGCGGGATTCGCGGACTGGGTCGCCTTCCTCTTCCTCTCCGCGTGCTCCCAGCGTGTGCTCCTCTCCGCGGTCGCCGCCCTCTTCCTCCTCGCCGTCCTCTGCATCGCCGCGCACAAGGCCGTCTCGCGCCGTCGTGGGCGGCGAGGCGCCGGCGATGATGGTGAGATCGACGCCGATAAGCAGCCGCTGCTCCTCCGCCGCCCGACGCCGGCACAGGCGCGGGTGCGGGTCGGGGCCGGGTACGTCGCCGCGCTGGCCGGGTCGGTCGCGCTCGCCGCGTTCTACGCCGTGCTGCTGGTCCTCTCCCTCGTGTCGCGTCGTGGCGCGGGCGGCGGCGG
>CM002476.1:10908095-10938438 GCA_000325765.3 Leersia perrieri | reverse complement strand
CGACGACGCGCTCGCCATCGCCGCCCTCGTAATCTCCCTCCCCCTCCCCCTCCTCGCCATCGCCGGCGCCACCGGCATCACCACCATCGAAACCTCCCCCTCCGCCTCATCCACCGACGACATAAACGACGACGCCAATTACACCACCAACAAAAACGTGACACTCTACGCGACGGCGTCATGGCCATCACGATTGACATGGGCATGGATGAATCCCCTAATCAAGCGCGGCCACATCGCAACGCTGGACCTCACCGACGTCCCATCCCTATCACCAGAACACCGCCCGGAACGCATGTACGATCTCTTCCTCTCAAACTGGCCATCAACATGGGCAACCAAGGACAACAACCCCGTCCGCCACGCGCTTCTCCGCTGCTTCTGGCCGCTGTTCCTCCTCAACGCCTCCCTCGCCATGCTCCGTGTCACCGTCATGTACGTGGGGCCGACCCTGATCCAGAGCTTCGTGGACTTCACATCGGCTGGATCGAGGCGGCCGCTGTGGGAAGGGGTGCGGCTGGTGGTGGCGCTGCTGGCGGCGAAGGCGGCGGAGGCGTTCTGCAGCCACCAGTACAATTTCCATTGCCAGAAGCTGGGGATGCAGATCCGTGGCGCGCTCATCACCGCGCTCTACCGCAAGGGACTCCGCCTCTCGTGCTCGGCCAGGCAGAAGCACGGGCTCGGCATGATCGTCAACTACATGGCCGTCGACGCGCAGCAGCTCTCCGACATGATGCTCCAGATTCACTACCTCTGGCTCATGCCCCTCCAGGTACGCATACTGTCACATCTCCCTCCCCCTATTTTTTTCCATTTCACACTGGAATTGAACGACTTGTCTGAAAATTCTACGGTCCTAAACTTCCGCGCATTTTGTCCGGTCCTTTGCAACTCCCTCTGAAACCTGGGTGCACTTACCCTGTCCTTGCACAAATAATACAGAAAAATATGGAGTATACAGGATTTCATTGTGCTATGTTACAAAGTTTGAGACACCGACGTGTATCATGCATTGAGAGTGACCGTACACGCTTGAAAAGGCATTAGAAACAAAACATCTTTACGTGACAAAATCCATTGGTTTGGTGTTTGAACGTGTAATGCCGGCAAACTTATCTAGTTGTTTGTTACGATGGAGACGGAAATAACCATCAATACATTGTACATATGGTACCCTGAAACTCTGAAGCTACAGCATGTGTTCTGTTCCCAACTTCCCATACCAGAACCAGCTAACTTGAGACTGGGCTAGAGACATCGTAGAACCTTGGGTGGGGTCTATGAGCCCAATGGCAGTGACACGTAGTTAATATGCCGCGGGACCGGTTCTGTATATCAGTAGCTGTATTCATCCAATCGACTGTCGTATTCATAGCGCGCTCTCTGTTTTTCTAGAATAAAAAGGACGTGTATTGATTTATAAAGCTCGCCGTCCATATCTCTATTGTTTACATGCTAGTAAGTCCTTAGTTTTGTCCGTACGAGATCGTGCCAACATTGAAATAATTATTCCTTTGTAATAGCTCGAGTAGGAATTCATAGTTCAAGAATCAAGTAATACATTACTGCTGCACACCATATGTAAGAAATTAGCTAGGTGACCAGTTCGATTCACAATACATCTAAAATGTTCGTTTAAGGTACATATTAGTACGGTATTGACATGAATACGGATCTAGTCGCCGTAAGAGGTAAGACCATTGTCTTCATATTCCAATCGATCGAGTTTAATTATAGCCATTAAGATGCTATTTGAAGATTCTTGCTCCTGGAGACAACTCAAGTACGCGAGCATGCCGGCCACTAACTGTCACATAGTCTTTGCTCTTTGTTTAACTTGCATTCACTGTGTGGTCCGTAGATGAAGCTCCCTTTGTGATTATCGCTGGAGGAGGTGGGGGACTACAACAATGTGCCGCCTTAGGGGGAAAAAAAATCAATTACTACTACGTGACTTTTTATGAAAAATACACGAACACGATACTTTGAAATATTTTTGTGGTCTAAACAAAATTTAATATTACAACCTAATTTGGTACAGTCCGATTTGGTCCTTTCTGGCCTCGGGTATTAATTGGTGTCAGTGAACAGTTTTGCCGGTGTTCCTTGGCCTAGAGCGGTCGATGGAACAGGTGTTTGCTCGCTTTGTTTTTGTTTTTTATAAGAAGCTTTGTTTTGTTTTCATATTTTGTGGTTGAGTGGTTGGTGCCAATTGTGGCTCGTATTGCTGCAAATTAAAGACCGTAGGTAGCAAGATCAGTCTATCATGACGTAGCGTGAGCCCACCTTTTGTCCTTGGTGAAGATTTTTTTAAAAAAATGTACAGTATACACTACAGTACCTATGTTTGGATGTGGTACTTCAACTATTCAGACAAACACTCACTTTTGCAGCATAAACTGGCATGGCAAAAAAAATGTTTAATAAGTACTACTCTAACTGGGATCATCCAGTTGTTTTTTACCTGCATTTTCCACTTAATTTCAAAATTTAAGTTTTTTACTTGTTCTGGAATTCTTTGTATTTAAAATTTGTTATTATCATATTTGTACTTTTTTTTTCTAAAAAGAGCTTTCATAGTATTATGGATTAAATGGTTGTTGCCAATATGTCACAATAGATCGAGTTACTAAGCACTGGTCGGCTAAGTTTCTTTGGGAGACCATATTGTCATGTTGATGTCTACAAAAACACCATTATATGTGTGATCGGAGGAAGTACACTCTTTAATATATTTTGAGGGCAACAGAGCGTGTATATTCTGAACCTATTAAAAAAAGTGAGTTACATAATTACCCGATCCGAATCTGTCGATTACGAAACAGACTGACTGGCTTTATCTGGGTTATTTAGTGAGGCCAAAATAGAATCTGGACGGCACTTACGAATATTTTTATGTAGGAGTAGGTGTTTTCCATTTGACCAGTAGCAGCGACTCTAGTTTTTTTATTTATATTGAAATGGCGACTGTAGTTGTTGGATACTTGGATCATCGGCACGGGGATCCGCTTCTGGAAGAAGCACGCGGATCCGCGCCCGAATAATATATTTGTGCACGTGACCGGCGCGTGTGGATACTGTAGTGAGCAGTACTATCCAATTGCTGCATTAGTCAAACAGGTCCCCACCATCCCTAACTCCGGCGATCGATGTAGCACTTCACCGGTTCTCCCACGTTCCTACCTCGAATCGTTCAGAGTTTAATTCAGAAGAGTAAACTATTTTTTTTTATTACTTGGTGTCAAGCAGATGAAAAGTGAATAATTTTTTTACTGCGTACGTGGAAATGTGCAGGTGGGGGTGGCGCTGGGGTTGCTGTACCTGTACCTGGGCCCACCGGTGACGGCGGCGCTGGTGGGCGTGGTGGCGGTGATGATGTTCGTGCTGGCCGGGGCGCGGCGGAACAACCGGTACCAGTTCAGCCTGATGACGGAGCGTGACAAGCGGATGAAGGCGACCAACGAGATGCTCAACTACATGCGGGTGATCAAGTTCCAGGCGTGGGAGGACCACTTCAACGCCCGCATCGAGGCATTCCGTCGCGGCGAGTTCGGGTGGCTCACGCGCTTCATGTACTCCATCTCCGGCAACATCATCGCGCTCTGGAGCGCCCCCGTCGTCATCTCCGCCATCGTCTTCGCCACCTCCGTCTTCCTCGGCGTCCACCTCGACGCCGGCCTCGTGTTCACGGCCACCTCCTTCTTTAAGATTCTGCAGGAGCCCATGAGGAATTTTCCTCAGTCTATCATCCAGGTCTCCCAGGCCATGGTCTCCCTCGGTCGCCTTGACTCGTATGGCACTCACATCTCCATACATGTATGACAATGAACGTACATATGTTTGTTTTATTGTGATCATCATCACGGTGTTTTTGTACGTGTTGCAGGTACATGACGAGTGCGGAGCTGGATGAGGGTGCGGTGGAGAGAGGGCCGGCGGCGATGCCGGGGACGACGGCGGTGCGGGTGAGTGGCGGCGAGTTCGCGTGGGAGGAGGAGGAGGAGACGGCGCCTGGGCAGCAGGCGGTCCTCCGTGGGATCGACATCGACATCCGGGCCGGCTCGCTGGCGGCCGTGGTCGGGATGGTCGGCTCCGGCAAGTCGTCGCTACTGGGCTGCGTCCTCGGCGAGATGCGCAAGATCTCCGGCGAGGTGCGTATACATACCTTATCACGGGAAACTCTTTTAATCACTTAGGTGGACGTCCACTCGTTTAGTGCATGTTACTTAAATCATTATAATTTTTTTTTAAAAAAATAAGCATAGATGAATATGTAATATATCACTCTACAAACATGCAACTCCTATAAGTTAGGACAAAAATAATAAATTTGACGATGAATATGTGCATGCTAGTTTTGGTTTAATTTGATATTTTTGATACAACATAAATAAGTCGAATTTAGAGTTACATGTTTGTGAAATGATATGTTACATATATATTCATCTATCTTAATTTTTTTTAAAAAAATTCATAATACACTAAACGAGTGAACATCCACCCGTGATTAGGATCCACCTCCATCTTGTCACCACCTATCCTAGCATTATTAATTGTTTGGTTCGTAAGCATTATTAATTGTTTGGTACGTAGTAGTAAGGGGGTAGCTAGAGTGAATGCGTGTCACCTTGTGTACGTTCACCTAACGTACATGACTACATGTGGGGGATCAAGAAGACAGGGACGAGGAAACAAACTTGAACGACGACGCATATATTGCGGTGGTGCATACCTGCATGATGGCATGCATGCAATGCATGCGACCGACGTTCAATCATTCGTGGGCACGGCCCTGCGCGCTTTAACTCCGGTCCAATGCACAAATTTCACATGCGTGACACAGTAGCACAGAGCCAGAGTCGCACAGAGATCGAGCTAGTGTGTGGTACATGGAGACAACGAAGAGAGTATGGGTACAGACATGGATCGAGAGGCCAGCTGCTAGTGTTGTGACAAGTGGTGCAGTCCTCTGTCGCTAGAATTAATCTATCTATTGGTGCTAATTTAGTTGGGGGCAATATTTGTACCGTGATTAGGTGATCTACTGGACAAACCTGATAAAACTACTACTGATAGCCGATGGCATTTCGACAACAGCGTCAGAGCATGCAGAAGGGATAACTTTGTCTAGTTTTTTTAAAACTATAACTTTTTCTAGTGAGTGCACATTAATATTACACGATCGATCTTCTTATGGGAACGTGGCGCGGTCGACCTGGACATATATAGAAAATACACGAACCGCTTGCATCAAATGCCTGCAGAAAGCCCCGCAAAAAAAAAAAATGCCTGCAGAAAGATATTGTACAGGAGTAGTTAGTCGGAGTAGTACTTAATATGCGTAGGGAAGGCTGCGGCTGGTGATCGTTGGATCCATATTAATACGCATCCTAGTCATCAGCAGTAAGACAACGTGGCTTGCGAGAGACCACGTTTCCATAACGAATCGAATAAATCCCCAGTTCATATGAACAGGGTTCGAGCACCCAATACACCAATGATTTTGTACTCCCGTTAGATGGCTGCCGACATTAACTGGTGCACTATGAAATTATATGCAAGTGATAAACATGAGATACAGAAATCGATCAGCAATTCCAGCAAATGTTTATAGGTTGTTTGGATCTAGTACTTTTTTTTAAGTTTTTGTCACATCGAATGTTTAGACGTCAATTATGAGTATTAAATATAGACTGATAATAAAACTAATTGCATAAATAAATGCTAATTCGCGAGATGATTTTTTTTAAGACTAATTAATTCACGATTAACAAATATTTACTATAGCATCACATTCGCTAATCATGGACTAATTAGGCTCAATAGATTCGTCTCGCGAAATAGTTCAAAGTATGGGTGGGTTTTATTAATAGTCTATATTTAATACTTCTAATTAGTGTCAAACATCCGATGTGATAGGGACTTAAAAAAAGTTAGAGGATCCAAACAGTCTGTAATTGATATAGAAATGACATGGCATTTATATATGTCGCAGTCAATCCAAGGAATGTGAATAGCGAACGACTCGTTAAAGATCTGCAATCGATATCAGACTTTCCATCAGCCGTACGTCTCCTTTATACTTCCTCTCCATCCAAAACTATAAAAGAATTTCGTTAGAACATGACACGTCCAGAGTGTAGATAGAACTTGTCAGAATTCATGGTACTATAATACATCACAATTTAACCCAGATGCTTATATACTTAGACGAAGAGAGTTTATAATACCATAAGTCAGTAGTCTATATCGCTCGTTTGTCCTGAATATTTAAAATACATGGTTGATTTCTTCATATTTTTGTAACCGCTCGACTGACTGGGATGCAAGTCGGCCACTACCAAGGTTCACGAATAATAAAAATGCACATATGAATGGACATATTAAGGCCTCCTTCTAGAAATGAGAAAATCATATGTTCGTGAGAAAACACATATAAATGAGATAATCATATGTTTTTCGGCCATAATGCATGTATAAAACATAAGATTGCATAACATAAAAAAATATAGGAAAGCCGTTTAGATATACCATGAGAAAAGCAAAAAAAAAAATTGAAAACAGATAAAGGCTTAAAGGAGTTTTTCCACTCATGCTAACTGAACTTCAAAATCTTATTGTCTTAGAGACAGTCCATATGAATTTTATGGAAGATGATTCTCTGGTTTTGAAATAATGTGACTTTGCCACCGACATGTCAAAGTGACTTTAACTTTAAAGAATCTCAATGGAAATTTCATCCAAAGTGTGTAAACTAAAAAAATCTCATAAGATTCGAATTCTACGGACTACTCTAAAACATTTTAATTTCAAAGGGGGGCTGAAAAGTGTATGGCTTGAAATCATCGCGTGTGAATCATACGGCAAAGTTAGAGGGCATCCAAAGAGTGCGGTCTTTGCTATAGGACACTCTTAAAACCGTTTTTGTTATAGGACATCATAAAAAGTTGATAATTTGCTAATAGACACTAGATGACATGTTTTTATCATTTTTAGTCAAAGTTGAGAGTGAAAACATCAAAATGACCGTTTTGCCCTCATGTATTTTTTTCTCAAATGTATCTGGATCGCTCCCGATTGCTATTAGGGTTAGAGCGGGAAAAATGTTCTTAATATATATTTTTTTTCAACGACAATCGGCAGCGATTATGATATATTTGAGAACAAATACCAAGGGACAATAATGTCATTTTTAATGTTTTTCTCTCCTCACTTTGACTTAAAAATAATAAAATATGGCATCTAAGTATCCATTAGCAATTTACCATCTTTTTGTGGTGTCATATAGCAAAAACTTGTTTTAAGAATGTCATATAGCAAAGACCATAAACTTTAAATGCCCTATAACAAATTTTGCAATATACATCTATGCATGCGCTCCTAGATTATAACCTAGCTAGATTCTCAGGTAGATCTAGATCACGCAGAAGTACATGTAAAAAGAGCATATGTACTTTTAAAGCGTGTCATGTGCTCCACCGTCTGTTTGCCGGCCATGTTTTCAGCGGGTACTAGACTAGCACATGTGAAAAAGAGCACCAAATGTGCCTACGTCTGGATATCTTCTCATTGTCGCACCCGTGACCGTGAGGACATGAAACACCAACAGCAGGAAGGAAGCATGTGTGCTTTCGTCTAGTCAGTAGTCACACAGTTGAAAGCTGCCACAGCGACAGCCTGTAGGATCTTCCGGCTGCTATAGGTAGCACCATGATCGATCATACTGTGCATCCATTTCCATTTCCCCTCGATCGCCAGCAAACCTAAGAAAAACTGAGAAGCCGCACGTTCTGAAACATTTGTTCATGAGCTTTTTGCTTTTGTTGCTGCCTGCATATTGCAAATAGTGGCCCATCTTTTTATCGGGATGATTGATTAATTATATGCTCCGGGTAGTACGGAGTACTGTACCTCTCGCATCCCCGGACAGTCTCTTAATCCCTTTTGCATGGTGAGTTTTTTTGCTTTATTAGTGTAAACGTGTCAGCGTGTGTGGCCAATGCTCACTGTGAATGTCGGTTCTGGCCGGACTTTTGCAAATGACCACATGAGTCCAAAAGCAACAGCCAAGACTAGCATCCAAAATGCAGTAAGCTTAGCATAAAAAAAGCAGTATACCATTCTAGTAATATCCACCATGCTAGTGGTATCCAATGGATCAATCAGCCAGCTGTTGTCTGAGCGTATAGACAGGATTATATTGGTTGTTGCTCGTGTTGTTTGAAGGCAGGAGAGTAAACTAGAAAAGCAGATTGATTGCAATCCAGTCGATTCTCTGGGCTGCAGAGCGTATTATACTGTAGTTTATCACCTTCTGGCCCGCATAAACGCTTTGTATGTTTCATGTGTACGATGGGTTTTAGTTAGAACTTTTGTGCGATGTTTATATGTCATGTTGTACAACTCGAAAGTATCTTCATACGTGTTTTCGTAATGCACACATTTGCGTAAGTGCGTGCATTTTGGTGCAAATATGATACTAGTATAATTAGATGTTCTTGTGAGGCTATGCAGACATGATTCGTTTGTTCCTTTTGCACTCATGGATCTTATCTAAGTCATCTGACCATGACTTCTAGTGGACAAAGGTGTCATCTCATCAAAGGAGGCATTATTTGTCATTATTTAGAAACCATGAATTTCATATGTGTCGACATAGTAAATTATTTTATGCCACTACAGATAGGAAAATATGTTGCCTTTATCTGGATCATAATTAATTTGATCTTATATATACGTACCGTAGGCCAATATTTTCCCACGGAATAAACTAAAATGTTGAGATAGTGGAGCTATCGATAGGTAGAACACCATAATCATAGAGAAATAAAAGAATAAAATTAGCTGACAGATCCATGTGTTCCGTGACCAAGACAAAGTTCACCTTTTGCACATGAATTAGTTTTTGATGGAGAAAGGCAAACTTGCACAATCTTTGTGCTAAATCTTTGAGATCTGATTCTGAATCTTCTGAAAGAAACTACAGAAACTCTCTACCAACTAATAATAACTCTGGTCTGATACCACTGCCGCAAGAAAATTAATTCGTCAGATTTCAGAGGAAGAAAAACACCACTCCCATTGTTCCATTTGTAGACGGGTGGACTGCTGTTGAATTGGAACAGTGTGTAGAATGCTGCTACTTTGACTATTTGGCTGACATTGGGGGTGGATAGTCATCTCTGGATTAACTGAAACTTCGTTCTTTCTGTTAACCTTGTGCTATATTTATTTTTGGCTGGACTCCTGAATTTCTGAATTCAGAACTGATATTGGTCCCGATCCAACAAAATGCAATATAGAAAAAAAAAGAAAGAGAAAAAACCGCATGACTTTACTGCTGATTCTTGAATCGTTGGAAGCTGACAACTGTATTGCATTAGCTATTGTTGGATTTGATCATATCTCTGAACCTGAAACGTGTCGATCGACTGTCGCTGGATTGGATTTGATCATCTCTGAACCTGAAAACATTTCAATCAGTTGTTATTGTATTGGATTTGATCATCTCTGAACCTGAAAACATTTCAATCAGTTGTTGTATTTGGATTTGATCATCTCTGAACCTGAAATATGTCAATCAATTGTCACTGGATTTGATCATCTCTGAACCTGAAACCTGTCAATATAATGATATATCTATTGCCATTGAATTCGTTCATCTCAGGAACTGAAACTTGTGTCCATCTATTGACATTGAAACTTGCTTGTGTGCAGGTGACGGTGCGGGGGAGCATGGCGTACGTGCCGCAGACGGCGTGGATACAGAATGGGACAATCGAGGAGAACATCCTGTTCGGTCGTTCGATGCACCGGGAGAGGTACAGGGAGGTGATCAGGGTGTGCTCGCTGGAGAAGGACCTGGAGATGATGGAGTTCGGGGACCAGACGGAGATCGGGGAGCGAGGGATCAACCTGAGCGGCGGGCAGAAGCAGCGCATCCAGCTCGCACGCGCCGTCTACCAGGACTCGGACGTCTATCTCCTCGACGACGTCTTCAGCGCCGTCGACGCCCACACTGGCTCCGACATCTTCAAGGACTGCGTCCGTGGTGCCCTCAAGGACAAGACCGTCCTCCTCGTCACCCACCAAGTCGACTTCCTCCACAACGCCGACATCATCTACGTAAGTGCATGCCTAGCTCGGTCACAATGACTATTATATAGATTAATAAGTAAAACAAACTATTGTACTCCCTCCAGTTTAATATATTTAACGTTTGTTAGTTTAAATTTAAGCTAACCAACGTCAAATAAAAAGGATATGAGGAAGTAATATGCAACTTTTTTAATATCAACATACTTTTATAAATATTATTAATCAAAATAGCATTTAAAAGACTTTGACAAGTCAAAAATGCTTATATTTTAGGACAAAATAGTTAGTAGTAGAATGCTATCAATATAGAGTTATAGACTAAGCACTTTAGGGGCGAAGCTCAATGACGAAATGGTTCTAGATCATCTCTGGTTTGGTTTTGTTTGCTCATGTTTGAGCTCTCTGCATTCTTCAGGTGATGAAGGACGGCGTGATCACGCAGTCGGGCAAGTACGACGAGCTGCTGCGTGCGGGCACCGACTTCGCGGCGCTGGTTGCGGCGCACGAGAGCTCCATGGAGCTCGTCGAGAGCGCCGCGCCGACGCCCGCGCCGGCAAACGGCGAGCTACCGATCTCCCGTCAGCCGTCTTCATCGTCCCCCAAGGCATCCGACGCCGCCGCCACCGCGACATCTAACGGCGGAGGCGACGGCGGCATCAAGACGACGACGGCGAAGGCGTCGTCGCGGCTGATCAAGGAGGAGGAGAGGGCGAGCGGGCACGTGAGCTTCACGGTGTACAAGCAGTACATGACGGAGGCGTGGGGATGGTGGGGGCTGCTGCTGGTGCTGGCCATCTCGGTGACGTGGCAGGCGTCCACCATGGCAAGCGATTACTGGCTTGCCTACCAGACCTCCGGCGATCACTTCCAGCCAAACCTCTTCATCAAGGTGTACGCCATCATCACCGCCGTGTCGGTGGTGATCGTCACCGTCAGGGCGCTCCTCGTCGCCGCCATCGGCCTCGAGACGGCTAACATGTTCTTCAAGCAGATCCTTAGGACCATCCTGCACGCTCCCATGTCCTTCTTCGACACCACCCCCTCCGGCAGGATCCTCACCAGGGTACGTAAGATGAAATGCTTTTTACTAGAATTAATTCGTAGTGTTAATGTATTTAGAAATTTTACTGTCCTTGGGAGGTATCATTATTTTTAGTGTAAATTTGTTACCTCCGAGTATCAGAGCTACTGGGAGGTAAACTGTACATCAGAAATTTTGGTATCTCTTAGTACCTACTCAAGAATTATAAAATCACTTAATATATGCCTATAAATTACGAGAGTTACGACATGATTAACGAGACATGGTGTTGTGACCTGCAGGCTTCATCGGACCAGACAAACGTCGATCTGTTATTGCCGTTCTTCGTCTGGATGAGTGTGTCCATGTACATCACGGTGATCGGCGTGGTGATCATGACATGCCAGGTGGCCTGGCCTTCTGTCGTCCTCGTCGTCCCACTGCTCATGCTCAATCTCTGGTTCAGGGTAAGTTAATTGCCACTGTCCTACTGATGCATGTTTCCAGTGGTTATTTAGGTCCACATTTGCTGATTAATTTGAGGATCGATTTGCAGTCATACTACCTGTCGACGTCGAGGGAGCTGACCCGGCTCGAGTCAATCACCAAGGCCCCGGTGATCCACCACTTCTCGGAGACGGTGCAGGGTGTCATGGTCATCAGATGCTTCGGGAAGCAGGAGAACTTCTACATTGAGAATCTCAGCAGGCTCAATGCCAGCTTGACCATGGACTTTCACAACAATGGCGCCAACGAGTGGCTCGGCCTACGGCTTGAGCTGATTGGAAGCCTTGTTCTTTGTGTTACTGCCTTGCTCATGGTCACGTTGCCGGCCAGCATCGTCCAGCCAGGTATGGTAAAATCAAATACTACTGGAATTTTTTTTATCAGATATGTGGCAGCTGTAATTTTTTTGTGTATGCTTAAGAGGTGAAATGCCATTGATGCAGAGTTTGTCGGTTTATCGCTTTCTTATGGTCTGTCACTCAACTCGGTGATGTTCTGGGCCATTTGGTTGAGTTGCAATATCGAAAACAAGATGGTTTCAGTCGAGAGGATAAAGCAGTTCACAAACATCCCATCTGAGGCAGAATGGAGGATAAAGGAAACTGCCCCCTCTGCAAACTGGCCAACGAAAGGCAACATCGATATCATTGATCTCAAGGTAACTACTGACTCAATAGTTTGGTACTTTGGTATAGGAAACATTAAAAAAGATCTTTGCTAAAGATCATGTTTATATAGCATCAGCATTTAGACAGTTGCTATGAACACCATCTTCTTCCTTCTGTTCTGATGACCTGAATCTGAAAATGTGCAGTAGCTAACCTGAGTTGATCTGTTTGCCCATGCAGTTTAGGTACAGGCACAACACTCCCCTGGTGTTGAAGGGCATTACCCTAAGCATACACGGAGGGGAGAAGATTGGAGTAGTTGGAAGAACAGGAAGTGGAAAATCAACACTGATCCAGGCATTGTTCAGAATAGTGGAGCCTTCTGAGGGAAAGATAATCATCGACAACATTGACATCTGCACATTGGGGCTCCATGATCTGAGGTCTCGGTTCGGTATCATTCCTCAGGAGCCTGTCCTCTTTGAAGGGACAATTCGGAGCAACATCGACCCGCTTCAGCTATACTCTGATGACGAAATTTGGCAGGTATTTGTCAAACAAGTTTAAATTATCTGTCCTTGCACAGATTTTGCTATTTTGCTATTTTCTGAATGTAGTAAGCATGTTCCCTTTTTAGGCGTTGGAACGTTGTCAGCTGAAAGAAGCGGTGACTTCAAAACCTGAAAAGCTTGATGCATCAGGTACTTTATTTACATTTCACTGTTATTTGCATACACTTGTACCCCAGGTGCTCAACAAGTTCATAGACTTCAGCTGAGATAAACAAGTAATGTCTCAGGAGTCCGGCCGCTATTTGCATGTACAATTTAAATTGCCAATTTTTGTTGCATAAGTTCTAGAACTCATTCTCCTCGCACAGTGGAATTTCATTTATGTTCTGCATTGGTTATGACTACGTACTAATATGAGATATATGCCTTGCCCTTTTCATCTAGTTGTCGACAATGGCGAGAACTGGAGTGTTGGGCAGAGGCAGTTGCTGTGCCTTGGCCGAGTGATGCTGAAGCACAGCAGGATATTGTTCATGGACGAGGCCACTGCTTCAGTGGATTCCCAAACTGATGCCGTGATTCAGAAGATTATCCGGGAAGAGTTCTCAGCCTGCACCATCATCAGCATAGCACACAGAATACCGACAGTCATGGACTGCGATAGAGTCCTGGTCATCGATGCTGGTAACCATTTTAATCACTACGCAGTGCATAGTACTATCTGTGCATAGTACAACTTCATCTCATCATTGTAACACAAACTGTCACTTCATCTCGTACTTCAAAACTCATGCTCGTAATGTTAACTTAGCAATCTGAAAATCTGAAATAATTTTATTCTTACCAGGCCTAGCAAAGGAATTTGACAGTCCTGCAAACCTGATCGAAAGGCCATCACTCTTCGGAGCATTGGTTCAAGAGTACGCAAACCGGTCATCTGACATGTAGCCAATTGGATGGATTGATTTTTGACTCAGAATTCGGGGGGAAATAAGGGCTACGGATGGCCACCCAAGCTTCGCTAGTGTTCTCCACGCTATTAATGATTCTTTTCACATTTTGTGAGCACTGAGCAGTGAGTCAGTGAGTAGTAAGTACGGTGTGAAGGCACCAGGTAAAGAAATATGAGGAACACAAATTCAGGTGTACTTCACAGCACGTGCACTGTGAAAGCTGATAGTTTGTGTAACAATGATGAGATGAAGTTGAAAATTCAATTAAAATAGTGTTTATCGTGGAAAATTTCCATTCAGGGCAAGAAACAGGAATTGTTACTTCATAAATCCCTAGACCGATGCATAAATAATCATAAGGTCTAGGCTTGTAACTTATCCAGTTATCCTCAGTCTTGAACATGTCCAAAGCATTGCGCTAATTCTACTATTGAAGGCGAAAGAGCTTTTGTGTGCGACGTTCTCAGAGAATTCTCTGCGTGCTCTTTCTCTCAGTTTCATTTTCCATGAGTTATTTTTCGTTCCAAAATGCGGCAGACTTTTCATATTTACTCTGCGTTGGTTTAAACTAGATTATTGAGATTGCCACAGATTATCTACATGATTGTCGGAATAAATTAAATAATTTGAGGAAATAAGCTTTACAAGTAATTTAAAACAAATGATCTAAACAATAAATCAGTAGAAGTATTTTTTTAAAAAAAGTGGAATGAGAACCCGTCTTGGTCGTCTAATCACCTCTCGTATATTTTTAAAGAACTGTGAGATAAGTTTTCTTCACGTTGGTATATATGTAAATATTCAACATGGTTTTGTAGTATTTTTACCGTATTTTATTTTTTATATATGTCTGTATGTACGTGGAGTAAATTTGAATGGAGGGAGTAGTAAAATTTCCGTGTGGCTAAGCGCACTGCGCAGTCACGGTCGTAAAATTTCGGTGAAATCAGTTGCTCATTCTCTCCTGAAAAAAAAAAAGATAAACAGAAATAATGCCTTCCTCCAGTGACTAGTGAGCACTGAGCTCTGCGCCTTTCAAAAAAGAAAGAAAAAACACTGTGCGTACAAGATTTCCAGTTCACAGTGCAAAAAAGGAAAAAAACAAAGAAATAGACGAAGAAAAATACCACCCGGTCCCATACTCCCATAGTAGTCCGGTCCGGTCCGGTCCGATGCCCCATTTCCCCCGAGACGGCGCCCGCCCGCGGCCCAACCGCTCGATCTGAGACGAGGAGGAGAGAGAAGAACTCCACCTTTTTCGGTGTTGGTAGGCTAGGTTAGGGTTTCCGCCGGCGGCGATGGGCGCCCTCACCGACAGCCGCAAGCGCCTCTCCGCCGACCACCGCCTCCTCCCCTCCTTCCCTCCCTCTCCTCCTCCTCCCTCCAAGAAGCCCAAGCTCTCCCCAATCCCCTCCTCCTTTTCCCCATCATCCCATCTCCCCTCTTCCTCTTCCTCTTCCGCCTCCGCCTCCGCCGCCGCCGAGCCGGGCCCCTCCTCCTCCTCCTCCTTGCCCCACCGCCACCGCCGCCTTCCCCCGCCGCCGCCGCACGCGCGCCCAATCCACGGGCCCCAGCGCGTCGTCCGCGCCTTCGGCCTCGGCTCCACCCGCTTCCACCTCAACCCCTTGCGATTCCCGCCCTCGTCCCCGTCGTCCCCGTCCCCGCCGCCGCCGTGGCGGTCTCCCGGGCTCGAGCAGTATGTTGAGCTCGTCAACAGCGTCGCCCACGCACCGCCGCCGCCGCCGCCTACTTGTTCCGCCGATGCGCCGACGAGGGTGGAGGTGATCACCGTTCAGGATGAGGAGGAGAGGAAGGACGATGCGGACGAGCAGGATGAGGAGGAGGAGGCTAACCGGATTGTGGGGAGGAGGGTGCCTCTCTACAAGGAGCTCTACGAGGCGTCATCCCGGCGACGGGACGCCAAGCTTAGGACACTTGATTTCGAGGTGCGCCTCGCAGAGAAGGGCCGCCTTGGCCTTGAGGAGCTCGCTGATGTCCTCAAACAGTTCGCACCAAAGAAGGAGGTACTGCCTCTTATTTCATCAACCTGTTCTGTACTTATTGAAGCAATTAAATGAGTAGGCTAGAGGCATTTTTAGAAATCAATGATTGATGATAAAAGGGGACTTTTGTTTGTTTTGACATGTATAACGCTATTAACTTGTTTGTAATGCCCGTTACACTTTAGTGATAGAGTGTGATACCGTTAGTGCGTAGTATGTTGACACAATCTTGTAGAATAGTGCCAAATTGCTTGTTGCCATGGCATGTGTGGCTGTTTCATTTGTTTAATCTTACAAAAAAGATCGTGAAGAAAGAAAATTGTATCACGAAATTCCGTAGCATTAGCACGGGTATATTACTAGTTTAGTTGAGACACAGAAATGACGAGTCCTTTCATGGATATGTGTCAATTGAGACTTCTATACAAGGGAGCATATAATCTGGTCTTTTGTTACTTTCCATAATTTATATCCTTCCAAAAAGATGATGAGCTAATTATGATCCAAGCATTTTATTGAGGTGCCTAGGGATATGAACCTGTAGGCTAGCAATTGCATTAAATACTGAAATATGCCAAATAAATGCAATGTTATGTTTTTTCGATACTGAAACTGTAGTTGCAGTTCAACAAAGCTAGTCTTATAATGAAAACAGCAGACGATCTTACTGAAGAGGATTTCTCATTTTTAAACATCTGTTCTCCCTTCCTGCATGTGTCTCAGGAGGTGCCTGGACCTTTTGTTCCTCTTACGGATGAGGATGAGGATAACGTTGATCGTGCTCTTGGTGGTCGTAACAGGTTTTGCTAACATTCTGCTCCTCTGTAGCTCACTAGACAGAAGAACATATTTGTGCAACTGTCTAGCTTATTATTTTGCAGTATCTGATATATTTTTTCTGCAGACGTGAAAGGCTAGTGATACATGAACCATCAAATATTGTCATAACAAGAGAGATCTTGCAATGCTTGAACGAAAGGGATTGGCTAAATGATGAGGTATTTTATGGCTTCAACTGCTTTCTTCTTTTTGGATTCAAAAGGTAAGCATATAGGATTTGACATTAGTTGTCTCACACTTTCAGGTCATAAATTTATATCTTGATCTACTGAAAGAGAGGGAACTGAGAGAACCTAGCAAGTTTTTGAAATGCCACTTCTTCAACACCTTTTTTTATAAAAAGGTCAGCTTCTGCATCCAACATCCAGATTCCACAATACCATTTTGACATTACCTTTTTAACTTGATTAGTGTAGAGGAAGTCTTGAAGCTGTAGTTTTGTGAATTTACTCTGGTTAACATGTTCCTTGTTTTTTTTCCTATCTTCACTAGAATTTGCACTAGCGCATGCTATTCAACTTGTATGGTTTGGTATTCATGATATCAACTGCTTGCAGTGTATCTATTGGGAAGTTTAGTTGTGAACTTATGATACTGTGAATATTGTATTTATGTTCAGTATTCCATTAGTTACTCATATTATATTCTACCTCCGTTCTGAAATGTATGACGTTGGTTAGTTCAAAATTGAGCTGACCAACATCATACATAAATACAGAGGGATATGTTATAACTGTACTCAACAGATAGAAACTAACTAGCCCTGTATGTTTCTCCTGCTTTCAGCTCATTACTGGTGGGTATGATTATAAGTCTGTTAGAAGATGGACAACTAAAAGGAAGTTAGGTTACAACCTGATTGATTGTGATAAGGTAAATCCGTAAATGCTATTTGCTTGTCTTTTGAGGCCTGAATTCTTCTGGGATCTATTATCCGACTAAACTAGTTATTTATGTTCAGATCTTTGTTCCTATACACAAGGAAGTGCATTGGTGTTTAGCAGTCATAAACATTAGGGACAAAAAGTTTCAATTTCTGGATTCACTTGGCAGCATGGACATGAAGGCTTTGAGAATTCTAGTAAGTAGTATAATCTAATTGTCTGATCAACAGCTTGGTTTTATGTGTCTATACGTGACAAAATACGATGACTTTTGAAATTCCTTTCTCAATCAAATATACTGAAGTGATGGTATGGATCACAAAAAGATCGAGTAAACATAGAACTACAGAAGGTCTAAAATTTCATTTTGACAATAACATCATAAAACTCAACTGTATTATGTTTCTTTATTCAGGAATCGAGGATCTATCCAGTTCGCATTTGCATTTGCATTGCTGGCGATTAACATTGTAGTGTCACGCGATTCTAAATTTGTTTTTTACCCACTTAACCAGGCAAGGTATGTTGTGGATGAGGTGAAAGACAAGAGTGGCCAACATATTGATACTAGTTCATGGAAGCAGGAGGGTGTAAAAAACCTTGCTCTGCAAGAGAATGGGTATTTCTCTCAACTTTTTTAGTATGAGCATCATTGGCTTGCTGTTCAAAACTGTACAACAATTGAACTTATTATTTTCCTTAAAAGGAGGTGCATGACATCCTCATTCTTAAGCAAATCTAAGTAAAGAATATTTTATAGTTCCCTGCTGGCACCACACTACTATACCTTCTAAAATTTGCGAAATGTACTTATTATTACTTGGTTGCCTTCCATTTAGGTGGGACTGTGGCATGTTCATGCTCAAATACATAGATTTCTACAGCAGAGATATGGACCTTATTTTTGGACAGGTACCAAATTGGATCCTGTGCTTCCTGCCAATTCATATGCTCTACTTGGAAGAAGTTTAGATTAGGTTTATGGCTTTATGCTTTTTCTAATGTGAATAATTTATCCCTAAATTGGTTGTCTTACGTAGAAACACATGCGCTACTTCCGGAGGAGGACTGCTAAGGAAATTTTGAATTTGAGAGCTGAATAAACTGTGAAGGACATATAAGGCCACTTAACAACTGGTTAGTATATGTTTTTTTAGAAATGGTGTTGTTGTCTTCCATGGAGCGCTGAATGCAGGATTTCCACAATTGCTCCAATAAGACACTTGTCACGCCACATGCTGCAGTGCCCCTGAAGATGGTGTCAGAACTTATTACTTGGCTGTGTCCATGATGGCTTTCATTGAGGTGAATTATTGACAGAGAATGACATGGTTTAATGGCTGGCTGTAGATTAAGACCTCAATGGGGCTGGTGAGAAAGGTATGATTGAACTTGAATTTAAGGTCAAGGGTAGACTTCAGTTCAACGCATTTTAGCATATGGTGAGTTCCCCTTGCAGGCATCCAGCCATGAGCAAGTTTGATGTCTTTACATGACCTGCTTTGGTGCAGCGACAATTTTGTGTGCCTCCCCCCACCCTGAAGAAGTTTTTGTTTCAGCATTGTATAGTGCTCCTGCCCTGCTACCCTGAGAAACATGTTTGCGGAATGTCAGCTTAGCCTTGTGCTCCACTCCAAATTTGTCATGGTATATGTAATCAGTTGACCATGAGTTTACACCAAGTGTCTGTTGGTGCTGAATGTCTTACATTGAGATATATATCAAATGATCCTTTTGTGTGCGCTAACGTAATCAAGCAATTTAGGGCCAAGGCTGTAAACTCTTTTAAGTTGCGAGTGCTGTTTGATGGTCCTTAGCTGTCGTAAACCTGACTAGTGACGTGGAAATTTCACTACATCTGCTTTGTTGGTTTTAGTTGTACAAGATTTGTGGAGGTTATTTTCTGGTTGCTCGTTGATTTATCGGAGTACTTTATAGTACTCGTATAAATTACTTGGGAATCTGAAGTTATGGTTATCAAATAAACGGCATTATCTGGTCGTATGTTATCACCAGTATGCCTCTTGAACGGGAAAAGGTGTACAATCTCGACATTTCAGAGCCCTAACGGCCAAAGCAGGCTGAAAATAGCAGAAATGGCATTTGCAAATCCTGTGTAGGTGCAAAAGTGGCACAACTGAGAAGTGAAAAAGAAGGCAGTGTTTAATTGGGAATGCTCAGTCAGGTTTAAAATTTTAAGGAAATGATAGCCGACCCAAAACATCTCGAAGCAGCCTACTTAATGACTGTTATCCTTTTTTATACTTTTGTTTCATCATTTCAACGTAAAAGGTTGAAATACCCTATTCAGGTTGAAATTATACTTTTGTATTATAATTGTGATTTTGCGCCTTTTTCAGGTTGTAATTTTGTCCCTGCTTTTTTTAATTAAAATTGCCACTATTCCGTTGTTAACTTATAGAATGACATGTTTGCCCCCTTATAGTTTTCCTCACCTTCTGTTATTCAATCTATTTAATTGAACTTTGACTGTGATTATGTGAATACATAAAAAGTACTTCCTCTAGTTTTATTTATTTGATGTTGAGCTAACCAACGTTAAATAAAAATATCCGGAGGGAGTATATTCCTATATCCATCTAGACCTAAGGCACGAACTGAACACATGCGAGGTCGCACCACCCAGGCATTGGAAGGAAGATTTTTGAACACCAATCACCAATCTGTTCTCATTCACCAATCCATTGCTTCCAGCACCTTGCTCGATATCGTTCACACCACTCGAACCAATCTGGCTTGTCAGTGTACGTCGTGCAGCGGAGGGGAAGAAGAGGAGGAAGGCAGCGATGACAGTGGTTGCCGGCTGGCTTTGTCGCAGGTGCGCCGCCTTGCTCTGCGCCTCCCACTCAACCCACCCTCACCGTCGCGGCGTACCTAGGAAACGCCGCCGCTTTGCTGGCTCGTGAGGACAAGTCTGGATGTGGCTGACGGAAAGGAAAACATCGATGGGTGGTTGATGAACGTGCGGGAAGGGTAAAACAGTCTATTTCCCCGTGTGCTCGTATTCTTAAAAATAATAAAAACGGTATGGTTGCCCGCCTTTCCAAAACAGACGAGGCGAAAAGCCGGTGAGCGAAAGTTTCAGAAGGTTGGCCAAAACTATAACGGCCAAACTTTAACTGTCCAATTATAAATTAACTAATCTTGCAATTAAACGAACCAACAGACAATAAATCATATGCACCAAAAATAGTCCTTGGCCTCCCATTTTGCAGGCAACCCCTATTGAAAGGGATAAATTGCCCTCTCCTATGATAATTTATAATATTTTGTACCATTGGCCTTTCTTAGGGGCTAGCCGGTGCACTTTTAAAGGTAGCCCTCTCGCGGCAATAAATCACCTTGATGGGCACGAGGGTGACCTGATCTTTCGGTGAGTTGCTGATAACTACGATTGGGAGAACCTTTAACGATCCGACTATAACTATACGAGACGTTGTTGTGTTGCGACTTAGCGATCGATACACCTCTTTAAGGGTTTGTTGATCTTGCCGGTGCAGATCAACCCTATTTCTGCAAGCAATCGAGAACAAACAAGAACAAGATAAAAGCAACTATATTGGTAGATAAACAAGTCGCATAAATATAAGTTGATACACGATAAAATGGGGTTCCGAACAAGCAGACGGACGGTCTATCCGACACGTGCGCTACAAGCGAAGTAGCAATGGCTAAACTTACAAGTAACAAAACCCAAATATTTATAGGAGTAGGAGGACGTCCTATGGGTCTCTAGGGTCATGCTCCACCAGGTTGGGGCGCACCCCACTTGGGCCAATCTTGGAACAGGGTTCCAGACGAAGTTACAGGCCCATAGGCCCTTTACTGGTGATGCAACGTCTTGTTTTCGCGATTTCCGTTGACTCGAATGGAATTTGTCTATGAGGTGTGATCTGTTGGAAAGAGGACTTCGAAACCTTTCCATCATGTACTCATGGGCCTGAAACGGAGCTCGCATGTAGAATTGACAGCCGTTTGAAATCAGTGCAGTATTAGGTGGCCGAATTGGATTCCAGAACGCGGCGACCTTCATCTCCTCTTCTTCATGCACCATGGGCGACGTGCGCATCTTCTATATTTGGCTCCAAATATTACTTGCACTCCTAAACATACAAATATGTATATTTTCATTATTAGGTAGCATCATATTCTTAATTAAATTAAACTAAATCTTATTATGGAACGACTTCACGTATGAGTATATGATATCATCAATGATCGTATCTATGTGTTTCATGAGTCATGGTCACATCACATCTTTTGCTAGGGCGGGATGGGGTTGCATGCAAAATGCCTCAACAACCGTCTGCCACATCACATAGGCCGACCTACGAGAGGGCGAGATGAGTATATATATATATAATATTTTTTCAGAACTTGAAAAAAGTAATTTAATTTTATAAAAATTTTAATTAATAAATAAAAATTCCAAGGCATCCACATGGTTCTAGGCTTGCCTGTCCGAATTCCCGTATATTTGTTTATCCCTATTGTCTAGTCTTGGCAATTTCCCCTATAGAGGCGAGGCCCTATGGGGCCGGGGGCAGAGCCAAATTTCCACCCGCGGGATCAGGTCCTGGTGTGGGTGGGGGGGGGGCAGGGCCGGGTGAAATTCCATCTGCGGGGATCCGCGGGCCCATGAAAATAAGAAAAGAACCCCTGACATATACGACCAGCCCATTACCCACAATGGGCCAGCAGGCCCAACTACCCGCAGAACCCAGTCCCCCCACTCTCCGCCGAAGTGCCGAATCATCTCCATTCCCCACTTACCAGTCACTGCAGCCGCCGCACTCCTGTCGCATACCGCCGCCGAAGGCCAGAAGCTCGCCGGCGTCCTCCCTCCTCGCCGCGGCGCCGTAGGGCCGTCGTCCTCCCTCCTCGCGCCGCGGACGCGCGGCCAGACCTCAATTCGATCTGCGATTCCGCGACCGGATCTCGATTCGCGCCGCCGCCGGGGGCAACATAGGATAAAGAGGGCCAGAGGAATAGGAGGTCGTCGATTGCGAGTTGGGGGTTCGCATCGTCGGCATTTCCGCCGCCGGCGGCCCGTGAATGGCGACACCCGGAGGAGGATCATGCCCCTCCTCGGCACCCGCCGGCAACCCTTCCGTCTGCCTCGCCGGTAATGCCGCCACAGCTGGTACCAGCATTCTGCCCTCTCAACTCCCCTCCCGCAAATTCACTCGCTCATTCACTCATGTCTTGTGCTTGTTGCGCAGGGGGAATGTTGCGGCCGCGTCTGGTGCTGTTCGGTGACTCCATCACGGAGCAGTCCTTCCGCCCCGGCGGCTGGGGCGCCGCCCTCGCCGACACCTACTCCCGCAAGGTCTTCTTCTTCTTGTATGCGCATCACTTGCTTGTTCAGAAAAAAAACTGCTTACTCTTACCATCCCAAAATGATGTCCATCTCTTCTCACATGATACTTTCCCTTTTTGTTTAATGCTCGCTCGGTTCTATGGCATTGTAAATGGTTGACTTCTTTCTCCTTATATATCATCAGGCTGATGTAATTGTGAGAGGCTACGGAGGGTACAACACAAGATGGGCCCTTTTCTTGCTACAACAAATCTTTCCCCTGGTAACTCCTCTTGGTGGTACCTATGCGCATACTTTCTGTATCTTCTGCGCGTGCAAACACTCTTGAGATAATTGTGCCCACGCACGGTGTGCTCCACTCAGGTTGGAATGCCACCTCCTCTTGCAACAACCGTCTTCTTTGGTGCCAATGATGCTGCCCTTTTGGGACGAACAAGCGAGCGACAGCATGTTCCTGTTGCAGAGTATAAAGACAATCTCAAAAAAATTATTAATCATTTGAAGGCAAGTTCTTTTCGTTCGTTGGTGCTCCTGCTCTTTGATTACTTCAGTTTCCTGTGGTGTTTGCTATACTCATTTTCTGCTAATTTTGTTTTTCAATCTACAGAATTTAAATGTTAAATTCTGATGATGGGGAAATTGCAATGCTATAATAAACATGTATACAAGTAAATTTTTTGTTAACTTCTTGATAGTCACGAGAAGCGAGATCACAAGTTTATGTTGTTTGCCAAATATGTTTGTAGTAATATATACCAGATTAGATATATTACTTCTATTTGCAAAACAATCAGGATGAAATGGATTCTCCATGTTCTTCTCATGACCCACATGTTCAGCTCTGAGAAAACAATTCTAGGCTTTATATTACTGTTGTGCTATATCATTTTTGCCCTTCATTTTAAGAGCATGTTATTTGTTCATGTTAGTGTGACAATATTTATTGCCAAGGACAAAGAAGAAAAAAAAAAGGATATGATGCGTACAAGTTCTAAGCTCAATTATATTTAGTTCACAATTGAGAGGCCTCAAGCAGCTTATCTTTTGAATGGGAAGGAATAGTACATACTCTCAATGGCTAGCAACCTGAAAACATGAAATTTTCCAAATTTGATAGTAGTCTAAAAAACAGCAGGTGGTTTACAAGCCAAGAATTAACATTTATTATTTCTTAAAATTATGCTAGAAACGAGAAGTGTAAGGCTTATAGGCCCTGTTTGGGGGAGCTTCTGGATCCCCAGATTCTACCAGAAGCTGCAGGTGTGGCCGCTTCTGAGAATCTGTATTTACAGATTCTGAAAATACAGAAGCTGAGGCCCAAAAATTATGATGTGCACCTGCTTAAATAGGATTGTTTGGAAACAACTTTCGGTGTAGAAACAGGTGAGTTTACGGGAAGTAAATGATTTTACGTTAGCTAGAATCCTTTGCTGCTGATCAGGTTCTGCCTTTGCATATGAATCTCAGGATTTCATACTTATGATCATACATAGCTTGATCCCCAACCATGATTGCTAGATAGGAAAGATACAATGAGCAATTTCACATGGCTCACTATATATTTATAAGACTTTCCATCTGAAAAATTACTGTTTCAATTTACCTTTGAATAGTAACCGCTAGCACTACAGCTGTATGAGCTCGGTTTCCAAGTCGTTATATACTGATATAAATGAAGAGAATGGTCTAAATTGGTTCTATATTCTGAGAGTAAGCACAGTACTGGTATAACAGTCTAATGAAAATTTACAATCATGGTTCTATGTTTGAACTTCCACGTTTTAAAATTATTTGCTCAAAAGTTTTGAACCTCATTGCAGGATTGTTCCAAGTCCATGGTAATTATGCTAATCACACCACCTCCTGTTGATGAAGACGGAAGGGAAAGATATGCACGGTTGACTTCATGCTCTTGGGGGCCTGCTGTTTCAAATGTTTGCTAAAGTAGTTTAGTTATAGTCTGACATATTGAAGAGATAAATGTCAACAAGTCAACATAATGAATGATCTAAGCTCCAGCAATATATCCTTACTTTTACTGTATTGCTTATAATGTGACTGCCGGATCTATTTGCTTGGCATTGACCTTTACCTTCTTACTTTATAGTTTATTAGCCAACAGATATCTTTAAATCTCTCTTGGGAGTCTGTTATGGAGTTACAATATAAGTGAAAGAGTCTTGTAGCCTAGTGGTTGCAGCACTTGAGTAGCACCTACTAGCTCCTAGGTTTGACTCCCCTCAGGAGCGAATTTCCAGAGTTAGTTTAGAAAAGGTCACTCGATGGTCCTTGGTTGTAAAAGGTCCTAAAACATGTGTTAAGAAATGGCCTATGGTGGGCGGGCCCTTCTTATGTGACAGGGACCTCAAATCACAGGGTCCGTGACCTTTCTTGCCTGGCTTTGGCCGAGGTTTCTTTTTAAGCACAAAGCCATGGGCTGGTGGGGGCGGTCTTTCCCTTGACTATCAAGTTTTTTTGGAGTTATCCATTCAAGCTCTATATATTTAATGTATGCATTGCATTGGCTATATATTAATTGTTGCTATTTCCCCCCTAAAGATCACTCTATGGCGAAGAAGCCAGGAAGCTCCCTGAAAGGACAAATGAAATGGCTGGTGTGTATGCAGGTCAGTGCATAGAGCTAGCCAGAGAAATGAATATATATTGCATTGATATTTGGTCAAAAATGCAAGAAACCGCAGGATGGCACAAACTTTACTTGAGGTATTGCTTCATGTTCAGTTTTTTTTTCTTTTCCTCGTGCATAATATCAATTATGGTGACTTGCATATTTGTAAACTTGGATTTGCTTTACTAGCATATTTTCCCTTGTGTCGCAATGGTTCTCCAATAAATATGCCATACGTGTTAGGTTTCTTCATCTTTTACTTGCGCTCGTGTTAGGTTTGCCCCCATTCTTTTTAGTAATCACTTAGTCCTGATGTTGTTTAGCCTGCTGTTTACAGCTAAAGAAAAATCCAAATTCCCTACTACTTCCAGCTGTGAAGCAGCTGTATTTCTTACTAGCTAAGGAACAAGAAGGATATACTAACAATTATTGTGCATTTTCCTAGGATATGGTAGATAATCTGATTGCACTAGACTGTGAATCTGTACTGAAAATCTGAAGGTGTGGGATTCTCTTGCTATATATTTGGCAAATAGTCTGATCACATAATTGTGTATGGGTCTGCATATATTTTGAGTTTGGATAAGCATAGAGATTGACCCTGTAAGATAATATTTTATTGTATATGGGAGTATGCAATATGACGATTTTATTTTTTTACAGTGAAGTTACTTCTAAGGAAACAATTTGCAGACCCTATATGTATAACAGAAACTTCTATAAACCAACCGTTATTTTACTACTATTGTTTTTGGAAGTGATCGGTGTCTAATCATTGGAACTGATGTGCTTCTCTTAGTGACGGACTGCACCTGACACCAGAAGGAAATGCTGTTGTCCACAAGGAAGTTGTCCAAACATTAAGAAATGCGGGTCTGAGAGCAGAAGATCTGTCATATGACTTCCCTCATCATTCCAGAATTGATGGCAATTGTCCAGAAAAGGCCTTCCAGTGAAGTGTCATCCTCCAGTGAAGTGTGATCCTTGAATTGCTCGCAGTACATTTGGAGATTTATTTTCCTCTTTTAATTAGACCAAATATCAAATAAGACAATATTTTGCAGCTTTCTTTTGGAGCGAGGAATTTGGCACCCACTTCCTCTCTGGCAGACTGGCACTAGTGGTTGGAGTAATAATTTGTGGCCTGTAATTGTTGAAAACCCTCAGAAATGGTATCATATTTTAAGCTCCCTTTAATTTGATGGAAAAACATATGAACTTTTGTGGGATTCAATCCTTTAGAACTCTTTGTTATGGAGACTATAGAATCGTGTAAAATTCCTATAGAACTATAGAAGGCCTTATTGCTTGCAAGTTTTTGAGTAATTTTAACATAAGGTCCAACCTCATGGAAACTCACCTTGAATTCATGTATTTTTTTCTGCGTTCCAAACAAATGCTCATTCTTGTATTTTTCATGTGTTTTCGAATCATCTATTTTATGTTTGCATTCCTATGAAAATCATGCGTTTTCAAAGGGGGCCTTAGTAATATAAACGGAAACGGTGTTGGTATGGTTGGAAATTCACATTTATGAATTTCAATTTCACTGTCGTCTAGTGGCAACTTTAATATGATGCGTATAAATTAAAAATATTAAATTTTATAAACAAAACAGTCGGAAAGATATCATCTTTATGTTATTATTTTTTGAAATGGCATTTGTCAGATAGAAAAATTTCATACTATTTTCATCCCTAGTTAAAATTCACACGACCGTAGTGGGAGTCTAGACTCATCACTCATGGCAATCATCATCTAGAAAAAGTGAAAAAAAAACTAATGAGAAAATTAAACCCCATGGGTTATCTGAATTCTGGTTGATTTACAAGTTGTGTTGGCTGATTGTGCACGTGGGAAGTGTCCTATGAAAACAACCAGGGTGTTCTTTTTATTATCCGTGATCATATAAGCATATGAACCTATGTCAAATATTTTTTTAATGGTAACCACAGGCAACCTTTTATTTCACTACAAGATTCTGCTTATAATCGTTGTCCAGAACAAATAAAATAATACCTGGTGAAACATTAATCCAGGTTGTAAAACAATTACTCCTTAGCTAGTCTATGTGCTAGCATGGTTCGCCATACGTCGAACCCAGCGAAACGTTTCATCTCCTGGAATCCCGACGATCTGATTTTCAAATCATATCGATCAAAGTGCTATAGTTCGACATGTTCGTCTCTACGCTGTCGACCATATGGACCAACCTGGAGAGAATTGGTTTCAATAATAACTCTTTGGGGTAATAATTTGGTGTTGTGCCCCCGTGTTGCCCTCCCTCGTGGGCGACACGGGAGGTGACGCAACGCCGCCGCCTTCACCTTCCCTCCTCCCTCCTCCGCCTTGTTGCCGTCGGAGCGGCAGCTGGCAAAGCCGGGCTGGGTCGGGCGCGCTAACACATGGTTGCTCTCTAGGATATTAAGACTTTCCTCACACCAACACAAGTTTTTTCTGCGCACTCTGTCCTCACTCATGCGCACCCAAGAAGAACTTACCGGTCAATCACTCATCCCGAAATTGCTCCAGACCAAGCACTCTTAACCTTGGAGTTTTCTCGAGATGAGCTCCTATAAAAGAAGTTGCAACTTGTTGGTATGAGTATCCTATCAATTCTATTAAGCCTTAGGTCGGGATGTCACAGGGGTGTTGACGGCGGCGGCTAGATCCACGGCTGCCCTGGCCGGATCCAGCACCGGCGAGTCGGCGCGACTTTTTTAGAGCGAGCCCTGGCCAGATCCACTTCTTGGTGGTGACGACGTCTGCTCGACACGGTGTCAAGGCAGTTGGTCGTCGCCAGCGCGAACCAGGTGGTGAGGCATGTGTGGTGGTTGGCAGCGACGGCGGGCTGGTTGTTGCTAGCCGCGGTGGTGCTTGTTGGCTGCGTTGGGGCGCTGCGACGGTGTTGATGGCCAGATCCGGTCGTCGGGGTGACCCATTGGTCGTCACCGGCGCAGATTTGGCGCTGACGCATTAGGGGTGGTTGTTGGTTTGTAGTGGCAAGGGCTGTTGCTGGTGGCTGCACCGGCGGCATAGCGTCAGCGGGGCAAGTTCTAGGGCATCGAGGCAACAGTTGGGTTGTCGCCTATGCGGATCAGGTGCCCACCAAGCGCTGCTCTCGTGGGGTTGGGTTGTTGGCAGAGAGGGTGTCTACGGAGTGCCGTGGGCTCTTCATTTGTCTGGCTTTCTGGTCCCCAGCGGTGGTTTGACAGGCATAGCCGCGTAGGTGGCGTCCTCTTCTTTGGCGGTGGCCGGCAGGGTGCAGGCCTTCATCTCCTTGCCCGCTGATCTATCGGCGATGGTGGTCTGCCGCTTTGTTGTTGGTGTGCAGGTGTAGTGACAACATTGAGTGGCTATCCTCGTGGACGGGGGGCGGTGGGATGGGTATTAGGGGTGAAAACCTTGCTCTGCTTGCCGATGCTAGCAACGATGACGCCCTCGAGTGCTGTTGACCTTGTTGGAGACATTGCTACAAGAGTCCTCCCACTGCCTTTAGGGAGCACTCCGGGTGAAAACCTAAGTTCGTTCTAAATTGGTGTAGGTTAGTGAATGGTGATCAGACACCAGCTATTAGGGGTGGGCATTCGGTCTACCCAAAAATTTCGGTCTCGATCTTTGGTCTTTGACACAATTACGGTCTTCGCATACTCAGGCCCGATCGGTTCTAGAAAAAAATGAAGGCCAACAAATTTGGTCTCGGTCTCAGTCCCAATCGAATTTTCAACAAAACATGCTTCTGTACAAAAATCAAATATTTTTTGCACCATTTTTTAAGTTTTTGGGACATCTTTTAATAATAAAATATTATATATTCATATAAATATATCATAATGTAAACATTATAACAAGAGAATGCCATTAATCCATCATCATTTTATCATATAATATGTTCGAAAAACAGCAATATAGAATAACTCGGTCTTTTCGGGTACCCGAGCTTAAACATCGAGACCGGGCCCGAATAATTCAGTCTTTCAGTTCCCCCACCCGAGATCTTACCCGAATTTTTCGGTCTCGGTCTATTCAGTTCAGTCTCTCGGTCTCGGTCTTTTTCTGCCCACCCCTACCAGCTATATATTTCAACAAATAGCATAAAGCCATAAACAATCACCTCCTTGCAGGTCAACTTGATCGAGTAAAAGCTTGGTCCTTTCCATGTATTAAGGCATGCATTACAACATAATAGATCACCAGGTCATACATGAGAGGACTTCTCAATAACTCTCGACAAATATTCAAAGCCGCGTTAGACATATTTGACTTTTATAGCAGCCTATAAGAAGAGTTATATATAAACACATATCGAGAAGAGAGAAAACGAAAAAAAAAAGCGATGACTCTCATGTAAGAGAGCTAAAAGATACATTCATTAATTAATAACACGTGTGAGAGAAAGTGAAAATATATGAGAAATTATCTAATTTGTACACGTTAATTTTAATATGAGTTTATAGCTAGTCAACAATTAGCTCTGCTCTACTGTTAAAGTCGCTCTTAGAGTATGTCATCAGTCTAAAACAAACATTAGAGCATCAATTATGCTACATCCGCGCATGTCACTGTCACTAATCATTTTCCTACAGCTGACCTAAAATTGAATTAACTAACTATGGAAGAGTTGACACTAATCACATGCATCGTAGCTGGACTTTGTGTATAAGAATCACACAATTTCTTCACAACTGATGAAATCTTATGAGGGAATTTCTTTTGTGAAGTCCCCCAAGAAATTAACTTGACGTGTTTGGTGGGTGAATGCCGTGAATTGACCATATCTACTTCTCTTTCTAGTTTTCTTCTTCTTGACCAATAGATCTAGACTAGCCACACTCAAGCCCCCGTCGTCAGGTCATGCATAATAACAACTTTCTAGTTTGCATGTTTTCAATGTTTTTCTGTATCTTTTCAAGAATATAATTATTTGACTGAGACGTTATATATATA
>CM002476.1:10890564-10907995 GCA_000325765.3 Leersia perrieri | reverse complement strand
ATATAATTTGTTATATAAGAACATGTCAAATTGTGATAGAAATACATATATTTGAATATATTGGAATAGAGGGTTTATTTTTTTATAGCAAGTTAGCATGAAATTAATGAAATGAGAAAGACTAGAAGACGGGGTCCATTCCAAGGGACACCTGCATCTACCTCGTGACATCCCTTCATCCTCCTCTATGAGCACCCTGATCTTCCCATGTCGCCTTTCTCCTTCACTGTCCATCCTAAGCTCATCTAGCCACCACTCTCTATGCTTGTGTCCTCACTATCGCGCACCCTCCTGCATCATATAACATGCACCTCCTCCTACAGATGTCTTACGAGCAAACCCCATAAATCAAAATGCACATAATCAAGAATACCTTCTGTAGTGTGTGTAGATGTGTCGAACTTCACCCTCTTGTGCTTGCCAAAGGTACAATGCTCACATAATTTCAGCTTCCCGATGCCTTGATCATCTAGCAATCATCTCTTGCTCAATCCTACCAAACCATTTTCACTCGTATGCCCAAGATGCATATGCCAAAGATTAGCAGCAACAAAATTATTACATAACGAATAAGAAATTACAACAACATTATCGAATACTGTAGTACCCCACAGATGGTATAGATCAGTAGTTTTAATATTAGCTTTCATTACAGCAAGAGAGCCTTTAACGACCTTTATAACCCCATCTCCACCGGAGTAATGGTACCCTTTGCGATCAGGAGTACTCAAAGAGATAAGGTTCGTCTTCAAACTAGGAATATGCTGCGCATCCGATAATATCCTAATACAACCATCAAACATCTTGATATGAATAGTTCCAATTCCAACAACTTTGCATGAGGTATTATCATCCATCAACACAGATCCACCTTCTAATGGCTCATAGGTGGCAAACCAATTATGATTCGAGCACATATGATAGGTGCAAGCAGTATCAAGAATCCATTGGCCACTAGTTTGTGCACAACCAACAAAAGTAACAAGCAATTCTGCATTAGAGCGACTATCAGTAGTAACCGCGGCTTTACCTTCCTCTTCTTTCTTACCTTTAGGTTGACAACTTCCTTTTCTCTGTTCTTTCTCCTGCAGCCTCTAACAATAAGAGATTTCATGTCCAGGTTTCTTGTAGAATTTGCTTGACTTGTACCTGCCTTTGGACTTTGACCTTCCACGGCTGCTCAAACTCTTGTCCCTCAATATTTGTGTTCTTTTTAGTTTACCTACCCTAGACAGCCAAGCCTTCTGCTTGAGAACTAGAATCTTCAGATGGTACCATCTTTTTCTTGCATGCAAAGCATCATAAATTTTTTTGCAAGGTTAGAGTATCACGACTATATTATATAATATGGTATCTTCGAAGTTTGCATATGAGCTACGCAACGAACACAATTATGAATAAGGACTAAATCTTCATCATCATATTTTTACCTTCATAGACTTATGATCAACAACAATTTCCTTAAAAGTGGAGAAATGATCCATCACGGACCCATCATGTTGCAATCGGTGCAAGAATAACTTTTGCTTGAGGTGCATCTTGCTGGTCAGATCCTTTGTCATGCACATTTGTTCCAGCTTCAACCATAGCGCGACAACTATTTTCTCTTTAAACACCTCCTGCAAAATATTGTTAGATAGATGAAGATAAATGTATGACAAAGCCTTACAATCTCGCTTTTTGTCATCATCAGACCAATCCCGAGATTCCTTCTTTTTTTAGTGTAATCCAGATTCCTTGTCAAATCTAGCTAAAGCATCATCCAGATCTTTTGTTGTACAGGAATTGCACGCATCTTCACTTGCCATGATGAAAATCTTGTGTCTTGGTCCAAAAGAGGTAGATCATACTTCAAACTCGCCGTTGGGAATAAATCCTGAATATGCTGGTATTAATTTGTAGAACCCTAGCAGAGACTCGAAAATCCGGTGCTTGGAACGATGCACAAAATCGTGATCTAATAAAATTCTAGGTACACAAAGTCGGGTAAACGTAGCAATTAAATCTAGAAGAAAAAAATTACTATAGCATACATAAACCTGTTCAACATGAGCCTGGCCCGAAAAAGCCCGAGCCTGGCCCGGCTCGGTCATGCATCGGGTCGGGATCGGACCTGAAAATTGCAGCCCTAAAGCCCGTAAAAGCCTAGTATTTTTGAAAAAAACCCGAAAAAGCCCGCCCGGCCTGAGAAAGCCCGGGGGTCAGGCCGGGCTTGGGCTTTGGTTTTTCACAAATTCGCCGGGCCGTGCCGGGCTCGGGCCTCGGGTTTGTAGGCTAAAGCCCGGCCCGGCCCGGTCCGAAGCCCGACAAAGCCCGATTTCGCACAGATTTAAGCGTACAATAACGATCTCATTTTCTTTGAAAATATATGCACAACAAAGACACAATTTTTTTGTGGAAAACACTTATGGAAAAAAAATCACGGACGCCGACCGGCAATGTCACTATAGGAGTTTGGTACAAACGCATGAAAATTACAAGTAGGACATCACCTTTTTTGGGGCCTGTTTGTTTGAGCTGCAGCTTTTGGAGCTTTTCTGAAAAGCTGTTGCAGGCTTTTCGTTCTGAAAAGTCAATCATAGCTTTTAGAAGATGTGTTTTGCTTTCTGGGTTCAAAAAACCACGAAAAACTTATAAAATTGAGCTTTTCAGCTTCCCGTACAAACTCAGCTTTTCTGAGCTTCTGGCTTTGCAGAAGCTGCACGAAAAGTTAGCCGTTTGTGTGAACTTCTGGCTTTTTATGCTAGAAGCTGTCCAGAATCTCAGAAAAACAGGGCCTTGTGCAGCTTACAAGAGTAATATAGGGCAAATAATAGAAGACTCTTAATAGGAAACGACGTGAAGTTTTACTAGAAAAGTAATCCGACATATATGGAAGATTGGGATCACATAATTAACAGAGAAGGCCAGAGTTCACTGTCAAGGTTTTTTTCCCTAAGGTTTCTATGTTGCAAACGATATTTTCTCGATATTACAATCCATCTTTTTGCTATGTTCCCCAAAATGGGTGTATGTCTTTTTACGTTGTAGTTGTTTATCTTCGGACGTTGCAATAAATTATTTTTGGCAAAATTGGTTCTACGATTCAGCGAAAGTTTTCGAGTTTTGCTTTGTACCATCGAAAGTTTCTATGCACATCCAAAGTTTCCTCCGTTATTCATTTTATCATTTCCATCCACTTTAGGAGTTCTTCCGTTCCGTTAAAGCAGACATATTTGCTCTCGTCGTCGATATTGCGAGCCGTTCCAACGTGTCCAGATCGAACGAGGCGGAGTCATCCCCTTCCTCGCGCATCGCCGGCAACCCCGTCGCACCCTTCTCTCCAAGCCCCTGCCACGGAGCCTTGCGCCGCCCCAGTCGCTGCTGGTCTCCCTAGCACCCGGTCGCGCGCATGCAGCCAGCCCCGTCGCACTCTCCACGGCCGATGGCCACATGTCCTGTGGGCTGTGGCAGCCATGCATCTCTTCTTGCTGCGGCACTCCCATCCTCGCGTGCACCACGGGCTCTGTTGCCCCTCCGTTCCAGCTTCCACGATGCTGCCTGAGAGGGACATGGATAGATGAATAAAGGATGGTAAGAAAGGCAGAGGGTAGTATTGTCATATCACAGTTACTTTCCAGCCAAAAAGTTGAAAGGGAAAACAAAATTTAACAGAAGTGAATGGTTGTGGTATAAAAAGTTAAAGAGGAAACTTTGGATGGTATTAAAGTGCACTGGAAACTTTTAATGGTATAAAGCAAAACTCAGGAACTTTCAGTGACGTTCAACCAATTTTGCCATTATGGTCGGTTGAATCAGTTTTCGACAAAGGGTTGGAACATTTTGTGACCGAGTGATCAAAACCATAGAACAAATTTTATTTGGATCATTTTCTCTTCGAGCACTGAAACAATTTTTCTATATAAAATAAAACATCCGGAGTATCGAAGAAATTGCCTCAATGGATATCCATCCCCTAGTCATGCGTGTCCTTTGAATAAACATGTATTGTCCAACAGTCTGTCCTGCACTACTCTACTTTAATTTTGGACATACCCTAACACTCACTGTACCACTTACTATGGGAAAAGTCATTTTACAACTTAGAGGTATATACATCTATGTTTTGCATGCGGCCCAAATAGTTATATAAAAATTTGAAAAAAATTGGTTAGATGTGTTACGATAATATAAGTTAGCTCACAAACATGCAACTTCAAATTTGACCTCTATTTAGAGAAACTAAAATAACAAATTATATCTACACTGTGCAGTGTCAAATTTTGTTATTTTTATATGTCCAAATGTAGGTCAAATTTAAAGTTGCATGTTTGTGAGCTAACTTATATTATCATTACATATCTAACCAAATTTTTCAAATTTTTATATAACTATTTGGACCGCATGCAAAACATAGATGTATATACCCTAAGTTCTAAAAATCCTTTTCCCTCACTATGCCATGTTCCTGATCATTACTAATCCTCACGCGTGGTTGACTTTGCCATCTGTGTTTCCATCTTAAAATCAACCGAAGAAACTAACTGAGTAATTGCAATCTGATTTTGGATAGAAAATAAACCCAACGCGGTAAGTTTAGTAGTAATGGTCAATATAAATAAATCAAGCAAATCAAACTTAAACAATAGAAGGGACATGCAAAAGGTATTTAAACGGAGTAGGTGACAGGTGGAATTACATTTTAAAATATGTCCTTCTATTTTGATGAATTTGCACAAATATAACAAATTTCAAATATTTTGTACAAATATTCTTGACTTCTCGTTAGTGCAAATATACGCGCATAAGACTTTGACTCTATTGGAGTTTATTTAGATTGATCCATGATCACCTCTGATTTGCGGAAATTAATTGATCTATTGACCTTGCTGTGAAGCCATTGAATTGAATTGATTTCCCTTTTGTTACTGTTCTTGTCCCTCTTTCTTCTTCTTCTTGCTGTGAGCAACGATAACATCAGTTCCTAGATGATAGAGATAGTAGCAGGAGAAGCCTCAAGCAAGGCTACTATTTTACTGCACCACGATTTTACGGAGCCGAAACGATATCGATCTCACGTAGTATCCTAATTTTTGTGGTATCACAATTCTACATTTAGTTCCACATGATCCTACCAAATTTAGGTATTACTCGATACTATAATAATATTGTTTAAAATAGAGTGATTAATAATATTATGAATAAGTCCACTTAAAAGTTACATAAATTTAATTAAATTTAGCAAAATCTAATATTATAGAAAATTTACACTACAAATTACAAATCATAATAAAAATTATATAAATACATGTATTTTTTATATTCGGCAGGATCCTGATACTTGATATTGTCTAGCATCCCAATACTGATCACCTTGGCCTCAAGCCCTTCCACCGTTAAATCGATCGGGCAATTTAGGATTAATCCTAAATTCTGTCTCTGCTCTTCCTTTTATATTGCACACTAGCGGATCTCAGGGTCTCGTCTCCGATAAGGATTCTAAACCGAATTGTAACCAATCACACAACATGGTTTATTCGTTTTCTTTCTTGATCGGCAAGGAGTGGGATTGTTTCCTTTTGTCGATCTCCAACAAACTCGTCTAAACAGAAAATGAGACCTCGACAGACACTTGATTACTACGCGATTTGAGTTGCTGATGGATGCCACTTGCTACCGCGGTGTGGTTTAGCTCTCTTTTCTCTGATTGATGCAAAACCATTAGAATTGCTATGTACACAGGGCCACTAGAACTACAACAAACATTTGCGCCTACTCAGCCAAAAAATAGACCAACTTAATGGATAAACTAGTCTCCAGCCCGATGAAAACACAACATATCAAGCGGCAATGATCAGATATATATGTTCCAGGTTTTCAGATTATATACAGAGTTCTGATACCATGCATCATGCATGGAGAATAGAATAGGGGAACCATAGATTGTTGCGAACACATTTTACTGAGCCTTGTGATATTTATCACTCGAGGAACGCTCCGGTACTTCTACTGACAGTATTATACTGTCAGTAGAAATTATATAAATCGACCATTTGAAATGACGTATTAGTCATTTACTAATAAGGGAATAGGGGTTTTCAACCTTCTTCATGAAACAGTAGAAGGCACCGGATCCGATCGACTTCATTCCATCGAAATGAACGGTGGATCGTTCGGCCGCGATTCAGTGTTGGTGGCGACGGTAGAGACGTATTGGCCGTGATTCTGGCGGGGCATCACTCGGATGGAGATGCAAAATTACAGTTTACTCTCCACGGCTTTTTTTTAGATGATCGAACCCTCCAAATTTATACTGTCAGTAGGGAGCACCAGAGCGAAGCTCTTATCACTACTAGGGACTAAAGCTTCGATGTGCTAGCAAGGAACACACAGAAACAGGCCACCAAGTTCCATCACAATGTAACTAACACACGGCGGCTATTACTACCGCAGATGGTAAGTTACCGGGTGTGTTCAATAACACTCGGTAACATCTGGACCACACGGGAGCTATACAATCTTTGGTAGTGTGTGTTGAGTACATTATGATTTGCAGATTAAACAAAATTAATGAAGGTAAGGTAAGGAAAGGACCAAGTCATGCATATCGACTCATGACAATCTGTCTCTAATAATAATATTCTATACACTACACATTACCTTAATTAGCAGGTTTTCCCCTGTGCGCTAGGAGCCTCTCAGGTCTCAGCTATAAATATATGACTTGGTTACCGTTGCATTAATTCAGTACCTTCTTGTAAGTAGAGGAGAGGATCCACCACCGATATGGAGGTGATTGTTTCTGCTATTATGGGTGAACTCGCCAGCAGAACCATATCTTTCCTTATCGACAAATACTCAGAAAGGGTGACAACTGCAGCAACGGAAGAGGAGAGACTGGACAACCTGCAACGGCTACTACTACGAGTTCGTATCATTGTTGAGGATGCAGAAGAGCGGCACGTCACGAACAAAGCAATGCTGAATCAGCTCAACATACTGAGAAAAGAAATGTACAGAGGTTACTACACGTTGGACACGTTCAAATGCCGAGCCCATGATGTCAAGGAGAGGGATCAAGCAGTGAGTTACTCTTTTGTCTTGTCAAAATTTAATCATGCCAAACGTGTTTGCTTCTGCAGTGACAGTGGTGAGAGGGTGAAGGAGCTGGTGAAAGTTGTTGTATGTTTAGAAACTATAATTAGAGATGCCAATGAGTTCATTAAATTCTTAAAAACATACCCTCGTCTTTCCCGTCAGCCCTACAGCATGTACTTGCTTCTGGACAAGTGCATGTTTGGGCGGCAAATGGAGATGGAATGTGTTATCAGCTTTCTATTGCAGGAAGAGATCACTTATGGTGCTGACCATCTGGGTGTCTTGCCTATCATTGGCCCAGGAAAAGTGGGCAAGAGCACCCTTGTCGAACATGCGTGCATTGACGAGAGGGTGCGCAACCACTTCTCCCAAATTGTGTTCTTCAGTAAAGATGGTCTTACGGCTGGAAACATAGCGACTCTCAAAGATGGTGGTGTAACCAAGCACCAGGCTCATGCCTTGGATGGATCAGAAAGGAGGTTGGTTGTTGTTGAACTGGATGGTGAGATTGACCAAGTTTCATGGGAAAGGTTTTACTTGGCTTCTAAAAGTTGCTTTGCATATGGCAGCAAGATCATAATCACAAGCCGATCTGACAAGATTGCAAGCTTTGGAACCACTCAGCCACTCAAATTACAGTTCTTGACTCAAGAGGCATTCTGGTACTTATTCAGAGTACGCGCATTTGGAAGCTCAGATCCAGCGGAGAACCCCAAGCTGGCATCGCTAGCGATGGACATGGCCAGTGAGGTGAGTGGCTGTTTCACAAGTGTAAACATGTTCAATGGACTACTGAGATCAAATGCCAACACTAGTTTTTGGAGCTTTGTTCTTGCAACCATCAGAGGATTCAAGCAGAGAAACCTAATAGTTTATAACAACGCAAATCCAGTCGATCCTTGGGCTGTGGTGGCGCCACTGTATATCCCTAGAGCAAATAAAAATTTGACACCGGTTGCAATTCTCAATAACTATCAAAGAGGTTGTAACGAAGCTCACAATTATTCTGGCCTGATTACAGCCTCCAATAATATTAGTGCAGCTCCGCAGATAACGGTGCAAGATATCATGTTTGGAACCGCTACGCCTACAGGGCAATTCGAGGTTCTTGCATGGAGATCTCACATACCACCATACTACAGTTGTGTATTTGACTGTGAGATAAAGAGGCCAGCGCATATGGTCTCTAGGAAGAAGAAATCCAAGAAGATTGCCATCTGATCATTCCTCCAAATCAAATGCTCATTATGCAAGTATATTTGTATGTGTGAGAATGTGAGTGTTGTGTCGTCGCTAGTAAACCTATGCATGTCCACTAGTACATACGTATAATATGTATAATATGTATGACAGTACGACTGTACGAGTGTGATGTTATCACAAATAAATTAATTACTATGTTTGTTTCATCTCATTGCCTGTTTATATTTATATGGCCATATGTATTAATGTATGTCTGCTATCTTTCGCCAACAAAAACTATGACTCTACCTCACCGCTTATTGTTCATGTATTTTGTATGTTGTCATTGGTATGAAACTTCACTGTCCTTGATTATTAGTTATCGGAAATGATATACATCACTCTACACATTTTTAAGGGCGGTTTGCTCTGTGATTCGTGTTAACTAATCTTGTTGCAGTACTTACGTATTTGCTCATGTAAACCATATCCATTATCTTAAAAAACAAAAAATAAAGTTCTCTTATGGTACATACATGTGAAAGTTTAGTATTTTTAGTCCCCGCCTTGTTTATGAGAGTCGAGTCCTAGCTTGGATCGGTTGCTTTGTACCTATTTTAAGGCCGAGTTGTTTCAACTAATTTTGGATTATTACTCACCGGATTATCATGTGCATGTTTCTCAAGTCACTGAATGGTGCACTTTTTTTAAAAAAAAATTATATAAAACTTGTTTAAAAAGCCATATAAATCTATTTTTAAAGTTTATAATAGTTAATACTTAATTAATTATATATTAATGGCTTGTCTTGTTTACGTGCAACAAATAATTTAATCCTACTATCCATTTTAGAACTCGCAGCCTATGTAATCAGATTATACATGTTGAGTTTTTTTTTTGAGGGAATACATGTTGAGTTTAGAAGAAAAGGAAACTCTCGGATAGTTACTTCTGTTCCGTTATAATAATATTGCAAACTTTAAAATTTGATTTATTTGACTTTTTAAAAGAAATTTTGTATAATTTTTTTAAAAGCGTATCGTTTAGTGGTTTGGTAAGCGTGGACATAATAATTCGATAAGTAATAATCCTAAATTAGCTAAAAAGAACTCGCCTAAATCAAAACCTATCACCTCTACTACAGTGGATGTTACAGCACTGCACCACAGCACCTGCCTTGCCTGCCAAACAGGCCCTGCATATTGCCGCCTGAAAATGCCTACGGACCCTCACTTTTACATTGTCCATTTCTCGACACTAGACCTCACTTTTGTACCAGCTGTCATCAAACAAAGATCAACGATCAATACATGTTATTAATACTCAATTAATCATATATTAATGGTTTGTCTCGTTTTACGTGTAATAAATAATTCAATGCTACTGCTCACTTTAGAACTCGCTCTTGGAAATGCTTGTTGTTGGCTAATGCTATGCAGCCCAGCCAGTTGTAGCTGTGCAGAGTTTAGCGACCGAACAGAGCCGCAGCTTTTGTTGTTGGATGATGCTATGCTGTCCAGTTTGCTGTAGCTGTGCAGAGTTTAGGGACCGAACAAAGCCACAGCTTTTAGGCCTATGCGTGTGTACGTGCACTAAAGGCTACTTTAGTTTGAAGTCTAAATTAGGTTTGCCAATATTTAATAACTTAAATAGTATATATATAAATGAGTTGGTCAGTTTGGGTTGGAGACAAATTTTGCAAATCCTACAAAACATAGACTGTTTCAATACTAAAATTAGCCTAATTTGACTATCATCTAAACACATATTGGCCTTAAAAAGTATTGACATGTCAAATTTTGATAAGATCAACGTAACACAAACCAAATTGGCCCTATATATGGTGTGAACAAGTTTGTCGATGGATCCACGACCACCCATATGTCCAAAAGTTCAACATCGGAGGCTTGGGTATGGAGTCGGAGACCAACTCAGGTCCGCCTAACTCATGATATTTCCCTGGAACGATCGTATATTTATTCAATTATGATTTGAATTGTTTCAAGTTTAAGATTTAATTCATTAGAAAAAATAGAATTGTTAGCTATCAAAAATTTAATTTTGAAATTTGAAAAGTTTCAACTGAAAGTATTTCAAAAATTTCAGTTTTTTTTGTAAAACACGACGATTCTCACAATCGGTCAGCTTTTGCGAACCAACTGACACGCACACACGTACATCGAGTATTCGAGTCGGAGGGCAGCCAAACAGGAGTCACCACTCAGGCCGGCTGACTCGGAACATATGGCCGGTAGGACTTGCAGTGGCAATTCTGCTAGGATTTGCATGTGGGTGGCAATTCACAATCCGCGTGGCTCAAAACGCGGTGGGGCGGTAATTCTTCTGGCAAAAAAGATCGGTGAGGGTGTTGGTGATTTCCAGGGAACCCAGAACGCGCAATCTCGTTGATGCTGTGAGAGGTGGTTCGAAGGCCCGAGGCCGTGTGGCGAAGAAGTGTGCAGGTCCAGGGCCAATGAAGACCGAGTCGGTCGTCGCATACAAACATGCCCAATTCATTAAAAATACTACCAAAAAAACATATATCAGTGCCGGTTCATTAAAAATAGCACTAATAGCCAACCATATATTAAAAAATCAGCAATAATATTAAATCGTAATACGTGTATAAATTTTAGATGTATAAATTTAGGTGTATATATGTAATACCCTGAAAATTATGATATTATGTTTTCGGTTATTAGCTTGGGTTGCTTTGTAAAATAAAATAAGTTATGGTAATTAAGGAGAAATTTTTTGGACTTGGGCTAAGATCCAATAACCTAACCTAGCCCACTACCACTCCCCACCAATATCTAGGGGAGGGACCGGTTCCCCCACCCCCTACGCACGCCGCCGCCATAAACCGCACCTCCTCTCTCTTGTACGGTGTTTTCTCTTCTCTTTAGAGCAATCCCTTCTCCATAGATCTCATACACCATAGACTGGATTGTGAATCAAAGTGAAAAAACGGAATCAGTAGAGGGAGACAAGAAAGATGATGGGATAGATTGGCGTGTTCCCTTTGTAATCTTGCAAACCCTAGGTATGGCTTGTCCTCCTGCTTTATTGAATGTTTTAGGGTGATTTTAGGGTTTTAATTCGGGGTTAATGCGATTAGAATTGGGGTTTTATTGCTATGATTCGGATTGGTAGTTTCTGCTCGCGGGCAGATTTACAATGGTTTGTTATTTTCTTAATTAGGGCTTCTAGACGGTCTTTTGTGTGAAAACTTATAATAAGAAAGTTATAGATAACTTCGGAATACATCTTCCAGCCAATTTTGGCATGGTTTTGATGGACGGTTCATGAGATATAGACGTTTTAATTCACGTTTGTATTTTCTGACGAAATTTGGACAATATTAGATTGAACTGTTTTTAGAGGACCTAAAAAGAAGAACTAAATTTTATGTATTTAAACAAAGTTGTAGGTATTGTTTTTGTCTTTCCATATTGGTAAATTACATAATTATTGGATTTGTAAATCTTGAGATATATAGTTTTTACTCCTCGCTGTCTAAATTTTGGGGCAGATGCTTAGCCCTAGTTTTAAGTATAGATTAGGACCTTTAAATGATAGAATTAAAATATAGTTCATATATAAAAGTTGTAGATCTCTTTTTATAGATATACAGAATGTATTTATTTGTGTGAATAACATATGTACTTTTAAAGATACAAAAATGTGAAGCAGCAGTGCTGTAGTGAGTCGAGCATGACTTTCGTTGTTACGCAGTTTTTTGGTTGGGCCTATGAGTGTGTATCTATTGAATTATATTTATTTGAGTGTTTGTATGCTGAGGTTTCATTTATGAAAATAGGTTGTGGTGCTTCGGATCGTGCTTATAACCGTGTCTTCTTGGTTTAAGGCAAGTAAACGTAATAGTGGTTACAGCTTGACTTGTTATTTTCTCTACCTCCACCTTAAGATAATATATATCAATAACCAAGATATGCTGAAGAAGTTGCTTATTCTCACTCATGTTTACATCGATTATATGGTTATGGATTTGTTTCAAGGATAGTGTTATATGGTGTTTATTTAANTCTCACTCATGTTTACATCGATTATATGGTTATGGATTTGTTTCAAGGATAGTGTTATATGGTGTTTATTTAATTGGAATACGGTTGTGGTATCAAGGATGACGGCATGGTATGGTTTATATTGTGATCTTGCATCGCATTACATTGGCATTATATTTGCATTGCACTTGGATTTTTGTCGTATACCTATGGTTGCGACCGTATCGATACAACATCATATATTGTCGTAATACGATACTGCTCGTACCTTGTTGGGTGTGAAGGCAGGATTATCATGGCATTGCATTGCATTTGCATATGCACTTGTATTCTGGAATATATACGTTGTATATTTATTGGATTTATCTTGAGAAGGTTTACTTCTTATGAAGTAATGCATGTTTGGGTTATCTACATGGAAGGTTACGAAATTCGTTATTCTGTGTTATAAATAAATAGTGTTATACTATCATTATTAAATCATTGTTATAATGAACTTGTAGTTTAAATAGCTTGTTTAAGCAGTTTGCTTGCTAAGATTTATTCTTACCCCGTTATAGTCTTTTCAGGTACCTTGATGTGGCATGTTTGCATGAGGGGATGGGAGTAGCTACACTTCTACACGTGATGATTTCACTTGTTTCATACATGTTATGACATAGTCATAAAATAATTGAGTTTAATGTATTAAGAGATTAATTAAACACTAAGTTCTTGATTATGGGCTTATCAATATTCTTAGGATGTTCATGCCTATTAGTATATTCTGGACTATAACCTTAATATTCTTGCTTCCGCGAATCTCTTTGTATTAAATTAGTTGATGCCGAAATTTTATTATTTTGACAAGGTTGGATAGTTTAGTGGCATCTCGGGCTTGTGTGGTTTTCTGGGGTGTTACAATATATGTGCATATTAACAAAAAAAGGAGATCACTTAAACCGTATAAAAACCGTCGTGAACTAGACAAAAACCAGAGATACACCGGAAAAAAAGTGAAGGAAGCGGCAGTCCCCCTCTCCCACGCACACGACTTCCATTCCACCCTTCTCCGAGGAGAGCCCCCATTCCGTGCTTCCAAGGCGTTATGGACCACTTGAGTTCATCCATAGCACCATATGCCTATGTACATGACCAATATAAGTATAATCATAAGGGTTGGCTCTGATACCACTTGTAACGTCCACGGTCCGAGTAAGAACTTAGATCTAACTCTACTTAAACTACACCTATAAATTAGTTCACTTGTATTGGTTCTCGTTGTATACAATATAACCTTTAGGCTTGGCAATTTCTCCTGTGGAGGGCGAGGATCCACCGGGGACCCGCCCCTATGGGGCTAGGGTCATGGCAGAATTGTCACCCGCGGGAAGCGGGGTCGAGGGCAACCGTTTTGGTCGGGGACAGGGCGGGGGTCTAGTTTTACCCACAGGGAATCTGTGAAGCCTTGAAAAATAAAAAATAACCCATCATATGTGCAATGAAGCCCATTACTTGGAAAGGCCCAGCAGGCTCAATACATATGAAACCCTAGCAACATCAACTACCCCCACCACCAGATGAATCTACCGCACTTCTCCTCAAACCGCCACCCAACACTCCCCTCACATTGTTCATCGCCGCCAAAGACGGTTGGCCGGCATGCTCCCTCGGCTCCTCGCCGGCGTCCTCGTCACCGTGTCACCGACGTCCTTCCTCCTCGCCTCGTTGCCAGAGTCCTCCCACCTCGCCGTCGCGATGGCCGTCTTCGTTGGCGTCCTCCCTTCTCGGCTCCTCGGTAGCTCGCGCCCTCCTCGCCAGCATCTCCCTTGGCTCCTTGCCAGCTCGCAGCCCTCATCGCTGCCATGGAGGGCCGAAGCTCGCTGCTCGCCGGCGTCCTCTCTCCTCCCCGTCGTGCCGGACGTCGAAGGGTTGGAGCTCACCGCTCGCCGCCGTCCTCCCTCCCCGCCGTGCTGGACGCCGGAGGGCTGGAGCTCACCGTCGTCCTCCCTCCTCCCCATCGTGCTGGATGCTGGAGGCCCGGAGCTTGCTGCTCGCCGCCGTCCTCCTTCCTGCGCTAGACGCCGGAGGGCCAGAGTTCTCTGTTCACTGCCCTCCATCGTGCCTATCCGACTTCCTACGGGCCCCGGTCGGGGTACTGGAACCCGCAGGTGCGGGGCGAGGGAAGTACTCCCCCGTACTTTTGTTTGGGGGCGGGGATAAGGGAAGAGTTCCTGGGTCAGGGTCGGGGTCGAGGGCGTTTCTGTCTAACTCGGGCCTGGCCCGCCCTATTGCCAAGCCTAGTAACCGTGCACCTCTCCCTTATATTTAGGTGTGTGTCTAATTGGCTAGTCAAGGTGATACTAATTCTTAGCTGGCTAGCTGCTGCTACTTTCTGGCGTGTCTACAGCGCATCTGGATCTCTGCACGGTGGGACACGTGGCAGATACGGAGAGGCCGCGCGTCATGGGGGAGGAGAAAAGCGCGACGCACGCGCACATCTTGGAGTTTCTTTCCGTGATTCAATTGGACTAGCATATATAAACTTTGTGTATATAAAATATATATTTTGTAACTTCATATATGTGTAGGAATCATTTAATATAGTATCTTTTTAAAAAATTAATTTATAGTACATGCACAAATTTTTTGACGTATAAACTTTAGTTGTACAAACTTTAGGTGGGTAAACTTTGTATGTATAAACATTAGGTATAAATATTTTAGTGACAAAAATAACATCCCACGAAGTAACAACCTTCCGTCACTCCGTGTGTGCACATGCCCGCGAGAGCTACGCCGTCCCATGTTCCTCTCCCTGTGTTGTCACATGTCCTCTCGTCACTAGTCGCACGTCTAGGGTTCTGCACGACTAGTTTTGGTTTAGAGCATCTTTAGTGTGTGCAACCACTTATGAAGGCAAAGAGATATTTGGTTCAGTAGCTGTAGTGTTAATCATCGATTTGTGGGACCATGTACAATAAAAAATCATAATCAACTAAATATGCATCTTGCTGTTTCTGATTGCATAGGATGATAGGGCTCTTTATTAGGACCCGTAATACAGCAATAATTTTTAATTCAGCTGAGTCCGACTCTTCTTGAGAGGTCGATTTTGCTTTTGACAAGTAACAACCGGTTGCCACAGTGTGTTATATTCGTTTTTCGTGGACATGGTTCAATTTGAACCTCACACTAGGAATGCTCTTAGAGCAGCTCCATTGTACTGAAATAATCAAACCATGGACTAAACAACCGAACCATCACACTGCAGCAATCGAACCATACAACCCGACAAACAAAATCAGACTGGCTTCTCGGTTCGAATGGAAGCGATAAAACTTGTATAGCTGTGGGTCCCACAGAATATTTCTGCATGCAAGAGAATGGCTATCGTTGGATTTATCCACTAGTTGCGTGAGATCAGTGAGGTGGACCCAGTGGGTCCCATCAATTAATATTTTATCAACCAAAGCAGTGGTGTGGCAGTGCATGTCAGACAAATCGATGTTCACGTTGAAGATGCTCTTATAGCAGTTTGGGCTACTCGCTTTGCTCGAATGAGACAAAGGCCCAAGCCTACCTCTGCTGCTCCTGATTTGCTACTGCTGCTGCTCTCACTGGTCGGCTATATGGGCCAACAAGGCCCAGCTTGACTAGCTGCCGTTGCATGCACCATTGGAGCTTGCTAGCTCGCTAATTGCTGCTTGGCTGCTCTCTTTCTTTCTTTCTTTCTTTCTTTTTTCTTCTTTTAGTTATTTTCCGAGGAGTCAAATGTTGGCAATATCATCTACGCTATGATTTACACTTGATCTGATTTAGCACATGCTGTTAGCATGTTTAGCAGATTCATGCATAATCCTAACAAATAACATTGGAATGTTGTTAAGTGACTTATCCGTTATTTGAAAGATGCTTCGCATTTTGTTTTGATGTTTGATAAGAATAAAGTGAAGACAAACGATAATATTATTAGAAAATTTTTTACGGTCCAAATAGTACCTCATGATATCGGTATCAAAATACAACCATTTATTTCAAGCGATTGAATTTTAACTTGGTAACTCGAGGTACTATTGTTGAACCGTAAAAATATTAATTATGTCATAGATCTTCATAAACAAAGATATATTTCTCAATAGATCTTTTCTGCGTGTGGTTGAGCCGAAAGCTTCACTTTAGTCTGTTAGTGCTCTTTCCAATGCTAAAGCATAATATATTTCAACTACTAGAGATACAAAGGAAGCTATTTGGATGTGAGGTCTTTTTTCGAACTTGGTATTCAACAGATTACTAATACTGTGATAGTCAGAATTGTTTAACTAAGAACAACACGTTTCATGCTAATACCAAGCACTAATATCAATTACCATTTTATTCCTGCTATATATTATTACTTAGGGATAAGTTACCATGGAGAAGATGTTATTGCTACATACATGCTTACAGAGTCATTTTCTAATACTAAGTAAAGCATTGCATGGACTTAGATATTTATGGTGGTTAGCAGCCCTTTTGGAGTCTTTGAGGCATTTTTTATTCAATAGCTTTGCTTTGGTGGTCTCTACTGCCAGTATTATATTATTAGTAGAAATAATCTGAACCGTCCATCTGAGAGTAACCCTTCATGTTCTACTGCCATTAATTAGCGTGAGAGTAGAAATCAATCTAATAACTTGGATTATAATTTATTTATGGTTCAGATTGATTTCTATTGGCAGTAGAGACCATTGGAGTGATGTTATTTTTATAATTATAATTATAATTATAAGGATTCTGATTTAAAGGGAGGTTTCTTCGACAATACTCAAATATACTAATGTCTGGTATGTTCATATGAATATTAATATAGTACACTATTATACACCCACACTACTATTATTTGCTGACCGTCGCACCCATTGCGTTTTGACCTCTTGAAAATTCTTCCATAATCCCTTCTTCCTATATAATTCACCCAAAAAACTCAAATTTTAAGAGGCCAAGATTATCTTATCCATTGGATCAACCAATACATGTACGAGTCCACCGCTGGATCATCCTTCTTCCTATATATATATACATATATATATATATATATACATATACATATATATACATATAAATATATACATATACATATATATGTAACATATACATATACATATACATATATACATATACATATA
>CM002476.1:10855359-10890464 GCA_000325765.3 Leersia perrieri | reverse complement strand
ATAAAATACCCACTATAAGTAATAATATCTATAAAACAACCATCATATTTTGCCACATCACCAAGATTGTGTCATCTGTTAGATGAACATGCTTCTCGCGATACCAGCTGTTAGATGAATTAGCATCCTATGGTTCAATTAATTGCTTGCATGTCCCTCATCACAGATGCCGTGCCAAGCCGCCTTCCATCTTTCAGTAACTGTTGGTGAGAATTTTTCTTGCTCAGTTTGTTTTCATGCGTTGGTTCAACTGTTTAGATTTCCTATCATAACCATTTTTGAGCACCACTACACAGTTAATACCCACTTAAGTATTCCTGCTCTCACAGTTTGTTTTCATGTGTTGGATTGCTTTGCTTCAGCTGTTTAGATTTCCTATCATAACCATTTCTCTGATCTCTAGCCAGGCTGCTAGCCTTCACAGGATATTAAAAGGATGGTAATGGAGTCAGTATGTAACACATGAATGAATGTTACTACTATGGCACCTTCCTAGAATTACCATCTCCTCTTTCCCTCCCAATTATCTCCTATATATTCTCCTACTCCAGCTATAAAGATTTCCCCAGCCACACTGATTGCTTTATCAGGGAGCCACTCCATCTGGAAACAGAGCTTCATGACTTACCTGAAGATCATACGCTCATGATGGGACTTGGTATTTTCATGACACCCGGTATTGACAGGATCCTCAGTCCCTTACCAAGATATCACCAGAGATGTTCTATATAAACATCTATATTTCCCATCGGCCAGGTAATCATAGGCATGGTTCACATTCTTTATCATCAGAGATTTAGGTGTACAAGTGTCCTTATTTTCCCTCTATATTTACTGGCAAAATAATTTGGGGCTTCAGTACCAAAATTCGAGGCAAGAAGAATTTGTTGTATCTTGAGATGGAATTCATTACTGGAGAAACAATCTAAGGAGCGGTCCAAATTTTTAGTCCTGGTTCAAAAATCCAGGAGTACTTTTTAATCTTTAGTCCCGTTGGTAATACCGACCAGGACTAAAAATCATCATTAGTCTCGATTCAATAGATGGCAGGTGATGTCAGACCCCTACACTATTTTTAGTCCCGGTTGGTATTACCAACCGAGATTAAAGAACTACTTTTAGTTCTGGTTGTTAAACAACCGGGGAAAAATAGAAATCTCACACGCGCCTGGCCTTATCTTCTTTCACCCCTATCCTTCTCTCGTTTATACCTTATCTTCTCCTCACTTAATCCTCCTCACCCCCATCTCCTCCACCTCCTCTTCTCCTCCGTCCTCCTCCCCTTACCTCTCCTCCCCCTCCTCCACTCCCCTTCGCATGGCTCCATTCCGGTAGGTGGCCGGTCGGCCAGGCGATGGCGGCTCGCGCGGAGGTAGCGAAGGTGGCGAGGCGGCAACGACCCGCCAGATCTGGCGGGAAGCGAGCCGCCAGCGGCCGGGCAATGGTGGCCCGCGCGAGGGGCGGTAGCAGCCCACCAGATCCAGTGGGAGGCGAGTCGCCAGCGGTGCGAGGTGCGAGCGGCCGGGTGGCGGCGGTCCGCTGATCCGGCAAGAAGCAAGAACCGCCGCAACGGCGGCGGCCGGCGGAGGCGGTGACTGGGATGAGGATTTTTTTTTTAAGGATTTGTGATGTGAATATGTATGTCTTCTATTTGTGATGTGATTTTTGTGAGAATTTTGAATCCGAGAATTTGTGGTGTATTTGTGATGAGTTCTTCTAAGAATTTTTGATGTAATATTTGTTTTGTGATTTGGAGATTTTGTTCTGTGCTATGGAGATTATTTAGGGGATATTTGGGAATGCACAGTAAAACAATAATAATAAAAAAAGAGCTGCTAGCCGGACCTGTCTCCAAACTTTTTAGTCCCGGTTGGTAACACCAACCGGGACTAAAAATGATTCTTTAGTCTCGAAACGTTAGCTCTGGTTTGCTACACGGGACCAAAGAGGGTTACAAATCAGGGTTAAAAAAGGGTTCTCCACCAGTGATTGTATGATCTGATAAAGTATTTTGATTGGCTAACGAATTTAATCTTGTATGCAGTTCCATAAGAATCAGGCACAACAATTTTGAGAACTATTTGGTTAATGGCGGGGTTCTGCCTAAGCATCTGGGGCACGGCCTCAAAGTAATTTTTTCTTAATTGTATGTTGAACTGTTACTCGAAAATAAATTTTGGTCTCTGTTGAGCTATAAACATGACTCTGTTTTATTCTTTTGGTAGTTAGGAAAACCTTAGCTTTGTATAACAATGAAGTCCAATATATGTATGGGTGTTCTAACAATCTTATAAATATATAAAATTTACACAAATGCACAACCTGTTTCGTAGAAGCAATAAAGTTCCTCCATATTTATTTCCCCATTTAACTAATTATTTTTCATAGATAGTTCATTTAGTTCGGCTATAGTTCTTATCAAGATGTTCCGCTGTAAAGCTCGGGGTTTCATATAGTTGTTTGAAGTCTCTGTTTCTGCTATCACCCTTTGTGCACCATCCTCTGCATGGTCAGAGGCTTTCTGGCAGGCTATGATCTCTGCTATTGTGGCGTGTCCTACCAAGTTTTGTAATATTTTTAAAAGACCATTTGGAACCACATTACAAAAAATGAAGGGTGCACGCCAGTTATTTAGGCCACTTTTTCAAAGTTTTAAAATAGTTTTTACTCTGTTCTTGCCTTTACAATCTGCACAATCTAGAAAGGAATGCATCTCCGATCAGAACGAGTCCAAGCTAGTTTGCATGAACAATGATGCATCCATCATTGATTTATTAACAATCATTCAACAGAAATATAGCATATCCGTTTGTACAATATCCTCAACTGCCGTTTACTTGCAGCACAAAAATTCCGTTTATTCATGGAAGTTGAAAAAGTAGATGATAAGACTAAACATCAACTTGCACGCATTACTCCATCCGATTTTTAATGTTTAACACCATTAACTTTTGAGCGAACATTTGACTATTTATTTTATTAAAAAATTTATCCAAATGTTATTGAGCTTCGCTCCAGTGCTCCCTACTGGCAGTATTAAACAATATAGACCTATCTATAAACTTTTTTCAGTAGAAATTTGAAGGGTTCGATCATCTAAGGGAAAAAAGTCATGGAGGAGTAGAACTGTAATTTTGCATCTCTATCCGAGTGATGCCTCCACCGGAATCACGGCCAATGCGCCTCCACTGCGCCACCAACGCTGAATCGCGGCCGAACGATCCACCGTTGATTTCGATGCATGAAGTCGATCAAATCCGGTGTCTTCTACTGTTTTATGAACAAGATCAAAAATCCCTATTCATTTATTAGTAAATGACTAATATGTCATTTCAAAAGATTGATTTATATAATTTCTATTGGCAATAATATAATACTGCCAGTAGGGAGTACTGGAGCGTTTCGTAATGTTATTTATTTTGTTACGAGTTATTTTATTAAAAAAATTTAAGCATGACTTATATTTATAAATATTTAGATAATTTTTTTTGAATAAGACGAATGCTCAAATATACGCTAAAAAAGTCAGCGGTATCAAACATTAAAAACTGAAGGAAGTATAACGTACTAAGGACGTGTTCAGAGCTTCAGGCTACACGTTATCTCGGCAGTTGTACATTGCGCAGTAGCGATCCATGATCCGTCCATCTCGATCCATTGCATTGCAGGATAAATGGACATAATGGAGCACATTGTTGCAGCTATTTTGGGTGAGCTCGCCAACATATCCGTGGATCCACATCCCGACGCCGAGCAAGGCGACGTACAACCTCGTCGTCGTCAACAACTACCAAATGACGTCGGCGCCGGAAGCCGAGGCTTATCCCGAGACGAGGGTGCAGGACGTGATGTTCGGGAGCGCGGCGCCTCAGGGAAGTTCCGTGCACTTGCGTGGAGGTCGCATAAACCGCTTCACTACAGCTACGTCTTCAACTGCCAGATCTTACGTTCAGATGGTCTCGACGACGATCAAGTCGACGAACAACAAGTGGAACTTCTCTGCTTGCCTGGCAACGGCAGCAGCTGACCGATCATCTTCGAGCTCTCTTGTCCATCTTGGAGCCTCTGCGTCAGTCTGTATCACGTACTGTATGTGACTTGTGTGTGTATGATCGGATTGTTGTTTTGTTTCTGTGGTGGTGTTCTGCATGCACTGAGGCCGCAACAATGAGCTCTGTCGTCTGTTATATCCTCCATTCTGCAATGGATCGAGATGGATGTATATATCACCACTGCGCAATCGCCCATTCGTAACAAGACACTGGACAGATTATGCAGCCCTGAACATATGTCCCTACTCCATAAAGTCCATAGTATATTAAGTACGTGCAAGTTGATGTTTGGTCTTATCATTTAATTCTACTTCCATGCATAAACAGAATTGCTGTGCTGCAATGCAAGTAAACGAGACTTGAACGAATTGATTGTATAAGCACATTTGAAAAAAAAATCTCAAGAATCTGGCCAGATTCTTTTTCTCCATGTGCCACTCTTTTGAGAATGTCTTCTTTTTTCTACAGAAGAGCCGTTTGCCTCTTCATGGGTCATGATTTATGCAAAGAGCCGTTTGCCTCTTCAAAGATACAATATGTGTCCTAGCTATTTGTGTTTGATCCTGGAGATCCAGTCTTCCGGGTGCTTTGCATGACAGATGTTAATTAGCTTTTGTTAATCGTGATGAATCCCGATCCCTAATCCCTATAGAATGAAAAAGTCATATCATGCATGACCCATGAACACATGAATTATGATCTTTTTATAAGCCTGATATATATTTAAAGCAATTAATTTGTTACAATGTCTTTTAGTATTACTCTATGGCACTATGCCAATTTTAAACATATGTTGTGTTTGTGTGTAACAATTTTCACGAGTTAAACAAGCTAGCTCAAGCTGTTCACCGAGTCGAGTCGAGTTTCATTTTAAACTCGCTATGTTAATGAGTCGAGCAAACTCGTTAAATAAACGAGTTTTTATGAGTCGAGCCGAGCCGAGCTGGCTCATTATCCATCCCTAGTTGGGCAGGCCTACCGCTGGTCGCGGGGCTCAACTGCGACATGCCATTGGCCTTGGCCCTGCGCTGCCCTGTCCCAAGCTTGTCGGTCACCACCTCCCTAAACCGCTTTGCTTAGCACTCGCCATCTCCCCAAGAAACTCAAACCTGTACGGGCTCAGGTTGGCCTTAGCCTCCCTGACAGCACGCCGCTAGGGTACAACCACGGTGATGGCCTCGAGGCTTTTGAGCTTATGTGCCTAGAGGGTAGCGCAGCATGATTATTGGAGGGAGAGGGCGAAGCGGCGATAGCAACGACATGGGCGAGCAGAGGAGAGCTAGGTGACGGCGACAGGGAGAAAAGGGAAGGGGGAGGGGGTAGGCTTGGCCGCTTGGGAAAGGCAAGAGAGCGGCCTCACGGGCGCTGGCGGAATCACAATACGGTGAAGTGGGATATACTTTTTTCAAACAAACCCCTATTTACAACGTTACCTCTAAAAGCAAAACTTTCTCTTCTTCGCATTATATTCGCGTTATATTTTCTAGAAAGACAAGGCTCTTTACAAAATAAGAACAACGAGGTGTCAGAACGGTACAGGGGTGCGCTTGCCACTTGCATAAACATGGCACTTTTGCATAAACGAGACGCCTTTTTTAGAATCTACCTGAGACAAAAAAAAAATTGCAAATTCAGAGAGAATCGATCCCAACGGCCTTTTAATAGCTGAAGATTTTAAGATATGTATATGTACAAATTTTTGTTAGTTGGTGTGCACGAAAAGTATATGTGCACATGATATGTTCCAAACAAGTAAAGCCACATCTCTATATGCAGCACAGATACCATCATGGACCAAATTTCACGTATCAAACCCCCATTGACATGAAATACGTTGCTAAACTCAGCTCAATGTGAACAACGTTTCAGTATTGAGTTGTTAGTACGGTGTTCCTTGTCTAGTTATTTGGTCATAGTCTGCAAAAAAATATTTACCAACTAAATAACTCGTGCAAATTCAGCTCCTAAACCTATACGGACTTAATAGACTTCATACATGTATTACAAATGTAACTTGCAACACTGAAAAAAAAACTACAATCAGTTGAATTTCTAGACATTCTATGGCAAAAAGATTGAATTTCCAGAAATTCAGCAAGTTCCCAGAGTCCTTAAATTGGATCACTGGAAGATCATAGTAGAAAACAACGCACATCATGAAAGCAATTGTGTTTCTTGCAGCATCGTGGCCACTGTCATCATGTCACCACTGCCCAGTGCATCACCAGTTCACCGCATGTCCGGGTTGAACCAACACTGAATAGTTTACAATACCAGCAATCTGACTACCACCAAGTATGATCAGTCCAATATTCATTCCATAATGGGAAAGCAAAGTGAGAACAGTAAGAACATTATGCATGTGTATACGTGCAACGTTGTTTGAATCTTGTGCATTTTGCAAAGAGGCTATTTTCCAAAAAAAAAAAAAAATGAACCTCCTACCTTCTAGTATATACATCTTTCTTCATTGCAACTAAACCCTCAAGTTGTATTTTAAAGTGATGACTTGCTCTTTCCACAATAAAGCAATAAAACAATCCAATTTTGGCAGAAAAAACAGTGTTGTTTGCATGTCTCTCACTCCACAGTTCATTCATATGACAAGATTAGATTGGTTTCTGATTATACAAGTAAACCAGGCAGTTAGTTGCAGGGCATTGTCCCATTACTGATAAAATGGCAGCAAACTAACATGAGGAAATTCTAAAATCTAGCATGTTCTGGCCAGCTTACTTCAGCAAACCAGAAGAAATTTGTTTAATGATTTTAAAGTAAACTACAGGGAAAACTAGTATTCTCAAGTGCCACTAAAAAAGTGCTCATGCAAATACAATGTAATCAACGTCTTACTAAAAGTGCCACTGGATATGACATGGACACTTTTAATCATCCGAAATATCATAGTGCTCTTTTACTTCTTTACAGACAAATTACACCTCAAACAACAAGAATGTAACATACAAAGTCATGTAACATTCCCTTACCTCATATATCATACTGCTGAGAGACTTCCAATCTTTCCCATTTCATATGTATCAGCATAGTAATACAACTTGATCTTATTTGACAAAGACAATCCAGTGGCCAAAGGAAGATTTCGCAAGTTTGAACCATCGATCTCAGCAATATCATCAACAAAGGCAGTGACATCCCCAAGTAATCTAAAGATAACACAACGGACATCTTGCTGTAAATCTTGAAAATCATAATAGAGTGCTGTATTCACTTTTACGTCTGGCAAACGGTATTCCTCAATAACCAGTTTTCCAGATTCCTGTAGAAAGGCACAGAAGCACATAAAAAGGGGGGAAACACATGACACAACATATTGCTACCTAAATGTTTAGCTATAGGCTTCAACCCTTAAATAGTAACAGAGTGTAGCAAAACAATTATTGCTTCTAGAAAACAACATCAAACAGATGAACAATTATGATATTTTGTCAAACCAGTTATTGCATATGATCGCATAGTTTCTCTACATTAGAATTTACAGTAAATAGGAAAGTGATTAAAAAACAAGCTAATATCATGTGAAGCAGAAAATGAAGACTGTAGTCATCAAAACAAGCATGCTGCTTACCTTAACAATTGTGACTTGTATGTAAAGAATAGCAGGGTTTACAACTCTATCCTCCATCTGTATCAATGAAAATTTCTTCATATCCAACTCTGACGAGGAAGGTGAATGGGTCACCCGCGGCCTAACAACATTGAAGAAATCAAGGCGGAATCCAGCTATTCCAGGTGTATTAGGCAAGAGATATTGCTCCAGAACAAGATCATTGTCACTCAACCGTTCCGCTTCAACTGGAATCTGTGAAATAGGAGGAAAAAGTTTAGTCATAGTTCAAATATAGAAATAAAAACATACTTAAAAATGACAAAGTGTTTACCCTAAATCTTCCCAGTGGTTGTGATCTATCTAAATAATTCTTCATCTTCATTATTCCCACAGATGTGTCAGGATTTATCTCCTTTCTCAAAGTATTGCCAAAAATAACAATCCTTTTTGCATGGATAAATGAATTGTGTGGAATAGTTGGTGCAGGTTCAGAAAATGATCCTTCATTTAATGACAAAAGATCAAAGTCCTCACTGAACTTGGTTGAATGAGAAGTAGTATGGTTAAGTGTCATCTTTATTGAAACAATGCGACATCGGATAGAATTTGGGAAGTGGAATTTGATGTGCCTTGGTGCTTCACTCATACTACTTGTTTTTTCATGTCCACAAAGATGTGGAGATGACAATATTATGTCGTGTACATCCCACTTTCCTATAAATGTACGATCTTCTCGATGAATTTTATTACCAGCCCATATTTCCACCTGCACATATAGCACAATTGTTAAATTTCAGCATGTGAAAGAAGCAAAACTCTGGAGCCAGAGCCAGAGCCAGAGCCAGATTAGAAAGAACAGCAAGAGTTGCACCCCTCTTTTTTCCCTTCTAATATTGGTCAACTCAAGCAGAAATCACTGACTAGATGCAACCAGTCCATAAGTTGGTACAGGGACAATTCGACTCAAGTTAACAACTTAACAACCTGTCTATTTATTAATTTGAGCACCTACAAAAACCATGATTTTTTGTATGTTTCTTACCAGTTAGAACCTATTCCTGCTCAGGCAATGTCACGTCAGCTCACACAATTTGTGGATTTAATTTTTCTTCCTTATCTACCCTATAATGCACCAACATGAGTCTACATCCATCATTCATCAAATTGAATGACTCATAATCATCCGCGCACACACCAACATCCCTAATCACCTGTACCTTCCTCGCGCAAGAGATCGCCCTCTTCCGCCGCCCCCCACCTGTCTCCTTGTTCGCCGCAACACCTCACGCGCTCCCTCTTTGGCAGCCACGATCTCCTCTGCTTTCTATCCTCGCTGCTGAATTCATCTGCGTACGTCGTCCTCCATGATGGCGCCGATATAGAGCCCATCGTCGTTAAAACATCCGAAGCCCTCCTCCGTGGCGCCACCATTTCCTCTCGCCGTCCAGCACTAGCGACGCGAGAAGAGACTTGGGGTGAGTGACAACGCGCGGAGTAAAATGACGAGAGGCCGCTCGATGCCATCTGGATCCCTTCGCTACGTCCGTTCTCCACCGCTTGGCTTCCTCGCGGCCCAGGGAGTAACTGTTGACTTTTTTTTTCTAATGATCCTTTGAATAGTATCTTCAGCAGTTGCAGGGGAATAGGAATTTAGTGTGAATATTCCTATGGTTAATTACCTTAATCACCGAACTACATTTGAATGTTGTATATGTTCAGTGTTTGTACACACAGAAGATACACACAGAGGTTTTGTGTTTGGCATCTCAATTGAAGATATGACATGCAACATTTTCTTATTTTGTATTGATGCTAGCATAGCATGACTTGTGGTACAAGTATACAAGATAATATTTCAATATAGCATTTGGAATTTGTACAAAGGAATAATCATTGATGGAACTATGGAAGTAGATTGATCTTTTATATTTCCTTCATCTCTGAATTAATAGCTATGTAACTTGTCCTATTTACAAACAATATGCAACGAATTATCATTTATTAAAAAAATAACTCTGGCCGAAGCACCCCGTGGTTTTTATAGGTGTATGAGGATGTCTTACAAATTCAGATAAACATATTATGTTTCAATAGAAATAATTTCTAATTTTTACTGATTACATCTACCTTGTACAATTACACTCTGCAAGATCCACTACCCATGTAAACTTAGAAAGCTCAGGGCTTCAAGTGGTTGAAGCTTTTCACTAGAATGATATGATATTTGGTATGCATATCTGGCTCATCTGTTTTATTTTTCTGAAAATAACAGGAAACATGATCATACTGATACAGTAGAATCCCGACATTTTTACAACTAGAGTGGATACACATTATTTAGAAATTCAAGTATGTAATAAAAATAGGTTTATTTAATGGTACAGGCAAAATGTGCTGATTTCTTTTCTTCAGTTAATGTCATTCAGGATAAACTATTTAATGTTATTTATAAATTTGAAAGACATTATAAATTTAATGTCATCAGTTTTTTAAAGGACGCATGATTTCGTTATTATGCATGTATCACTTTCTTTTCTAACACATGTTGTCTCAATGTCTGCTTCGCTTGTTTCATTTTCATTTGTCATATCAGTTGCCGCCATGCCGTTAGCACGGGTATATTGCTAATATCTATCATATTCTTGCACAAAGGTCATCACTCATCAGTCTTTTTTCACAAGATTTATGCCATGCTGGTACTGTGGGGTGCCTAGGGACACAGATACCTTTAATTTACTATCCCCTTAAAAATAAGATTGATATTAATGACTTCAGTTTAAACACACTGTAGACAAGATTATCAAGAAAACTGACCTAAGGAATTAACATAAAGCTAGTATAATCATAGCGAATATTTCTGGCAAGCTAGCATTATTTGTACTCCTTTTCTAGATAAACCAAGAATGCCATGATGAAGAAAAAAGAAAACAAAGTAGGCCATCTTACAATTGGGCAGTCAGATGTTGAGTAACCACAAGAACCAACAATTATTGCAACTCCTGAAACATCAGATAAACCACCAAGAACAATTGAGAACTCCACAGATGTGCTATCCAGTGGAGCTTTCCAATAAGACTTGTACTCTCCAATACCAAAAGGTGCCAGTAATGACAACGGTGGTTCTGAGTCATCAGCAGTTTCTACCTGAAAGTGAAATCATGAGTAGGCTCTAACATCTGCTCAAAAAAAAAAAGAGTAGGCTCTAACATATTCAGCAGTTCTATGGGTAAGTAATATGGGGCAGAAGTTACAGTACGCCTTTAGACAAAGAAGACGTTAAAAAGAAATTACAGGAAACAGTTAAACAGAAGTTCTCTTTTAGCTAGTGGCTAGTGCAACTTACAAGTTACAATGGCAATTTTATGGTTAGAAATAGCAGAGTAAAACTGATAAAAAAGAGCAGAAGGTGAAACAAAAATGACTATAATTATCGTAAACAAGGCAGGGTACCGTTTGTAAAAAGCTTGCATATGGAAATTCTGCAAGGGATTCTTCACCATCGAGGATCAGCTTCAAGTGCCTTTGGCCATATTGAACACTTTGCGTGTAATCGGATATTGTACTGAATTCGAGTCGGCTGACCTGATTCACAGCTTTCAGTGCTGCTTGCTCCGTACGACCTTTTCTTCGCAGGCTACGAAGAACCCTCACATAATCCACATATAATGCATGTTTGATCGCCTCGCTGCAGCATGATTTGCATACGAAATTATCTGCAAGAGCTGAATAGCCACCACCTTGACTCCCACCATATATCTTCAGATCTCTGTAGGTGTTATTAAGCAAAAGAAAGGCTCCTTTCCCGGCACAGCATGCTTTGCAAGCCGTCCTTCCACACTGAGAACACTCGACAAATATTGATGTGTTCTCACTAGTGGCTGAATCTTGTGATGAAGAAAAAACACGGACTTCACATACTCCGCCAGTGCACAACTCAGCACTTTCACAAATATTCCAAAAGTCTATAGCATGGTCATTGATCTTTTCAAGCCCAATTGAAGCATTGACACGATCCTCAAGGACAGTATGGCCAAGCAATGCCAAATAATCAGCAAGGCTTGACAACTTCATCAGATAAGAAATATCAACTGAGCGGTTTGGGTCTACTGTGGCAGGAATAACACCAATTGATAACAAGGCCCGGTCCCTTTCGGCAGCAGAAAGGTCAAGACAAAGACGTTTTATCTCAAGCTTCATCATTTGCTCGAAGTTAAGACCCTTCCCCTGGAATGATGAATAAAGTTTATATTTACCAATCAGGATCAAAACTTACATACACAAGCCATATTTTCCTTCATTAAGAAAATATTAACCAATAGAATAGAATTACTGAGTAGCAATGCAGCTCAAAACATAAGTAGGTGAGTATATAAAAATATCTAGTTAACTTAATGTTAGTTTGTAGAAATACGCTCTTGATCATTCATTGGATGAGGGCAGCAATTCAGATATTCAGGACAAGCTCAACACTTTCGGGAAAAAAAAAACACTTACTCCTGCCGGTCATAAATATTTGACTTTTAGGACAAGATTTTAAAATTCTAACTGTCAATAATTTCTCAAATGCTTTGTTTCAAAACAAAAGAAATGGTATACATGGATTTAAGTCGAAAATACTATCATATACTTATTAGATTTTATAAACTTACTAATATAAAATTGACGCTCAGAATCTTAAAAGTTTGACCAAATATTGTCCTAAATTTCAAATATCTATGACCTGAAGGTGTATAATACAAATGGGATTGCAAGAAAACGAAGATGAATTAAATGCAAAATACCTTGACATTTCCAGAAAGTGATTCGAAAAACTTAAGATAAAGGTGTGCACTGTCAAAGTCTTCAACCTTGCTATTGATTTTAGCAGAAGGCGTTTCTGATGCAGTGGCAAAAGGGTTAACATCAAAATCATCATCGAATAAGTTTGTTTGTTCCACATTAACAGAAGATGTGTTTTCATTTAAATCCGATTGATTTGGCATGTCAAAATCACCAGTGAGAAAGTCCACAAAATTTCCTGAACCACTATATAGAACTGATGTAGAGCTTCCAGTAGAAAGGGCTCTTTCACTACCAAGAGCACCATTCCTAGGCAACAAAGAATTTGAAGATTTGGCAAATTCCTTTGAACCAACATTCCCAGGAGTACTAGACAACTTTTCATGTAGAAGCTCTATATATTCAGTGCCACGTCTGCTATCTGTTAAAATACCCACCCATGGAAGAGAAACCCCAAGAACTTCAATCTGTTACAGAAGTTTGCTCAACAAGTCAGGAGAAGAAGTTAAACATGGAGTAGTTCCAATGCTTACGTTTTCTAAACTCTATATCTAGAAGAATTAATCAATTTTTACCTCACCAAGAGTAATTGGTGTTCTTGCCGTGGCAGATGGATGAAAAGATAATGCCACAACTCGATTCAAAAAGTTTAATTCTCCTTCCAGCTCTTCAAAGTCATACAGCAATGGAAGGTGCGTGCTCTCTTGAATATTTGGGCGAGCACTTTTACCTGTCACGGCTAAGTCCTCTGGATCAATTCTTCCAGTAAGTGGGATTAACAAATTTGTCCCATTGGAGCATTGTGGAATGCAAGCACCCTGAACAAGTAATCTTCCAGTTAACTAACAACTATCAGCCAAAAAAGGAGTGTAAAAGAACAAAGGCAAGGAGAGCACAATGAAATCATCTGATCAAGAGACAAAAATAGCGACAATCTAGCATATACTACAAACAAGCAGTTGCCACACATTGCCAGGCCATGGATCAGGTCCTCAGATAGAAAAGAACAATCAGAGATACAGTCAAAAAATAGGGCATTAACCATTCAATATGGTTTTAATGTTTTATGCATCTACATAAATAAATCATATTCATGAAGAATCAAATCTAATCAGACGGTTACATACCAAAGGCGTCAAGAGAAATTAATACACAAACTATTATAAATATAATAATATGCATGGATATGCCATTCAACATGGGTGCAAACACATATACTGCATGGAATCTACACTGGTAAAGAAAAAAACAGGACAGCTGCCAAAAGTAAAGCATTCAAATACCGTAACCAAAATCAAAGGTGAACAAACAAAGGCTGAGCTTTCATACAATCCTAGCATATTGAAGTTAAGGACCATGCAATTTGGCTTTAGTTAACAGCCATGGTAAAGTTATGTGCTCATAGAATCAACATAGCATTTTGGACTGAAACAAAAACTTATATGACACATTTGAATAACTCAATTAGCTAACATTTTTACGTCTTTCCAGTTTTGATTTTTGACAGTGAGTGAGCCAACTTAAAATGTCAAAGAATTAGAAAAGACTAAGGGTATCTATGCTGGAGACTAATAAATTATAAGTAAGGAGATTAATAATAACCGGTGAGGTAGGATGATGAAAAAGACCTCAAGAACAAGCTTAAGGGTATCTATGCTGGAGCCAACTCTAACATCAATAGTTGCTGGATATGATGAATCATCAACACCATGAGAGACAGTAAGAAGAAGCTGACAAACTTGACAAGGCTCTCCAAGGTATATAAAAAGTTCAACATAGTCAGCACCTTGCTGACATACCTGCAGGAGTAAAAGTCTTTAGTGAGACAGAGGTAGAACAATAATATATATCAAGAAATATTACTGGACAATAATTATTCAAAGAAGCAGCATACCCAAACCAGATCCTTCTTTTTGAAGCTGAGAAGACTGGAACCACCATCAGCCACTGGAGTGATACTAGGAACTGGTTTTAACATGCATCCAGATGGCCTCGAGAGTACCTGAATTGTGAACACAAAGCATGTTTCAACAAAAAGTAACTACAGTAAGAGGAAATAACAATGTGCAATTTGTTGAAGCAGATGAATCGATAGTAGATTATAGAAGTTTGAAGGATTGAAAAATGTAGCTACATGCAAGTTCAACATTAGCTTAAATTCAGAAAATTTTACATCTTTACAACCACAACTGTTTCACATCAAATGGGCAGATGCATTGATAGTAGATTATAGAAGTTTGAAGGATTGGAATGTAACTACATGCAAGTTTAACGTTAGCTAAAATTCAGAATATTTTACAGCTTGACAACCACAACTGTTTCACATCAAGTGGGCCATAATGTATTCTGATTAACTTAGAATAATGTGTTCAGGAAAATCATAGAAATCACAATTTACACCATACATATCAACAAAAGAAAACTTGAGAAGAAGTTATAGTCCCTATTTGGCACAGCTTCTGATCCAAGACTTCTTCGAGCTGGGAATTCCTAGCTCCAGAAATCCATGGATCTAAAATTGTGGTTGAAATCATTTGGGTGAATCATTTGGTTCGTATTTTCGAGGAAATATAAAATTCTAAATAATTGTAATTTAAATTACAAAATCCAGATACAAAGTGGATCCAGGATCCGGAACTGTGCCAAACAGGGACATAGTAGTACACTGTTGAAAAATAAAATCAAGTTTACTAGGTAAACTTTGCAAGAAAGATATTGACAGGGAGCAAGTTTACCAACTTTGAGAGGAGAAATAGGGATCGATGGGAGATGCTTAAACAGCCTCAATCCAAGGAACATCTCAAACTGTTTTTGACGAGAACTATCATTAATATAATTCTGGAACCTTCTTTGCAGTGTAATCTTGACATTCTGAGCAGCTGAGAATTTACTGAATTTTCCAGTCTCTTCCTTGAATATGTTCAGAATTTCACTGTGCATAGCTTTTGAGCCAGTGTACAACGTAGCATGGATATCACCTGCCAGAAGAAAAAGTTCGGCAAGGTGGTTGACTGGAGCAAGCATTGTAGAGCCTTTGAACTGATCAAATGTCATATCAAATCTCTTCCAGGGCTTTTGGGGAGCCTCCTGACATGGATGCTCCCACGTTGTAGTACGTGTATTATGATCAATATAAAATGATTTCCCTGTTACAGAATCAAAGCGCTCCTCCCATCCAGGAGGCAAAGTACGAGGATTTCTACCATTATGTTCAGCATATCTGCTTGATGATAACCCAAACATTGCATCTACATCAAGGGATATACTCAATCGACTACACTGTTCGACAAAAACTTGAAGTGCCCCAAAGTAGCTTGCAGCATTGGTTCGGTCAAGAGAGTCTGCACAATTGAAGCGCACCACCCCATTTTGTGTAGATTCCATGCAAAAACCACCATTGATGTCATCATTAAAGATAACTGATCCTTCACATTCCTTGAGCTGTTGCTTTACACTATAGTATTTCCCTTCGCTGAAGCCAATCGCCATTGTAGGTGCTTTAAGGTGTTTCCAAAGGCCCTCAACTGTCTGCTGTTGTCCTTTCAACTTCACAGTGGCATGCCAGTCATAATTTATCAACTGAATCCAGGTTTGTCCAAGCTTTTTAGTACTCCTGAGGTGCTCTACAGAATTTTTGAAAGAATCAACAAGAACTGTCTCAGGTTTTCCATCGCCATATCTCAGCAAATTAATGCACACAATGGGAACCATTTTAGGTTTCTTTTGCCTAGTTGAATTGACTCCCAATGATTTATTTCCGTATCTTCTACCCAACCGTTGGTAGTACTCTAAGCTCCCATCGAAAGGATCAGCAGCAATATAAATTTCAGCCTCTACTGAAACAGCATTTTTTATTTCTGCGCCCCACCATATGGGTATAGTTCCACGACGCCAGATATAAGTGCTAAAAGGGATATGTTGCCCTTTACCATCCTTCTGAGGGGCCCATACAAGCTGCTCACACTCGACCTCATTACCTGTGCCTGAACAAGCATTTATCCCACGAGCCAAATAGCGGGTCCCAGGATGCAACCGACTACGACGTGCAATGAGGGCAACCATCCCGCCTTGTTGCCCTGTACCTCCGAAATTCCGGGACTCAGCAAAACCCTGCAATAGAACGACACAGTGCCCTGGCAACCCAATATCCATAAAAGGCTTTGCTAACCATCCATTCCACACAAACTCTTCATCAGGTTCCCAAAGAGTCATACGACTCGGAAACGGCCTGGTAATATCCCTTGTTTCACAAAAGTAGTACTTCCCATCAATATCAAGCTCGGCCAATTCCTTGATATTCTTTAACTCTCCATTTCCTTGGGCTTGAGGGTTTTGCAACTGAATCTTTATCCATTGACTCTCAGAAACTGTATATATACACCCACCCCCAGGCAGGCTTGGTACTGTTGCACTCAACTGCGTCGCAACCAGAAGCAATGCATAACTCCCTAATGCAGCATAACCTAGTACCGCTTTAGAGTATGTAGTACTCTTGCACAAAATCCTTGATCCATCAGTAATATAGTTCAAAGCAGCTGCCTCCGAATCAAAAAGGTCCTCGCCGTGCTTCCCCAGGTAGTGTAGGTAACCCGTGGTCGGGTCGACGGAGATCACCTGAGTGTCCCTTGTTGTTGACAAGCTAATTACAATGTACACCTCGCTCGTCTCCAACACGACAACAATGACCGAGGTGTCCCTGGGCCGACCACCTGAAATGAGGCAAGCACTTTGTAAATAAATGGAAGGGTGTGATAAGTAAAACAGCAGCAAAACTATATGTCCATTGAATTTTTGCAAAAATGGCATCGTGCAGCTAGCAGCCAGCCACGATTGATTGATTCATTAACAACAGCACTAATTGCAACGCGCGAACGGGAAGTAAGCTATACGAGGCATGCGATACTACAGTTCGATGTTCTGATCCAATTAGCTGAAAGCAGCAAACTAGAAGACAGACTAATTAAACGACTGCGCGCGCGATGTCGGATCAGGCCGAGTCGCCGATCCGCCACACGCAAACGAAGCGCGGAGAGAGGCAGTGCACAGATCTAGGGAGGGAGGGAGCACAAATGAGGGAGGGGAGGGAGGCGTACGGGGGTTGGTCGGCGGCGAGAGATCCGAGGGGAACGCGCCGGAGTAGGAGCGCGACGCCATCGCAGGCCGATGGCGGCGGCGGCGGCAGGTCTCGCGGGGCGGGCGGCGGCGGCGGGATCTCGACTTGTCGAGGCGCCTCGGAGGAGCGGTTTGGTCGCGGTCGTTAGGAGTGGGCGCTGGTGGGGTGGAGGAGGTTCCCGTCAACACGGGACACAGGCACACGGCGGAGGTTGATGATCTCGATCGGCGATCGACGGTCGGCGAAAAGGGGATGGCTTGGTCACGCACGAATCGTGTAGCACCCGCAAAGCGGCAAAAGGTCAAAAGTAATCCGCAGTACACACGAAAAGAGAGTTATAATAAGTTCAAAACAAGAAAAACAGAGTTATAATAAGGACGGATAATTCTTGTCTCCTATTTAATCCATACGATGTGTTTTCATTTTATCTTTGTCTCTGCTAGAACTCTCTATCTTTTTTATTATAACTACTAGTGGCATTTTTGTTCGTGCGTTACAATGGAAAAGAGTGAAGGAGGATGAGAAAAACACAAAAACATTTATATATAGCATATTTGGGTGTAACGGATCATGATATCTGCATTGTTGGGAGATTATTGCATTACGCTTGCTAGTTGCCACACTATAGTTGTGTAAATAGAGTGGATCAATTTGGGTCGTTGTGTTAAATATGAATCAGAAGCATTGGATAAAATATTTTTGAAAGTACGACACTAAAATGTTTGAAAAGTCTCCTTGTTAATAGTATAAAAGGTTTGATTCATTTATATTGTTGCATGGCTTTAAGAGGTCTAAATTTGATAGCTGTGTGTATATTAAATTTATTAATGGATCACCTATATACTTGTTGTTATATGTTGATGATATGCTGATTGCTGCCAAGAGTAAGGAGAAGTCACTAGTTTGAAAAAAACTGTTGAGTAGTGTGTTTAATATGGAGGATCTTGGTGCTACTAAGAAGATATTAGGTATTAAAATTACTAGAGATACAGATTCTGGTTTGTTATTTATTAGTCAGCAAAGTTACATTAAGAAGGTTCTTTAGCGTTTTAACATTCATGATGTAAAGCATGTTAGTTTTTCTATTGCACCATATTTTTAATTATGAGCTTTATAATATGCTAGCTGATGAGGATGTATAATACATGTCAACGATTATATATTCTAGTATTGTTGGTTCTTTGATGTATACTATGGTTTGCTCTCATTCAGATTTATCCCATGCTATTAGTTTGGTTAGTAGATATATGGTTAATCTAAAAAAACACATTAGAAGATTGTTTAGTCGATTTTCAGGTTTCTTAGAGGTACAACAAATACTTGCTTAAGTTTGGAAGGATTAACAAGGGACTTGTTAGCTACATGGATTTAGATTTTGCTGCTGACTTGGGTAAGCGAAGATCTCTCACAAGTTTATGTATTTATCTAATGGTTGTGCTATGACTTGGATGATAACATTGCAGCCTGTTGTTGTCTCAGTCAACCACTGAATCAGAATATATGGCTATTTGTTGAAACATGTGAGAAATCAATTTGGTTTAAAGGATTGTTTGCTGAGCTTCATGGAGTTGATTTTTGTAATATTTTGTTTTGTGATAGTGAAAGTGTAATTTATCTTACTCCTAAATAAGATACAATGAAGATATTTGTTGGCTGACGGAGTCCCCGCGGTACGGATCAACACCCTTCTAGGGTTTCACCGATATATATACTTCTTATAAGCCGTCGTTTGCCGTTGTAACCTCACCTCGATATAGTGACGATATTTGCTGGCCGGCGCCTGTGGTTTTTTTTCTCTTCCATCTTAAGAGGGTTTTCACGTTAAATCTCGTGTCCCCTGATCTTTTGTTTTTATCGTTTATATGTCTATAGTCCTAGTAAAGCGTATGGCGAAACCTACGGAAATTAGGGAGACCGGCGTGATTACTGATTAAAAAAGTGACGTACGATGGATGAAAATTACATACAGACCATGAAATCAGCTTTTGTTTTTATAACAGCAGAGAAGAGAAGGGATGGTTTGTTTTAAAAAGGTTAAACGGAAAATGTTCGTACGAATTCAAATCCTACAAACTTACGTTTTTTCTACGAATCCAAAGACAAAATCAACAGTTCAACGCGATCCTGGTCGCCACGGCTCCCAGCAGCCACCTCGTGCCGCACTCGCACAACGGAAAAACCGCGTAAAAGACAAACAAACGGATTTCTTCGAGAAAATACTCAAAATCCGTGAACGCACGCTCCTCCTCCCCTCCCCTCTTCCCAATTCCCACCGAAGAAGCCGTCAACACCCAAACCCCCGTGCGGAGATCCAACTCCGGCGATCGCCAGCGGCCGTCCTCCGCCACCGCTGCCGGCGATCTCGATCCGGCCGGCCATGGACGACTTCGTCCTCGTCGATGACTTCGGCCCGTTCAAGCCCCCGGCCGCCTCCACCTCCACCTCCGCCTCCCACTACGACGACATGTTCGACTCCTACTTCAACCGCTCGTCCGAGCCCGCCGAGCCGTCCCCCTCGTCGTCCGCGCCGTCGCCGCCGCCGCCGCCGGTGTTGTTCGACAAGCCGGTCTTCGACGACGACGAACCTGACGCTGGCAATCCCTTCGCCGCGATTCCCTTGTTCGGAGATGGCGGCGGCGATGGTGGCGGTGGTGAAGGGGAGGACTCCCTCGATGGCATCGGGAAGGGCACGAAGCCAGATGTGGGGGAGCCAGAGGTGGTGGGGTTTGATGATGATTTTATCCCAGAGCCTGGGAAATCCAATTCGAAGGCGTCGGTGGGGGCGGTGGAGCAGGAGCAGGTAGCGGCGGGATTCGTCGACGATTTAATCCCCGAGTGGTTCGGTGGAAGCACGACGCCGATGAAGCCGGCACCACAGCCGAAGCCCAAGGCGACGGGGTTTGAAGACGACGCAAGTCACGCAATCCCTGGTTTTGGGGAAAGCACGGGCCATCACGATTCACCATGGTATGGGGAATCCTTGATTCTGAACTTTCCAGTTTTGCTTCTGTTACTACTACTTCATTTACACAGTTTCTGTCTAGCTTAGTTTATCATTGCGAAGTCAAGTAATTTACTTTATTATGAGTAAGGATCATATTTTATAGCCCATTGCAGATGCTAAAATTCCAGAAGTTGAAGCCATGTATTTTTAGGTTTGGTTGGTTGGAATTTGGTACTTGATTTTGTGATGCGGTGCAATAGCATTTTATAGATTTCAGGGCCAATGGAGCTGGCATTGGTGCCCATTTTGAACTATGGAAGTTAGTGCAAAGTGATATGGACTGGGTTTCTCATGTCAGTACTGCTGCCATCTGAATGTCTTCACTGAATTAAGGTGTGCAAGGCAGAGGGTACTTCTTATTAAATCATCGCCTCTGATTCTCTGAAGGATAAAATCTTTATAGCTATTTATAATGATGATTGTATAAAAAAAAGATACGCAAAACGTATTCTAAAAAAATGATGATTGTATTAGATTGCAGGTTTTAAGTTTCATGTTTTGAAACATGTAACATTGCGTGTTGACATGGTTGATGGTGGATATCTCCAAGAAACTTTATTTTTTCCCTGCATGATTTTCTTGATACCAACTATCTTCTACTGCAATATGTAGGCATCTTGTGGACACAATGTATTTTATGGCCTTGGACTTGTATATTGATGTTTTTCTATGTTTTGAAACTCTTTAAGGACTTTAGGAGTCATTCCTTTAAATATTGTAATCTTTTTTGGAAGTGACAAGCATTTCTATTCTGATCCCTAGGATCGACTTGAACTTGGGATACTCAACCAGAATCAACATCAAGTTATGTTAACCAACTTGCGTGTTTATGCCATTATGATGTAAAATCTCTTTCAGGTTAGGGGTGGCTTGCGATTCTATTGGAAGCTATACTAATGCTTGCGATTTACGCACAGTTGATTTAAGTGCTGTTGTAGTGGCTGTTATTTATAGTTGGAGCTAGCACAGAACATTTGAGAATTAATTTGCTAACTTACCACTAAAGAATCAATCATACCATTCCTAATTGTCCCTTTTCTTTCCTGCTGGTTTCAATGTGTATGATTCACGAGAGCTTTACAGTTGTGTGTGGCAAGTTTACTTTGAATTGCCTCCCTCTCTGCCTGTCTTATGTTTCCTGTTGCTGGTGGATGAGATCTAAAATGTTGGTAATAATTATTCATTTAAAAATGTACCTTTTGTCGCTTCAGTGTTTAATTATGGCAACACTATATATGGTCATTTCTTGGAAATTGGAATTTGAGAACTTCGGTTCATAATAATTGTTTGTCAAATAACTGGATAAATTACTCTTCTCTTTGTTGTTGTTCATTTGTGAACAATTCTATACAGGGAGGAGCCTAGAACTAGACAACAAAAGGAATCAATTTCATCCGAGAAAACAAGTGTGAGCATGCCAGAAGATCATTTTGTTACTTTAGGTGCTACGTCCAACTTGGGATATTCATCTTTTGGATTGTTTACAGAGCACTTGGATATGCCCACAAAGTCAGATAGCACAAAAGTGGAGTCCACTTCTACTGCCAGTGAGATGTTTGGTAATTCTGAATTTTTTTCTGGGGTTCCAAAACCAATGTCATCCTTTTCATTTGCATCTGACAAAGAGAATGTTTTCGGCAAAAACTTATCTTTCGACGGCATTCACAGTGTGAGCAATTCCATTAAAGTGCCTCAGGAAAAACCAGTCCAGCAAGCATCAGCTGAATCAAATGGCAATATATTGCCAGAGTTGCATAAGCGTGAAGCTCCTGGAAGCACCAGTTCCAATAATTTGGATCCACTTTCTAGCAATAAACGGGACCAGTTGCCAGAGGAGAATCAATATTCCCAAATGTCTGATGATGTATGGCTTACTGTTTCAGATGTTGTTCTAGTAACACAACCTACAAGTGCTCCACCTCCTTCGCGGCCTCCCCCTCCGCTTGCCACCAAGCAAACAACCACTGAATTCAGAACTAGTAATGTGTATCCACATGATCATAATCAAGGTTACAATCCTTTTATAGGGCCTTCTAATTTTGCCAGTAGCCAGCCGCACGATCTAGATCATGAAGGAATTGGGCTTGGACAAGATTCATCTACATTTGCTGCAGGTTCCATGGATTGGGCTGAGCTTAAACACTCGAAAGGGGTGAACCAAGGAAACTTTGAGTTTATGTTCCGTAGCAGTCAGTACCAAGACAAAGGAACTAATGAGAAAACAGAGTTCTATGCTTATGAAGTGGAAAATAGAGTTGAAGAAGACAGATTAGAGCATGAGAGAAAACAAAGAGAAAAGGAAGAGGAACATAGAAAACTAGAAAGGGACAGGGAAGAAGAGCTTGAGAGGGAAAGAGAAATGATGAGAAGGGAGCATGAGGAGCGGAAGAGACGAGAAAAAGAGAAAGAGGCTAGGTACGCTGTGGAGAAGGCCATGCGAGAGGCACGTGAAAGGGCAGCTGCAGAGGCACACATCCAAGCTGAGAGGGATGCTCGCCAAAGAGCAGAGCGAGCAGCTGTACAGAAAGTAGCGGCAGAAGCACGGGAGAGAGCAGCAGCAGAAGCACGGGAGAGAGCTGCAAAGGTGGCTGCAGAAGCGAAGGAAAGGGCAGCTGAGGAAGCTAAGGAAAGGGCTGCAGAAGAAGCAAGGGAAAGAGTAGCCAAAGCTGCTGCAGAAGCCAGGGATAGGGCAGCTGCAGAAGCTAGGGAAAAAGCAGCATCAGAAGCTCGGGCTAAAGCTGAGCGAGCTGCTGTTGAAAAAGCTACAGCGGAAGCACGAAGGAGGGCTGAAAGAGCAGCTGTTGAGAGGGCTACCGCGGAAGCTCGACAGAGGGCTGCTAATGAAGCTAGAAAAAGGGCTGAAGCTGAAGCGCAAGCAAGAGAAAGTCGGCAGAAAACAGCTCAGCCTGATTACGACTCATTCTTTGGTATGCCTTCTAGATCAAGCAGCGTACCAAGGTCACAGACTGCAACGATGGTAAGCAGCTGTGCAGAAATGCAGATTGTTTTGGCAGAAAAAATAGCCTAATCTAAGTTTGTTTTCTCACCATTTCAACTTTTCAGAATCCTTTTGATGTTCAACCTCAAGTTGGTGCTGATTTTGGTGCCGTAAAGAGGACTGCTTCTGGTTCAGCTTCTCCCTTTGCACAACCTCCATCCGCTAATTTTATGGATGATCTCTCTTCTATATTTGGAGGTACGATTCAATACTAGATTTTGCACCATACTTATGTACGTTCTTTTGAATATCTGCAGTTATCACTGACCATTTGTTGATTTTTCTTCATAAATAGCACCTTCATCATCTGGTGTATTTCAAGAATTGGATGGCGAGAGTGAAGAAAGAAGGAAGGCAAGATTGGAGCGTCACCAGAGAACATTGGAGCGTGCGGTATGCTGACATATGATTTCTTTTGTCACTTCATAATTTCTGAAAGCAGTATTTATTCATGATAGTTCTGATTCATTGTATTGTCGCCAATTTGATATTTGCAGGCAAAAGCTCTTGCTGAGAAAAATGAGCGTGATTTGCATGTTCAGCGAGAGCAAGAAGAAAGACATGTGAGTCACTGTGATTTTAACCGTATTGATAGAAATCCCAGTGTGATTGGAAATATTATTATGCTTCTTTTGACTTATCTATTTTAGCTTGTCACCGAACACGACAATTTCTTTTGTGTAGTTTTTTTTCCTTCTTTTATTTCCAATCGCAGTATCTTCATTTTGCCAAGTGATATGGTCTGTCTTTTCAGAGAATTAGCGAAGCAATTGATTTTGAGATAAAGAGGTGGGCTGCTGGGAAGGAAGGCAACTTGCGAGCCTTGTTGTCAACACTGCAATATGTAAGTATGATATTTCCATTATCAGTATGTCTTTCTTTGGTTATTTTAGGTAAAGTAATAATTTGCTGACACTCTTGCTTAATGTTGCTGAGATGCTACAAAAATGTGGTATAGTCACTGCTGTTAATGAGCTACTTGTGTCATGTGTGCAATAAAAGGTTCTTTCTTAAATAAGTTAGGGAGCAGGACTTGAAATATTGCCAGTTTACTGTTTGGGAGTTTGAAATGGATATTTTTGAAGTACACAAACAATTCGTAATTCTGAGAAAATTCATAATAATTCAGTAATACAAGATGTTATTTTTGTTATGATATTGTCCTTGTATATGGTTTCACGGCATCCTTGTAAAATATATACACCTGTCGAACTATTGCAATATAAATACTATCAATTTTGTCTTTCATCTCTACAATTGACATAAGGCATCAAAGCCTTTTACACATGGATCAGGGAGGTAAGAGGAAGGAAAAATATAGACCATTCTACATGAATGTTGGATATATTGATTGCTTGCTTTTTCTTTGGTCTCATTAATTCCGCGTTCCGCGAGGGTTCAGATGGTTTTGGTTTGTGCCCATAAGGACTTACCATTTACTTTTTATTTAGTTGTTTTGTGTAGTTGTTGTTTAGTAACCAATGCCAGATTAATCATGCTATTAATTCTTTTAATGACGCGAGAGATGCTATCGTTTCATTAAGAGGGAAGAAAAGGACGGTTGAGGGTGTAGGATTTAACAAAACCCCAACACCCACAAACTAAAGTTACAACAGCATCACCGAAACCAAAAAGAACACACACCGACCTCTCTAGGAGTGTCAAGTCCTAGACATGAACTGATATCTTTGTAAATGACCTTTAATATCTTCTGTTTATGTTTTCTCTATTCATAGGTTTCTGCTTGAATTTATGCCTGATAGAATTGTCTTAGTGGTATAAAAAGTAGTGCAATTTTTTTTTTAAAATGGGTACAATTAATTATAGTTTATGTCGCTGTGCTATGGAGTGATAGTGAACACAATTTAAATTCAACTTCCTTAACATTATTGTTGTATCCGTTTGCAGTACTTATGCTCTTCTGTTAATTTAATCCAGGTTCTTTGGCCTGAATGTGGGTGGCGACCTGTATCATTGACTGATTTGATTACAGCTGCATCTGTCAAGAAAGAATACAGGAAAGCAACATTATGCGTCCATCCTGACAAGGTGCAGCAAAGGGGTGCAAATCTTCAGCAGAAATACATTGCTGAAAAGGTGTTTGACCTTCTGAAGGTATGATTAGTTTGCGAAATGTCATTCCGTGCTTCTAACAAGTCTAGTTTATCCCAGCACTATAGCTATCACTCCATTCCAGCAATACATTTTAGCACACTTATGTACCTGTGCTTTAAATGCATCCATGGTATTGTAACAAAGTTTTAAGGAACAGCTGAAGATTGAAAAGTGTGATTTGTGTTTTTTTGCAGAATAATGGTAAAATTTTGTGAATATTCTTCTGACTTTATTCATTTCTGACACATGTGGTCTAGTGTACCTGTTCTATCAAAATTTCACTTAAAATCTGTTGAAAACAGAAATCTATATCATTCAGTCATTAATTAAATTCCCATTTTCTTGTTTGTCCCGTACTTGGGAGCATATTTGGAGTCTCAGAGTTGAGTAGTTATTTTCTTTTGCAACTTAAATTGACACGTCTTATATTCAGTTTTGTGATGCCTCAAAATAAGAAGCATCATTAGCGTGGCAGATCCTGGACTTTAACACTTCTTGTATTCTGTTGTGAAATTTATAGGAAGCATGGAACAAATTCAACTCGGAGGAACTCTTCTAACCATAGCTTACTGGTAAAGCTTATATTAGTATTTTCTATCATTATAATAGCTCCCTTTTTGTTTTGCTTCTTATTCGTTATTCTGATTCTTTCCATTCATTCTCATGTAAACTAGTGTGTGTTGTATGTTTGCCAATTTTGGTCGCCATGGCTGTGGAAGTAAAGTTATTATAGAGTAACAACCCTGTAAATCCCGTGATGTCGAACATTCCTTTTGTGGAATGCAGTATATATGTTTTATGTTCTATGAATGATGTAATATAACTTGATGAATTTCCTATGAAGAGGAAGCGTTCCATGCTATAATCAATCCTGAAACCCAAGTTTGCATAACTTGTAATGTTCTGCTTTAGAGCAAGTTTAATAGAATCAGCTTACTAGCTGCAAGTCAAAGTGTAATACATATATGTGTAGATTGGTAATAAGGTTGGTCTAATTTTCTTATATCTGAATGCATTGAATGAATTTATTTTAAGAGCGTGTGTAGAGCTAGCTTTTAAATGAAATCCAACTCTCCTTTTACATTATCTCTTTCATTCATATAAGTGTATAAACTTTATAGCTGAACTTCATTCATACTGTTAAACTTGCTCTTAGAGCAAGTACAATGATAAGCTATAGACTCAAGTGGAAGAGAAAAAAAAAAGGTTGGCTTTTATGTAAGATCAAGTACAATAACATGCTATAAGCCAATTACATGCATATATCTAGGAGAAAGATAAAATGTTGGTCTCGCAAAAAAAAGATAAAATGTTGGTTTTTATGTAAGAGCTAGCTCTATCCTTGCTAGAAGACATACATAAAATATATATGTGTGAGAAAGAGACAGAGGATAAAGATTAGAGTCAACTTTATAGCTGATTTATTAGACATGTTGGCTTTAATTTGTGCTTATAGGTAGTAATGAGCTCTACAATTAACCTTTTTGTAAGAGCTAGCTTTACATTTGCTCTAAAATAAATGTATTAAGTGCATATGTGAGAAAGATGATAAAAATTAATGTTAACATTGCAACTATTATATGCGTTAGCTGAGCTCTAAACTGAGTTTATAGCTAATTGTTGGCTTAGCCTTGCTTTGAGCAAGTATAAGCCATCTATATGCGCACATTGATGAGAGAGAGAAACAAGATTGACTCATATTTAAGAGCTAGCTTTGTACTTGCGGTTACAAAATACATTAAATAATAGAGAAAAATTGAAGCCAACCTTATAGTCCCTCTACTATACATATCAACTCTATAGTGATTTTCTCGTGAGCTGGAGGAAATAGAGGAAGAGAGAGGAGCGGGCGATTGTTTAATCGTTTGGCTAAACGTGGAGCCTGAGACTAGGAAACCCACCTGTGCGATGGTTTTGGCGGCTTGTCTGTGTGGTGTTTCCTCCGCAATATCATCGTTATCTTGTCCACATCCACCTGCGTCCGTTGTCCCCGTCGCCATTGACTGCATCCACCACTCCGTCGCCCTCATCGCCGTCGAAGGCGTCCGCCACAACCGCCGTTGTCACCTGCATCTGTCACCGCCATTGCCGCCGCTTGCATCAACCACTAGCGTCGTCACTTGCTTTCGTCATGGTCAACACCACCACCCTCCTCTGTTGTTGCGACCTCGTCCACTGCATTGATTGCGTTGACAACAGCTGTTGTCGACTCCTGCGTCTGCCTTAGTCGTGACCCTCTTCCGCCATAGAGGCCGTCGCCCCCTGCATATGACGCTCCAGTAATTGTTTGTCATAGGCACCGTCATCTCTTGCGTACGCCGCCTTCATCCTCGTCCTCATCTGCCATCGCCCTTGTCCACTACAACCGTCGTCGTCATCCACCGCCTTCCTCGAGTTCCCGTACTCCGGAGATGGCATAGAAGGATGAATGGGACTATGGGCGAGAAGAGATGGGATGAAGAAAGATAAGAGAGGGGGAGAAAGTGGTGGGTCTTGCAAGGATAATAGAATATCCATATCACTGGTACGACACCCCAATCGGTAATGACTCACTTGTCACGGAAAAATATGGTCCGTCACGGATAACTCACCTGTCACGGGTAGAACGTAGCCTGTTTCAGGTATGACCAATAGGAATGACCCTTAACTGATGTGAGAGTATCCATAACAAGTTGTATTTATGGCATGCCATGGATGATCCTCTGAATCACGAACTATTATGAACGAGAACACATCAGTAACGAGTGTTATAGGACGAACTGTTGTGACATGTAACAGTTCATAATAATTATGGCAAGTTACGAATGACTCTCATCCGTAACAGGTGGTAGTTATGGCCCGTTACGGATAACAAAATACTCATTTTTAGAAAATAATATTTTTAGTTTTCAAATTATGTCAGATTAACACATACCCAATATGAAAGTCGTAGATCTACAATTTTGTAATTCACAATACTTTCATTGTTTATATGATCAAATTTACGTTACAAGTGATAAGATTTATTGAAAAACAGAATTACGAATTTATCAAACAATGTCAAATGGAGACATAACTAGATACGTTATACATCTCAACCCAATCTACAACTTTGTAATTGAATTTTTTTTATTTGACACTGTTTTTATACCGAGATTTGAATTTCTCATTGATGAGATCTATTTGAAATAGACATTATTTTTGAATTTTCAAACTACCACCAATAAAGATATACTCTACATCGAAGTTGTAGATGTTGAGTGGATCTACAACTTTAGAATTGACAATACTTTCATATGATTTAATTTTCTCGCCCAAATCGCGTTATAATTATTTAGATCTATTTTGAAAAAAGTTAAAGTTTTTGAACGACCTCGAATAAAGAAGTGTCTTGTATAAAAGTTGTAGATCTTACGGAGAACTACATATTTTTTTAGTTAACAACTTTTAAATTTAAGATCATATAGAGTTTGAAACATCCATTACATGTTTTGCAAATTAATAATCAAAAGAATAAAATGGAAGAAGCAATCGCAAGAGCTTCGTATGTGAGATGGCTTAGGTGGAGAAGATAGGAGAGATAGCTGCAGCACATGCTAACATGCGAGGAAGAGTGGTCTGACTTTTAGCTTACAACGTCACAGGGATGTTCAATAACACTGAGTCGGTCGTTTGACATCTAACGGTCAGTATTGAGCTAGCGAAGCGCAGCTCTCAGCCCACGATCGAATAAGCCGGAGGAATCACCGCTGCCGCCGCCACGCTCGCAGTCACACCACGTACGTCCGAATGTGCAGCGGTGGCAATCGGCGCCGCGGTGGCGGCTGTGCGACCCTCCTTTCACGCGATGTCATGAACTCATGGTCACTAAAGCAACAAGCCAGCGCCAGGTCTTGTAGCTAGAACACCACCCTCATGCTACTGCATCCCTGGAAATAAGTCAAAAAGACCCAAATCATGGCAGAGTTGCTTGAAGTTACTGAAACAACAAAGAAAATTAGACCGCATGTTAGCATGAAAGCAAAATGTGGCGTCAGGACGACTCACGATACTAATCACCAAAGAAATTTGAGTGTTTTCTTGACAAGAATATCGGGCTTCACATAATGATACAATGATGCATCAAAAGAAAAGGAATTATTTGAAATTATACTCCGTGTAAATTGCTAAGCAAGGCTAGATATGGCAGTCGAAGAAATCATGGGCTAAGCTAGACGACCAGACGGGGAACTGCTCGGGTCCACGGTTTTGGTGCCGGACGAGGGCCGCCAGCACCTTACTGCTGCGGCCTCCAAGGCTCGGATGGTTGTGCAACTAGTACATGCGAGCGTGGCGGCGGCGAGGACCCGAAGCAGTAGCGGCGGCATCGGGGATTCCTCCTGCCAATCTATCCGTACGCCGTTGGCAAGGGCCGAGACAGGATCTTCGCTTCGCTAAGTACCGACCATCCGACGTCGAACGTACTTATACATCTTGGCACTGTTGGACGTCCGTCTAATGTTGATCACTTAATGTCAGATGATCTGGTTTCATGTAATATTAATATATATCCATAGCTAACTATGGAACATATAGATGTGCTATTAGATTGGTTCTAAATCTATATCTATCTATCTATATGCCTATTATTATAAAAGTTCATCTTTCTGTGCTATGATTTTCGTCCGTCGCTGACGTCAGCATGACGTCATCGTCCGTTTTGCTAACGTCAGCATCCGTTCCAACGTTGCAAAGCTGAGTCCGTTTGCAAGCGTCGCCCGTCGCTTCTCCCCCGTTCTCCTCACTTCCTCAACTACTCCGCATTACATCCCCTTTCCCCTTCGACCAGTACGCCACGGAATCCCCTCCCATCCTCGCCGGAGTCCCATCTACCCAAGGTCTCCAACCCAAACCCCTGTGCTGCTCCATCCGATCTTGAGTGATCTAGGCCTAGGACGAGCACGTCACCTCGTACCGGAGGCACCAGTGCACCACACCTCCTCAATCGAACAGATCAAAACTCACCGAAAATCCCCTCCAAAAATCTGAATATTTGGCGAGAAACTCGCAGCAGCGCTTGCGATGTTGAAAACTCAGTAGTGACCGAATCCCCCTAAAGATCTCCCCAGCAATCCCCATGGCAATGAAATCGGATTAGCACCCAAGATACCGTTGAAAAACTCCACAAATTTCTAATCTCGCTGCCGAGGGAAAGACAATGCTGATGTATCCTCCTCCTACCTGTCTCATGATTGCTAGAGGATCCGAACCAAGGGTGCTCGAGCAAGGAAGGTAGTAAGAAAAGGGTGCTCGAGCAAGGAAGGTAGTAAGAAAGAAGAAAAGAACTTTGGTTAAGAAAAAAGGAACTCCAGATCTGGGCGCTCCGACAGCGAAAAGCTCGAGGACGGGTCGACGGCACCACCACAGCCTTGCTTCAGGCGGAAGAGCATTCATATTAAGCTCAACTGTGGCTTCTTCCAATTTGGGATTTCTTTACTCAGGCTTTTGGTGGGGGAATATGTGTGCAGCGGAGGGGATGAACAGACGAAGAGAAGAGCAAAGAATAGGAGAAAATAAAGCTGATGTCTTCTTCTGCCGTGGCCTCTGGAGTCTGGACTAATCGAATTGCACAAATTGGACTGGTTGGACTTGGACATGACCGAGTCCCGACAAGGATGCCAAACTAAAAAGTGCACAGAGGAAAAATCCTTCAACATGCTTCCGTAGGACATTTTTGTTGACAATCATTTCTTTCCTTTTTTTTAACTAACTCACATCTATATTATAACTAAATTTTCCTCTAACCAATTTAACTATATACAATTTATTATTTTTTCCGGCAGTAGGGGAGGGAGAGGAAGCGACGGCAGGGAGGGAGAAGGAGGGGTGAAAATTTGAGTTAGGGTTTTATATGAGCAGTTTTTGGGTATTGGACCTGAGGAGGAGGGAGGAATGTGCCAAACGAGAAGAAAGGAGGGATTTTGGGCCGACTTTTAGCCCAAAGAGTTAGAGGGGTTTTTAAATTTATTTTTTTATTTAAATAAATGGTGAGATGATGTTTCATACAATGTTGTGGAAAACGGTTGATTATGGCCGTATATACGGCCGTTAATACGGTGACGGTCATCAATCCGTCACGTTTTAGCGAAACGGTGTTCTTTTGTCGTTTTGGAACGCATAATTCCCGTTATGAGCGATTAATTAGCCGTTTTCGTACAATTGCCCGCATAATCACCCGTATAATTATAAGACTTAGCAAAACAAATAACTATTCTGTCCCATTAGCGGTGTTTTTGTACGTAGTATATAGTTACCGTGCCATTTGCTCTTCCAAAATCATCAAAAACGTCGACGATGCAAATGTTTAGCTTCCCCACGTTGCGACCTATATATTATTATCGGTGTGTCTGGGACCTATGTTTATTAATATATTGTTGAGTTAATGTCGTGTTATGATTTCTCTATTTAAGACTAGCAAAAAAATATATTTTGTACATACATTTATTTGTTAGCAAACGTCAAATATTATAAATTATATGTAGATTTGCATGAACGTTAAATTTCTGTCAAATTCTGATTAATCATCCGTATTTCGATTAATCGTTTGGCGGTACCCCTTTCGTCCGTCATCCGTATAACGACTTCCACAACTGGTTTCATGGATTAAAAACTTCCAAGCTCAAATAATTCTCATAAAATTCTAAAAACATAGTTAAACACTCTAAATATTTAATAAAATTTTGACGCTAATTAAAAAGGTAAGGTTTTGTACCGGTAGGCATATTCTGAGCGATAGATAAACATAATTATAAGTATTTTAAATATGGATAAAATAATTATGACTCTGTTCATCAATGTGTGTCGTAATTATAGCCCAGTGCAACGCACGGACACTAGTGACGTGTTAATTTTAGAGTAATCAGTTAGCTCCATTATTGGGCTCGTAAACTTGCTCTTACAATGTTTTTTTACACAGGATTGTCCTATCGTTCCCAGATCCCAATAGCATAACTTTACACAAGAAATATGAAACATTTGTTTCTCGTTTTTATCTATAGTGCCTCTGTCTAAAGAAAGCTGTGCAATTGATACGATGAATGCGCTACATGCTTATCCCGCCCAAAAAGGCTTTATTTTTAGATTCCCATGTCAAACTTCAACGGTCTGTCTTATTCAAACAAATTCTATAACGAATATTTTTATTGTTATTACTCCCTCCGCCCTAAATTATAGGACGTAATTTGACTCGTTAGAATAAGAGTTTGAACAAGAATTTTCCTACTAAAAAATTACTTTTAGACACAAAATTCATATTATTAGATTCATACAAAAGTATTGTCTTATGATTATGTTGGTTTACAAATTATATCTTGATAAAAAAATTTATAAGTTAAACTATTTTTCTAACAAAACAAAATATGCCTTATAATTTTTATAATTTAGGACGGAGAAAGTAGATGGTAAAACATGAATACTTCATACATGACTATTATTTTTCAATTTATTTATAAAACTTTTGAATAAGACGAACGAATCCACGAAAATGAAAATGTTAAGTCTTTTTAAATGGAGGGAGTACAAGCTTAGCGTTAATTAGTCACTACAGACCACACTATGAGTATGATACCGGCCGTCTCTTGCCTTATTGCAGGACTATTAAGCTCCCAGCAATTAAAAGTGACAGTAATTTGTGGATCAGTGAATGTCAAAAACATTTGTGATGTTGGTCCTATATGACCTGCATATCCCCTCGCTTGGTGTTGATTTCAAATTCGAGTCTGATATTACTACTGGTTTTTTTCAACGATATTTGATAACAGGAAACAACTAAATAACTGGATAAGTCAACAGCATGCCTCTTGAACAATACGCCACTACCGGTGAAAGTTGGTAAACTTGGTAAGCCTTAGCCTACTCCTCCAATGCTTGATTAGACTTAAAGGGCCCATCATAATGAGTTAGCATAGGGCCCTCAAGATCATATAACCGGCACTGGATAAGAGATGGGCCTCTTGAGCACAGAGACGGTGCACCGCATGACGAAACAATCACCAATGAGCAAATCGGAGCTCATCAAGACCGTAAACCTGCCACTGGGGAGGGTATGGGTAATCTCATATCCAATTTGTCCATACTCATTGATTACCTATATCCACTGGGAATGGGTAAAACGGGTATTATTCAATGGGTAAAGGGTAAAATGGGTAATGCATATATGGGTCTCATATTTAAATTTTGCTCGAAATTTGTACAAAGTTGTTCCTCTATACAATACATCATCCCTATAAAATTCAATTGAATTTTACAAAATTTTATAGTGTGAACGCGAGTTTTAAAATTTTATGGTCCGAGTTTAACACTACACAAAATTATAAAAATAATATGGATGAAACGGGTAATCATGAGTATTACCCTCTTCTACCCAAAACTGAAATGGATAATTTCTTTACCCATATCCTTTCCAAACAATATGGGTATGAATTACCCGTACCCAGTGGCAGGTATACAAGGCCGCCTTCCTGACACGAAGCGACGTCCACGCCTCCTCCCCGGCGCCGGATTTGGAGACATCCGACGTGCAGTCATCGATCGGAGACGGCACGCGGGGCTTGTCCAGCAGCGTGCACGGGACCATCGTCCTCCGGTTTGCTCAGGAGCGTTGGGTAGAGGCACACCCAGCCGTCTTGGTAGTTAGTAGGGTAGTAGCGGATTGCCCAGTTGTGGCCACCCACCGAGAAGGGCTCGGTCTGGTAAAAGCCATCATCGTCGGTGACATCTATGGTGATAGAGTAGCCGTCGAATCGAAAGTCGTAGACTCCTCTCGCCGCGGCGGTGACGTCGATGGTCTGCACGGCGCCGGTCGATCCCGCCATTGTAGGCACGACCTGCAGGTCCTGCACTAGCACACTACTTGTATTTGTCAGTAACAACAGCTTACAGAGACTTGAGACCTGGGAAAATAGTTCTTCGGCTAGTCTGATTTTATAGTTGCCGTGTGTTCAGTTCCTTGGTTCTTTGGTGCTGCGTACCTCTAATAAATTTTGGCACGCGTGCCGTGTACCGGCGGCGCGCGACTCCTCGTGCAAAGCATTTGACGAACTTGTTATTGATCTTTGGTTTCCGATGAGCACTAAACTGTTGAAGCAGCACGCGCATCAAATGCACGGCGGAGTAGGCGGGGGAAGTAGCATCGGAAATCAACTACTTTGAGGAAACGAGGTGTCAAGATGGTTCAACACAATTTGCATGCTAGAATAATAGTGGGTCATAAAGATAAACCCAACAACTCATCTATTAATTCCATTCTCCATTTTAGATATAAAGTATGAGGAAGAATAAAGTTACTTCAACACATACTTCATCATATCATCCAAATATATAGCATCCTCTGTATTGAAAATAAAAAATCCATATTTGAAGTTTCTCTCTCCCCAGTCCATATGTCAACACTCAATCTCAAGAGGAGAGAGAAAAACAATATAAAAAAAGGTCATTATAAAATAGTAATAATATATATA
>CM002476.1:10806163-10847423 GCA_000325765.3 Leersia perrieri | reverse complement strand
GGGGATTGTTGGATTTAATTAGGGTTGGACCCATTTAAATCTAATAATAAAACTTCAAAGACACACAAAAGTACAAATTATAAGCCAAGGGGATGAGTGTTCTTAGACCGGAATGTCCGGTAAAGTCATCGGATAGTCCGGTAAAAACTCTCTGTTGGATGCTGATTTTTTACCAAACTGTCCAGTCAAATGTCCGGTAGAACTACCGGAATGTCCGATAAAATACCTTTGTTGCGAACATAACCATTTTACCGGACTGTCCGGTGATGTTACCGGAATGTCCGGTAGCAGGTGGACACTAGAGGTCTTAACTTCTAAAACATTTAGAGATTTAATGGCTGCGTTTATTCTTCATAAACAGGTCATTAGAACTCAATTAGACAGCCATTCATTCCCACTTATTCCTCTTTGGCAAATGAGAAGTCACTCTCTCATTCTCTCCACCATTGTTCTTAAAGTTCAAGCTCTTGTATTGCAATTTCTTCATCCTCGATTCTGAGTTCTTGTATACACAAGATCTTAGAACGAGTAGGCCTCCGAAACTAACGCCGCGTCGCGAATACTTGTACGGGTAGACGGACGATATAGTTTTTGGTTAGCGCTTTCGCGCGACTGCTCAAGGTTCTTCCTCATGGTAATCGACGAAACGATTGACAAGCTTAATGGCAATGGAATTGGTGATGGATCGGACAATGGAGGAGGCATCGGAGGAGGAGGCAATGGAGAAGACAACCATGACGGATCAAGTAGATCGTCTACATTCAACTCTGGGTATGATATCCTCACTTTGATCATGAACATAATAGGTGTTATCGTGTTCTTTTTGGTGCTGGGCATGTATAGCTTTTCACAAGATCATTATCTATTTAGTGACATCATTTTGATGATTAATTCTTTACTGAATTTCTGGATTAAATTATATCAAAAATTGAGTTGATTTCCACCACATTGTTCCCTTGCATTACATTACATTGGCTTTTTGAATACGGAAACGGTGCAGTGCACATCGAAGCAATCCCCCTTGAGGTAGTTCGTCACCAAATCGTGCACTCTTATGAAATTGGAGAAGCCCATCTGTTGACCGTGGTAACTGTACTCTGAACAGTTCCTCTTCTCCGCGGACTCTGACGGCTTGCCGGACTTGTCCAACGGTGCGCAAGCAAAGCTCACTGTGACGCTTGGTTTTGCTTTGCTCAAGAGAACAAGGTTGATCGACACAAATTGGCAGGAGTTTGCGAAGCGAACGGCCCAGTCATAGCCGTCGACGCTAAAGGTGTCGGATTGTAAGTACCCGCCGGCAGAGACCATCTGCCTGGCGAAGGTGAATTCTTCGATTTTGAAGTACTGAACTCCTCTTGCGGCGATGGTGAGGCTCATGCACTGGCCGATTGCTGCTTTGGCCATTGGAGGCAGACTTGGAGCTTGCATGGACGAAGGAACCGTCGCTCAGTGAAGATCGCAGTACTGCGTGTAGGCCAATATATAGAGGATTGTAGCTGTGACGAGGTGTGAATTCCTAAGAAGCCATCATTCATGGGTGACACTTCGATCTCCCAAATAAGTACGTCACAAAATGTGAACTGAGGGGCGAGGGCTCCTCGTTTAAGCTTCAGTCCGCAGATATCGTCTCATCGGGAATACATACAGTTGCTTCGTTAATTATGAACCGTCATATTTCACGGTCGAAGATTCAAATAGGCTTGACTGCTTTTCAGTGGCAGTCTTGCAGAGCCAGAATTTTGCTACAAGTATTCAAAGTTTAAAAAGATACTACACTACTCTAGGGTGTGAAGCAGTGACGAAAACAGGATTAAAATATAGATGGGTCAAAAATGCTTAATAAAAAATGGACAGAACACATACCCTCATACAATATTTTTATATTGCACTTACATATAAATGCAACAAAGTCAATTCAAGATGGCGTAATTCTCATATAAAACAACAAAGTAGTATTTGAAACATATACAATTCATCGTACATCAAAAGGGCAATTTGCAAACCTGTAGTTTAAAAATAAATAAGTCATATGGAATATGAGAGATAACTAATTAATCAAATAACTTTAAAAACTAGTTAGTTTATGAGATGACATACCACTAAGTAATCCTAAGCATTTATAGGGACTCTGGAAGGTTTAGGCAAATGTATTTTCGTAAACCTCCTAGATCTGATAGTATCAAATAAAATTAAAATTACATTACAAGTCCACCTTGATTTTTAATTTTTTTTTTGCCGATGATGCTCTTTCCCTCCGGCATGGCATTTAGACTCAATGGCCTTCCTTGCCCTCGGCTAGCAGTGGCAATGTTTGTCCCTGAGGTACAACGTGAACCTGAAGTCTGCTTGGAACCGCGATTATGGTGGAAATTTGTCAATTTTTGATATAATTTAATCCAGAAATTCATTAAAAAATTTAAAAATATCATGATTTCAAAAAAAATAGGAAATCATCTTGTGCAGCAATTAACATATGCATCGTCCAAATGAAAAAGATGATTTCTACAAAGTTAATCAAAATTACGAGGATGAACTCATACCCAGATGCAAAGGAAGTAGCCGATCCGCTTGATCCGTCATGATTGCCTCTGTTGTCTTCTAGTCCATCACCAACTCCATTGCCTCCATCTCTGTTGCTGTTGATTCCATTGCCATTGCTATTCTCTGAGTTCATCGCCATGAGGAAGAATGCCTAGAGCAGTCGCGTAGAAGCGTTCTTAAAAAACTATATCACCCGTCTACCCGTGCAGGTACTCGTGATGGGGCGTTAGTTTTGGAGGCCTGCTCGGTCCAAGAACTTGTGCGTGCAAGTGCCTAGAACCGAGGATGAAGAAGATGCAATACAAGAGCAAGATCACAAGTCTATGATGTAGAATATGTCTATACTTGTGTGTTCATGGGAGATCAACTCCATTCCTCTTTTATAGGAGAGGAAATATGAAGATGAATGATCTCATGGAAGGTGAAAAGAAAGAGAGCACTAACTATCCATCAGCCACCATTTTCACCATTAATCAACCATCAAATATTTTTAATTGAGTAGGTTATAACTCTACCACCAAATGGTTGTACTTGAGTAGGTTACCACTCCATTAATCAATTATTTGATTAATTCTAAAAAACTCTTCATCTTGCCACTTAATAACCCATGAACAAATGAGACATGAATACACGTAACTCCCAGCGTCATGACCTTAAATTTATTTGATTTAATTGATTTAAAGGATCAATTTTATCCAATTAAATCTAACACATTATTCATGATAATGAGATTGGATTTTGAAAGCAATATATAGGTCACAACTCACTGCTCACCTCACCATGGTTGTGGCCTTTGTGGGCTTGTGGCTTTCCCTAGCCACAGCCACTGGACAATGAGAGCCGGAGAGGGAGCAGTCGAGGGGACGAAGGCACAGCCGGCCAGCCACACAACACGGCAGGAGCCAGAAGGAGGCGTGCCGTCTACGCCATCATGGAGCCGCAACCGCGCGTGGAGGGCTGGAGGAGGTGGTGCGGCGCCCTGTATGCCTGCCACTGTAGCCTACAGCTGAGGAGATCAGAAGGATATCGCAGACGTGCAGCCACGCAGCTGCAGTGATGATGTCGTCGCCCGTCACCATGGACCTTGCAACTGTTGCCCGTCCTTCGTTCGATACGTGTGCCGTGCTTCGGAAGTCGAAGTGTCGAGCGGCGCAATCAAAACGAAACGACGCGTCTCTGACTCCCCCTCGACCAGTTCAGTCTCAATTCACAAGTGGGCCGAATTTCTGCACTAATTGGACCGGGGGAAATATAGATGACCTAAGGGGGGCTTTGGAGGGCTGGGTCGGCACGGACCGTAGCTGGGCCGGCGTCCGCACCTGGTGTGAAGCGCAAAAAATGACATCAACATATTTCAAAAGTACAAATATTAGAACAAATAAAGCATTCTAGAGATATCTCAACTCTCAAGTAGTTTTGAGTGAATTAAATAACTCAAGAATTACATCTCAACGTTTCAAATAGCCATATATGTAAAGTTGCACAAAAAAAAACTTGTTATGGAGCAACTCACAATCAACATGTTGGAAAATTCCCACCTGTCAGCGAGGATATGTAGCTTCCTACATCCTGTCGCCTAGCGGTGGAGGTAAGATTTTGGGAAGAGTAGAGCTGAAACATGTTATTTTTATTTTTGACTTAAATTCTCTCTAACCATTCCTAGTTTTTCATTGAAACTCTTTGCCATGATGGGTGGGGTCCAAGCCCAAGCTACCCCACACGATGGTTCCACCCCTGCTATCACCATTGACAATTCACATACCCTGATACCCCCTAGCTCCGACAATCATGAATTTGACCGTGCCCAAGCTCGGGGAGGCCAGGCGTGGCCACCCTCAAGCTCCAGATAGCCAAATCCAGTGGCCTTTGGCTAGAGGGGGATGGGGGAGCTACCACCCACTAGGAAGAGAGGGAGGTAGCCACCGCCACCTGGGAAAAGGAGTTGCCACTTGCTGGAAAGATGGAGAATGGGGAGTGCATGGAGAGAAGGGAAGAGTGCAAGAGTACGATAGTGGAAGAGGCTCCTTGCAAGACATATATAGTGAAAGACTTTAAAAGGATTATTTTTTCTTAATTTGTCCACACGGCTTGGCTAGGTTTTTCTTTGTACTTGCTGTGACTTAACCTGAATCCCGCAAGTAGCCTTTGTATTATATCTTCAAGGTATAACGTATCTTTGTCATACTCAAGGGTTCCGAGAAGGAATAGGCCGGATAAGAAATGAATCATACCTATATTATCTAATAATACCTTTTTTATACGGTACAACTTCCTTGTCTAGTTAAACCCATATCATATTATAGGTATGGAGATCCCCTTCCATATATACATTGGTACTCAAAATATGTGATCCTCTTCATGGAGTATCTCATATCGACTATTCTGACAATAACATTGAGCCCTCGAGTAATATTGGGTAGCTTCATATAGGCATAAACAACAAATAAATACATGTATAACTTTATATGCTACTATGTATTTGTCCAACATGTAAAGTTGTACTTTCTCTTGGCCTGACCAGAACAAGGTTCTCTTTTTTGTAGTTCATTCGATTGCAACAAGTCAGAATTTTTGAGTGATACCAGTTGAGTCCTGCCATTGTCTTGTCAAGACCTTGCCTGTTTCTAGTTGAAAGTCATAAGATTTCAAGTTATCTAGAATTTGGACGACATGCATATTTCTCTTAATGAGGCAATATGGAAAAATATCAGCTATTGACTACTCACTGGTAGAGAAACGGGCTTCAATCCCGGTTAGGAAACCCCTTTAATCCCGGTTTTCCAACCGAGACTAGGCTCCCGAGACTGAAAGGGTCTCTTTTAATCCCGGTTGAAATAAACGGGACTAAAACTTCACTTTTAGTCCCGGTTGGTGTTACCAACCGGGACAAAAAGGCAGGAGAGAGAAAGCACCCTATCCCCACAAATCACAAGTAAATTAAGCACAATAAGTCCATCCACAATCAACAATCAATCATAAACCATTTTCAAAACAACAAATCATTCACAAATCGTCCCAAAAATCAACAAGTCTTAACTACTGCTAAAACATCAGTTATGGTTAATGGGGTTCCTGGTAAAGAATTTCATTGCAAAAGGGGAGTAAGGCAATGTGACCCCCTGTCACCACTTCTTTTTGTCTTAGCTGCAGATCTTCTCCAATCTATAATCAACAAGGCCTGGCATAATGGTATGTTCAATTTACCCATTCGAACACAAGGACCTTTTCCTATAATACAATATGTAGATGATACTCTGATTGTCATGAGGGCCAACCAAAAAGAGATTTTCTTCTTAAAAGCCTTGCTACAGACTTATGCAATGTCCACAGTCTTGAAGATTAATTTTCAAAAGTCCTGCATGATTCCCATTAATGTGGAAGCTGATAGTGTACAAATACTTGCAAAGACTTTTGGTTGTCAAGTGGGTACTTTGCCTTTCACATACCTTGGTCTACCTGTCAGCACACACAAGCTTAGCCTTATTGATTATGCTCCCTTGGTAGACAGAGTAGAGAGGAGACTACCCTCAGTTACTCTATTTTTAAATCATGGGCAATGGCTGACTTTGGTTAACTCGGTTTTGTCATCCTTGCCAACCTATTACATGTGTACACTGAAGTTACCAAAAACAATCATTCATCATATCGACAAGGCAAGAAGATGCTGTCTTTGGAGAAAATCAGGTGATTTGCAGGTCAGAACGCAATCCTTAGTAGCTTGGGATTTAGTGTGCAGACCAAAGAATAAGGGAGGAATGGGGGTTATTGATTTGGAACTACAAAACATTGCCTTACTGTTGAAGCACTTGGATAAATTCTATAACAAAAAAGATATCCCATGGGTCAGGCTAATTTGGAATAAGTACTACTCTGACATTCACACTCCACCCCATGCACATCAGAAGAAAGGATCATTTTGGTGGAGAGCTCTTTTTGATCTAATACCATTATACAGGTCCATCGCTCAGGTTACAGTTGGTTTTGGGGACACATGCTTGCTTTGGAAGGATGATTGGCAGCAGCTAAATCTGATTGAATCCTTTCCAGTCTTGTACACATACACCAGTAATGAGGATGTATCGGTTTTCTCAGCTCTTGAGTCAAGATCCCTGGAGGATTTTTTCCATCTCCCTCTTTCAACCGAAGCATATCAGCAATTTATCAACTTAAGTACACTCATAGAAAGAACACAGCAACAACGACAATCAGATAATGATAAATGGGTGTGTACTTGGGGAGAACAGTACAAGGTGAAAAAGTTATACAACATGTTTTTCAACGATTTGATAGTGGTCAAACCTTTGGCACAGATCTGGAATTCCAAATGCACCATGAGGTTGAAAGCTTTTCTCTGGATCCTTCTTATGGATAGACTTAACACGAAGGAAATGATGCAAAGGAAACACTATAATGTCCCCTCTGGGAACTTTTGTGTTCTTTGCAATCAATCACAGACTGAGGATACACTACATCTGTTTTTCACTTGTCCTTTTGCTCAAAAATGTTGGTATTTTGTTAATTTACACTGGAACTTCCAATTGGAATTCATGGAAATGGTATCAGAGGCACATGCGCTTTTCAATAAATAGTTCTTCACAGAAGTAATGGCAATAGCACTGTGGAACATCTGGGCCAAAAGGAATGATTTTATATTCAGAGATATAACTCCATCTTTTGATTTATGGAAAGTAATGTTTAGGAATGATTTCACTCTGTTTTTATATAGGGTGTGGGCAGACTTGCATGATCACTGTAAATCATGGCTAGATAACTTGTATGTGTGGCTCTCACTGTAATTACCCTTATAAATACCTGAATATTTATAAGGGTAATTACAGTAAGAGTCACACATACAAGTTATCTAGCCATGATTTACAGTGATCATGCAAGTCCCCCCAGACCATATATATATATATATATGCAGTAGGAGCCTCTCCTGCTATTTCTTTGTCAAAAAAAATCAACAAGTCATTTACAACATTTGCTACAAATAAAAAAATTATAGATCCAGTCCCCTCTGCTGCCCGGCGGTGCGCCGCCGTACCCCGCCAGGCAGCTCGCCGAGCCGCCGCCGCACCCCCGCCCGGTAGCCCACGCGTGCCGTCGCCGACGCAGCCCCCCGCGTGAGCTGCCGCAGCCTGGCCGCGTGCCTTCTGCTCCCCGCCACGCGCCTTCCACTGCCGGGCAGCCGCGTAGGCTACCGCCGCCGCCATCCCGCGCAGGCAGCCGCGGGGGCCGCCGCCGCATGTTGGCCACTGCCCCGTCGCGCGACCCGCCGCAGCCACCGCCCTCCACTGCAGGCCACCATGCGCCGGCCGCTGCCCCTCCGCGGTTGCTGGGCCCTACGCCGGCCGCCACCATCACATGCTCACTTGAGGAGAAGGGGGAGAGATCAATCTAGAGAGGATAAGGGGGAGAGAAGAAGAGGGAGAGATCTGGAGAGGGATAAGGAGGAATAAGAGATAGAGGATAAGGAGGAATAAAAAGGAGGAGAGAGAGGGAACGAGGCACCAAAATCTCTTAGTCTTGGTTGGTGGCTTCAACCCGGACTAAAAAGGGACTTTTAGTCTAGGTTTGTAATACCAACCCGGACTAAAAAGGGACTTTTAGTACGGGTTCGTAATACCAACTTGAACTAAAAGGTCGGGGGACCTTTAGTCTCGGTTTGTATTATGAACCCGGACTAAAGAGGAACTTTTAGTCCGAGTTGGTAATACCAACAAGGACTGAAGTCCTGTCCGGGGACCGACACCTAGCTATTAGGTGGGCCGGAGATCTTTATGTTAGAGTTGATCTCCCTCTCGTTGGGCCTAGGAAACCTTGACCACGCCTGATCGGGGCGCCCAGCCTCCTTTTGGCTGGTGGGCCCTGTCACCTGCGCCATATAAAAGGGGTGAGGGCCAGGGTGGCACACGACATGAAGTTCGCTGCCGCCACCAACCTCACCCACAAACCCTAGCCGATCTAACAGCGGGGGCGCAGTAGTGACGGGAAGCACCACCGCCACGCCCCGACACCGACGCCAGCGATGAGATCGACTCCGGTGACACCACTGCATCGACCGCCATCGAGATCGCCGCCGTTCCCGACGCGACACCGACATCGCCGCCGCACGCACACACACGACGATGATGGCCGACGGGCAGGGTTCCTCCTCCAACTCCACCGGTAACCCTAATCCGCCCCCTTGCATATATTCTAGATGATCTACACCATGCTCTTTACAATGAACTGATGAACCCACCTAGATCCGATGACTAGTGATCCTAAAAGATTAACTTAACAATGGTATCAAAGCGATCTAGTGCATCGTTCTAGGTTTGGGGATTGAAAAGACGAAAGAGAAAGTTTGAATCCGAATCAGATCGAAAGAAAAGAAAGAAAGGGGAAACCCTAAACCCTAATCTTACCTCGCCGGATTCCATTCCAATCGAGGCAAAGGGCTCCACGACAGAGCCGGTCGACGGCGGCGTGCGCACCCGAGGGTGCACGCGCGCGCCAGCGACAGGGCCCGCTGTGGCACCGCCATCTCCTCCACCGACTACCTCGGGCGGTTGCCTCTCTCATTCTTGGCCGTAAGGGCTGAAGAGGAAGAAGGGGGAGAGAAAGAAAGTGGCCTCCAGCCATGGCGCCGGTGGCGAAAGAGAGACGACGGTGAGAGAGCCGGACGGGAGAAAGAACACCCTAGGTTTAGGGTTTTCTCCAGCGCTGCGGTTTTTATCACCGCGAGATCGCCGCATGGTCGTCAGATCCCATCGACGGCTAAGATGCAGGCGGGCGGTAGAGGCGCGAAGCGCGCGTGGGCTGCTTTGGTGGCCCAGGCATTGGTTGCTGGGCTCCGAGCCCAGCAACCCGGAGCGCGGCACACGAACAGGCCGGAAGCAAGTGGCGCACGAGCGCTGGTTTGGGCCGCGCGTGCGCGTTAAAGAAATTGGGCCGAAATTGAAATTTGCGAACAAGAGCTTTACTTTACTGATTTTAATTGATTTTTCAGTCAAATTTTGTACAGTATATATGTAATTTGCCTCTGTTAAAATTTAAACCAACAGGATAATTTTTCAGAGAGTAAATAAGAGTACTTTGCTACTGTTCATATGAATTTTGCTTAAAGTTTCCGCTGCAAATTGACAAATATTGTTGAAATTGGTGTTTTCTAAAACTGAATTTCGAACCAACGGGAGAATTTCAATTTTAGGAATTTTATTTCTGGTATATGATGTTTTTATTTCTTTACCAACGTTGTTAATTGCAATATCATGCTATGTATTATGTCTATTTTCTGCCCAACGGTGATGTAGGCTTAATGCATAGGAAAGTTATGTGATATTTTTTTGTTCTCACCTTCATGATTATTTTTCAGGTGGTTACTCCTTGATGGGTTGCATCAAAGACATTCCAACCCTGCAAGGATATAACTACAGTGAATGGAAAAGAAAACTAGACCTTGCTTTTATCTTGGGAGAGGTGGACCGGGTGTTGACCACACCCTGTCCTATAGAGCCTGCTGCACTTGTCAGAGGTACCACAGAATCTGATGCTGACTATCAGAAAAGAGAAAAAGAGAATGCTGACCTTAGACAACTATACATAGTTGAAAAGGCATAGTGGGCCTCAGCCAACAAAAAATGTATGGCTATGGTAAAGAATACAATTGAGCAAGCTATCGTAGGCTCAATCCCTAAGACTGATAATGTCTCTGAGAACCTAGAAAGAATAAAGAACCAGTTCACTGGTTCTTCAAAAACTCATGCCACAGAGCTCATAAAGAACCTTGTCATAGACAGATACACTGGAGGTGGCATCAGGGATTTTATCCTACCAAAGAGTGCACAGAATGCAAGGCTATAGCAATGGGGCTTGGATTTAAAGGAGGACTTTTTGGTTCACTTGATCATGTCTCGTTTGCCAAAAGAATTTGATCCTTTGATTCTCAACTACAATGTGCACCCAGAGAACTAGACTTTTGATACCCTCCTTGCACAATGTGTACAAGAGGAGGAGAGAATTAGGCGCAAAAATGGTGGCGTTATCAACTATGTTGGTAGCCAAAAGAAAAAGAGCTATGAACTGTCCTACTCAAAGGATAGACAGCCTCAAAAGTCTCATGGTCAGCACCAACCCCAGCTAAAGCAATTCACAGTGGGGCAGAATCAGTGCCTCTATTGTAAGAAAGAAGGGCATTTCAAGAATAACTGTCCTGAATTCTTAAAGATGATCATGGCAAAGAAAGGTGAGAATTTTATCACTTTTGTAAATGAATCTCTATATATTGGTTATTCGAAATCCACATGGTGGATTGATTCTGGAGCAACTATTCATGCCTCCATATCCTTACAGGGATTCCATTTGACGAGGACTATGCAAAAAAGCAAAAGCACCATTAGAGTCGCAAATGGAGTTGAAGTGAAAGTTGAAGCCGTCGGAGATCTCAATCTCAAACTTCATAACAGATTCATCCTTCCACTTCGAGACGTTTTTTATGTCCCCTCCTTGCAAAGGAACTTGATTAGTGTGCCGTGTTTGGCAGAAGATGACTATTATTGTTATTTTCATAAAGTACAATGTCACATTATTCATAATGAAGAGTGTGTGGGTCTCGCCTTCCGATGAGAAACTTTATATGATGTGAATGATGTATGCAATGATGTGATTGTTGGTACAACTGATGTAAATGATGTGAATGATATGTCCTCGTTGCCAAAAGAAAATAAGAAAAGAAAGAGAACTCCTAATGTCTCATCGAAATTGTGGCACTGTCGTTTAGGCCACATTTTAAGGGCAAGAATTGAGAGACTTGTTAAGAATGAAATTCTTCCTCCATTGGAGTTGTTAGATTTAGAACAATGCATAGAGTGCATCAAAGGAAAATATGTAAAGCACATTAAAAAGGTGCAAATAGAAGCGCGTGAATATTAGAGATCATTCACACAGATATTAGTGGTCCATTTCCTGTAAAGAGTGTGGATGGTTATGACTCGTTCATAACATTCACAGATGATTACTCCCGATACGGTTATATTTATCCAATTAAAGAAAGATCGGAAGCATTGGATAAATTTAAAATATTCAAAGATGAAGTTAAAAATCAACACGATATAAAGATTAAAATATTAAGATCCAACCATGGGGGGAGTACTATCGTCAGCATACTCCTTATAGACAAATCCCACGACGTTTTGCGAGGTTTCTGATGGAAAATGGCAAAGTCGCCCAATATTCTAGACCGGGCGAGCTAGCCTCAATAGAATGGGGTGGCTGAAAGGCGTAACCGTACCTTAATGGATATGGTGCACAGCATGATGAGCTACTCCACCCTACCATTGGGTTTATGGATGGAAGCGTTAAAAACCGTCGTTCATATTCTCAACAGAGTACCTCGCAAATCAGTGCCTAAAACACCGTATGAGCTATGGACAGGAAGAGTACCCTCGCTAGCTCACCTCCGTGTGTGGGGGAGTCCTACAGAGGCTAAAGTATTTAACCCGAACATTGGGAAATTGGATCCCAAAACAGTCAGTTGCCATTTCATTGGCTATCGTGAGAAATCGAAAGGTTATCGTTTCTACTGTCCAAACAGTTATACAAAGTTTATAGAAACGAGACATGTTATCTTCTTGGAAGACAAAATGATTAGGGGGAGCACGGTATCTCAAGTAATTGATCTTGAGGAAAAGTGGGAGTGTATACCCACTTCGACGATTCAGGAGCCTTTCTTCTCACTACGTGTTGATGTAGCGCCTGCAATGCCTACCATTGCGGCTTCAACACCTATTGTTAGCTCTCCTATGGTGACAGTAAATAGAAATGAGGAACATGTCCTTCAGGATCCATCAGAAAACACTGCCACACATGAGGAGGAGCAACAACAGCCTCAAACAGAAGATGTGCCAAATCAGGAGACTTCACAAGAGTCTCAAACAGAGAACGTGCCAAATTTAGAGTCCCCTAGAAGGTTTGAAAGAATAAGAAGAAAAGCTGTTCCTGATGATTATCAGGTGTATAACACAGAAGAGTCTCATATAGAGGATGATCCCATCTCATATGAAGAGGCCATGAGAAGCGCTTGCTCATCCAAATGGCTAGAAGCCATGGAAGATGAAATGAAATCCATGAAACTAAATGATGTTTGGGATTTAGAGGAAATTCCTAAAGGAGCCAAAACAGTATGCTGTAAATGGGTCTACAAAACTAAATGTGACTCCAAAGGGAATATAGAAAATTTTAAATCGCGACTTGTGGCTAAAGGATTCACACAAAGAGAAGGAATTGATTACAATGTGACGTTTTCTCTAGTCTCTTGTAAAGATTCTTTTAGAATAATAATGGCACTTGTGGCACATTATAACTTGGAATTACATCAAATGGATGTAAAAATGGCATTTCTAAATGGAGATTTAGAAGAAAGATTCTATATGGCACAACCAAAAGGTTTTGTCGTAAAAGAAAAATAGAATATGGGATCTCATTTAAAGAGATCCATTTATGGGTTAAAACAAGCTTCAAGACAGTGGTACTTGAAGTTTGATGGAACGATAAAGAAATTTGGTTTTCAAGAAAACGTTGAGGACAACTGCATATATACAAAGTTCAAGAATGGGAAATTCATTTTCTTGATTCTGTATGTGGATGACATTCTACTGGCAAGTAGTGATGTTAGTCTTCTATAGGAAACAAAAGAGTTTTTGTTCTCAAATTTTGATATGAAAAATCTTGGTGAAGCATCGTATGTTTTGGGCATAGAGATTCACCGAAATAGAAGAAAGTATGCACTATGATTGTCTCAAAAGGGATATATAGAAAAGGTGTTGAAGAAATTCAATATGTCCAAATGCAGTGCCACACCTGCTCCTATAGTGAAGGGCGAAAATATGGGGAATGGCAATGCCCCAGAAATAAGTTCGAGCTCGATGAAATGAAATCAAAGCCATATGCTTTGGATGTAGGAAGCCTACAATATGCACAATTGTGCACACGCTCTGACCTAGCCTTTGTCATCGGGTTACTTGGCAGATTCCAAAGCAATCCAGGCCCAGAGCACTGGAAATTGGTAAAGAAAGTTCTGCGATATGCGCAAGGAACGAAAGGCCTCATGTTGACATATAGAAGATCTGATTCACTCCAAGCAGTGGGTTATTCAGATTCTGATTTTGCCAAAGATAATACGAAGTCAACATCCGGATACGTGTTCACTCTTGCAGGGAGCTATTTCATAGAAAAGCTCTAAATAGACTATCACTGCAGGGTCTATAATGTATGCCGAATTTATAGCATGTTATGAGGCCGGGGCAGGTGAACTGGCTAAAAAAGTTCATACCCGGTTTGAGAGTGATTGACAGTATTGAGAAACCACTAAAGTTATACTGTGACAAAGAACCTGTAATAATATACACTCACAACAATCAGATCTTCTTGATCGGGGCGCCCAGCCTCCTCTTGGCTGGTGGGCCCCTGTCACCTGTGCCATATAAAAGGGGTGAGGGCCGGGGCGGCACACGACACAAAGTTCGCCGTCGCCACCAGCCTCACCCATAAACCCTAGCCGATCTAACAGCGGGGGCGCAGCAGTGACGGGAAGCACCACCACCACGCCCCGACACCGACGCCGGCGACGAGATCGACTCCGGCGACGCCACTGCATCGACCGTCATCGACATCGCCGCCGTTCCAGACGTGACACCGACATCACCACCGCACGCACACGCATGACGACGATGGCGGACGGGAAGGGTTCCTCCTCCAACTCCACTGGTAACCCTAATCCGCCCCCTTGCATATATTCTAGATGATCTACACCATGCTCTTTACAATGAATTGATGAACCTACCTAGATCCGATGATTAGTGATCCTAAAAGATTAACCTAACACTTTAGTCCGGGTTCGTAATACGAACCGGGACTAAAAAAAAGATTTAGTCCCGATCTCAATTTGATCCGGGACTAATGCTCTGGATATTTGCTCTGTTTTTTACGAGTGACTCTAGCATGTGAGCGCAGTCAAAGGTACAAATATTTGCCAACATGTAAGAGAAATAGAGAGTGTATGTGAACATTTACGGATATTTCAACCTCCTGTACCGAAGTATGGTCTTGATGATCCAACATATGTCCAATTGGCATATTTTTTTTACTAGTAGGCATCTTGGATCGTCTTATAATTTTTTATCATTTTATGGGGTCGTCAGTTTTTTTTCCGAGATGAAATTATGGACTTATAATGAGACATCTAAATAGCCTCCATTTATCTGATCTCAAAAAGATGTATGGTCGTCGGACCGAATATTTTATAGTTTGTATGTATAATATTGTCTTTTCTCAAAGCATGTTGTTGGTATTGTCGATGATTGTTTCAAGAGAAACTATACTTTTGAAGTGTTGTACGGACATCCAGATGATATTCTTCCTTTATAAGTTCTCCATACATAGCTTGCAATACATGCCCGCGCATTTCCTAGTTAGCTGACTAATCTATATGATATTTATTTGAGTCCCACCGAAATGCGCGGGCACCTAGCCACCTACTAAACTAATAAAGCTGAAACGGTTTAGCACACGCTGCTTCAAGAAGTTGACTATATAACACGGTGCTGGCGCCCATGGATTTCGACGCAAGAAGTACAAGTTGATATATACGTATTACCATCATAAGCTAGACGAGAGGCATGCTTCCACACATGAGCCTGCAATACACTCAGAAAATGGTGCAAGTTAACTTCCATGCAAGACAAAGGGCTTGCCGAAAAGTATTTTGAGCACTGCGGCTTATGTATATATAAGCCCAAATTAAACATATAACAAAAGTAACGAAAAATATAGTACTTGTCCTTGAATTGTTGGCAGGTTATTAACAGCCCAAAAGAAAGATAAAAATAGAAGACAGGACATCGAATTAATTTCTGAAATCAAAAGGTAGTTTCCTCTGTCATTACCTGAACAAGAAAAGGATCGATGTGGGCTGGCGCTGGAATTGCAAGACCTTCTGTTTGCTTTCATCTCAAATCTGGATCACTAAAATGATCTTCAGTCAGACACAGAGAGAGAGAGAGAGCAAAAACTCGAATAAAATTTTGAAATTCAAAAGCGGCTTACAAGCAAGCGGCGGCTAATAAGGAGTTTGCTCGATGCGTGTCATGGGAGGCCAAGTGCTCATCAAAACTACTTTATATATGGAAGTTATCACAGATGTGAAATGGTCCATATTAAATACATCAAGATTCATGAAATTCTAAAATTTATTGTTTATGCTTCAAAACTGGATAGTATATACCAGGGTTCAATATATCACCGATAGAAAGGTCAAAAACGATGTATAGAACACTGTACTGTCCATCTCTAGACATTTGCATGCAATTCAGTTTAATTTCATTCATTCATTGGATTGACTTAAACTGATTTTTAGATGCGTGCCACTTAGGTGGCAAAAGTGCGATACATACTCCGGCCTCCCACTCATGGCACCTATACATTGTTTGCGTTTTTCTCCTCGAAACACACATAGGTTATATAGGCTCCAAGTTGGCACCATGCATTATCTCCACATGTATCCACCTTACTACTCATTTCTTACGATGTTATCACATCAATTTTTTTATAATTATTTGCTGGAATGTCTAGTGCATATGTGAATACATAAATCACTTCAAATCACATTAATTTTTTTATAATTTTTTGCTGAAATGTCTAATGCATATCTGAATGCATAAATCACTTCAAATCAAATAGGTATCAACTATAAAATCGTCGTAGATATCGCAGTGATCCAATTTTTGCATAAAGTTTCTTTCCTTCCACATATGTATGAAAAGTTATGACCTTTCTTATCAATGCATCCGACAATTTTTTGCACATATAAATTACTTCCAATAAAAATAGAATAATGGTGAACATCTCGTTGAGTTCTAAATTTCATACAAAGATTGTCTTTATTTAAATTAACACCAAAAAGTTGTGATTTATAGCCATTAGTTTTTCCCTATTTATATGACGAGAATTGATTGTGTGCAAATATTTTTTTTGGGCTTAGATTTGTAACTGAAGCTTGGAACGGTTATTCCATATACCAAACCTTTTGTTACACCAAATCAAAACTCAAGCTTCTGAGTTTTGACATTGGTACATATGTATTTGCATTAGCCAGGTTTGGTCTCATGTTCAACGAGTTATACCAAGACTCCAAGAGTACACTCTAAAACAGTCCCAGTCATTGGTTGTCTCGGGAGATTAGCTGGAGCACGATATATTTCTTTCTGAGTAGTGCGAAAATTAATTTCAGAATTTTGTTTATTTCAAATTTCTAGGTTTTATCTATTAGTAGGATTAATGAGCGAGCTTCTAGAAAAAGCTTAAATTAATATAAGAATATTGGTCCAAGAAAGAAATATAGATCGAGTTGCAGAGCAAAGAAGCGTCTTGGGAGCCTCTAAGCTGCACGTTCATTAGTTATGACCCACACTTCAAATACTGTGAGCCAACTTGCTGATGATCAGCACATAGATTTGTTCTTATGCATTAAAACTAAGGAACGTTTCGCATGGGACGACGCGCGTTCACGTAGATTCCTATGCATGCTCGAGCATATAGAAATTCCATGCACAGGTATTGCGTATATATAGGCGTACTAGAATGTTCATGGAAGGCACTGAAATAGTAGTAGCACATCTTTATCGACATACACGGTACTTGCTTGGTATAGCTAGAAAATGGTATGTTCTAACAACATTCACTCTTTGTCTACTAAAGTTACTTTTCCAGTTTATAAAACTCCGAGATGGTACTTCAATCCTTTTTCTTGAAATTTATTCATTGGTACCATTTATAGTCTGTTATTAGTTTAATATTTCCACAAAATATTCTTACTTTTACCCTATGTTATTTTACGTCACTGTGGTATCATGTCTTTCAATACTGCAAGCTAGGAGTATAAATTAAGAATCAATAATAACATTTAATATTGCTAAAGCATTTCTTACGGCGATATATATTTTATTCAGTAACCAAACTTTAGAAAGGTTTACAAAGTTTGACTTAAATAGGATTATTTACGGTCGCGGGAGGTACCGTGTTTTTTTCATCTAAAAAGTATTGGTTAATTCATATGGTGTTGCTCATCTTGCCTCCTGCTATTTGCCTACATCTGAAGGATGCGATTATTAAGATCGGGATGTGGGGGGCAATGGTTGGGACTCTCCATGAAATCGTTATGCCTCCGACGCCCACTGACCTCGTCTCCATCAAGATTAAGAGCATAGACACAATCGACCGCCTAACGTTCACCTACAAGGACACCACAGGGACGCAGACCACAATGTCTTGGGGCGGCGATTTGGGAGACGACCACCCGGAGGTACGAAAGTATTGAGTGATCAGCTAGAATGAATGCACTCCCTCCTCTATTTTTAGTGTTGAACTAACAAACATCTGGGAGAGAGAGGAGGGAGGAGAGAGAGTGTGAATTAAATGGTATTGCTAGAAATCAGCAAATATAATTATAGTATAATTATAATGTAACAGGAGTACATTGTGTAACTGCACTGCTCAAGTTTAATGTAACTTGTAAACAAATTATATACAAATTACCGGTGTTTTTCTGCTGTTTCATGTCAAAAAAAATACCGGTGTTTTGAAATTCATATTAACACATATGAAATTTACATAAAATTTATATATAAATTATAATATGATATAGTATAGTTATGATGTAATTAAATTATTAATATACTATAATTATGTTGAAAGATTTTTTACTTAAAAATGTGACAACATGTTTCTATCACGCCCATTATAGTTAGTCTCAACTAATTAGTATCGGATGATTTGTTTGGTGCTTACTTGCTTGGTCTTGAGTACACTTACCTTTGGATGGTCTATATGCAGTTCAAATTAAACCCCAACGAGTACGTGAACCATGTCTACGGGACGGTGGGGCCATTCGCAACACAAGGCCTGTGTTACACCGTAAATTCAATAACCTTCGTCACCAACCAAGGTAGAAAATACGGGCCATGGGGAACTCGTGGTTCCAGTGACGCTGCTTTCGACCTCCCTCTGGAGAAAGGCCGCATTGTCGGCTTCTATGTGCGCGCGGACAACTTTATATCTGGTATTGGATTCTACGTTCGCCCTTAACCAAGGATCTTAGTAATGTATACCTATATCCTTAATTCGAAATAAGAAGGGATCCATAGATGCCCTCAATAGTGTGTTTCCTCTTACGAGGATGAAGGGTTATATTTCTGGTCTGTATTGATCGAATATGTTATATGTGTACCTATCTACCTCATCTAAAATATACAAGTTCTAGTATATATTATTTTGTACTCAGTCTGCCAAAAATATAAACATTATGGATAGTCTGCCAAAAATATAAACATTACGGATAAGATATAACATGTTTAAGAAAAACTAATCTTAGATAGCCATTTGTCCAAAATGGTTGTCCTATAATATGTACATCCTTTTTAAATGCTTATATTTTTTTATAGATTATTGTCTTGGGATGTAGATAGTATCTTATTAAATAAAAGATAATTAAATATATATGCTACTGCTTCATCCTAAAATACAGTGAATATTTGGTTTTGTACCCTACCAAAAATAAAATATTGCTAGTACCAAAACCTAGACAAGTTTTTTGGCACTATAAATGTTTTGCTAAGGTAGCATTACAAATAATGAGTTTAGATTGATGCCAATTAGAAGCCAAATTTTAAACCAATGGTAAAGAAGATTCTAGAATATTGCTAAATTGAGCATGGGTGTTACCAACTAATTGGCTTCAAACCAAAATATTATATTTACTATTCAAAATGCCAAATCATTGGTAGGGCATATTTTGGCATCAAACCAAAATGACCCATATTTATTTCTACATGGATGGGATATATGCTACGACAATGATTATGGCCATACTTCTATTTTAGATTTGTTGTCTAGAATATGACCCATCCGTATAGAAATTAGTTTATTTTAGGATAGATGTAGCATTTGATACATGAGTAAGGAGGGCTTGTTTGGTTTGTGGCCTGAATTGGTCTTACCAATATTTGTTAATTTCAATAGTATTTGTATTTGTTTGGATGAAGCAAAATTTTGTTAGGGGAAAATCCAAAAATACCCCTACAAGTCACTCCTCCTTTTACATTCCCTCCTACAACTTAATCTTGTCCAAATACCCCTGTAAGTCAATATCTCTTTCAATTTTTCATCCCTGCTTAATTATAGACAATTTCTCCTTGTACTCTCGATTTCACGCCCTCGTGAATTTCTCCTCATCATACCAGGACTCTATGAATTATCAGTTAACAGTCCCTATGGCCTTGTGAAAATATACAGTGAATTGCCGGATAGTGGAGAGACTATGAATTATCAGTTAACATACAAGACCTAAGACCATAGGGAGGGGCATAGCTAGCCTTCAAGTAGTATATATCATCTCATTGTTGATATCTATGTGGAAGCAATGCCTACTCCAAATCAATGAAATTTATAGTCCTTGTCTGGCGAGGAGAAATTCACGAGCGCGAGAAAACGAGAGTAAGAAATTGTCTATAACTAAGTAGAGATGAGAAATTAAAAGAAATATTGACTTATAGGGGGAAAATAAAAGGATTGATTTTTAGGGGTGTATTTGGATTTTTTCCATTAGGTTAAGACTACAAAACATGGCCACTCAATAGTGAGCTTAGTGTTAATGGCTCATTCCAAATGCAACTTAGTCTTACCAAAATTAGACATGCTAAAATATATAAATTTTGGCATAACAAATATTGGAAAGCCAAAATTAGACCACAGATCAGGCCCGGAAACACTACAGCTGATTCCATACTGATTTGGATCGGCCGTTCAATTTAACTACTGTTTTATTTCCTCCTGAAGACGCGCTTTGGTTGTTGGCATGTTGCTTCCTACCGTAATTCTTTGTTGGGGCCGTGTCATCACTGATCATCACCTGTCACGGTAAGTAGAAGACACAAGCACACAACATAGACGATAGAACAAAGAAATATATAACTAGTTCGTGTATGTTCACTTGTTACTCACAGCCAGGAATGAAAATGCTTAAAACTATTTTCATTAATTTTTTTCAAGATAACGAAATCTGAGCAGTGGACTCAGAAATGATAACGAATATTGGTATCTCGAAAATACCAGAAACACAATCATCGGAACTCGATATCAGAAACAGAATCATCTGAACGGATTCGTATCCTCTAACATTGCTAAGTAATATTACCGTGACAATTTTTTCATCCATGCCATCCATTCCTAAATCAACCACCATGGATTAACTTAAGAATAACTAAATTATAATTAATCAAAACTATTATTTAAACAGTCCTATAACTAACACTAATTCATAGCCGTTGATTTAGCAATAAATGGCTCAGATGAAAAGAATGCCACGGGGACATTAATATACTAATGTTAGAGGATGCAAATCTCGAACAGCGTTTCAGCAACAATATTAAGCAAGTTATAGACCCTATGTTTACGTAATTAGAGTCATACCATTACTATTTCTTAAAATTAGATATGTCATCCTGACTTACATATCATTGACTCACATATACCCCACATGTCATTGACTAATGAATGACATATCGCCAACTTTAAAAAGTTGCAATGACATAGATCCAATTAGCCCTGTAACATTAAGAATGGCAACACATAAGGTTTATGACCTTACGTGACTTTTTATATTTTAATGGGATATTGGTATTATTCGATAATTTCTTTGGATATTACGCATCCAAAAGGTATACTGCTAAAACGGTCAGAAAAATCAATATCATTTCTGGCCAATGAACAAAATGGTCGGTACAAGAATAAAGATAATAGCCTGTACGGACTTAAATTTTCATACCGTTTTCATCCTGCTCACAGAATTTCCATACCGTTTGTATCACTGCTCACCATCTGCCACATCAATCAGCATTATTGTTGCATTAACCGGCACCGAGTAACTTGCTCGTAGCACTAGCTACGGCGGCATTTAAATTGCAGATCAAATAGCCAAAAGATTATATATGTTTTTCAATGAAGCATAGAATGATGGATCTAATATTGACGAAAAAACTTATATTACTGTATTACATAGAGAATAACATCTCAAAGTAGACCATGACTGGAGTTACATAGTCTTATCATCAGTTAGGTGAACATATTGAAAGACTTGTAAAAAAAAAACATATTGAAAGACAAATAATAGCTTTCAGTTTCTGTAGCACCTACACATACAATATCACCTGAAAGGTTCTACCGGTGCTATTTCTTCAAGAAAAGCAGCGGTTGGAAATATTCAACCGCTTCTGCTGCTCACCTAATTAACAGCTACTACAAGTATATATACATTTGAACAATACGAGTAGATCTTTGTGGTTACCGTGATAGCTGCACCCAAAGCTCAGTTAGTACAAGTATATATACATTTGAACAATATGAGACAACTAACATTTAAACCATTAAATTATAACTTTGAAACATCCAATCATCAATCCATTCGAATCATTGTATAATATACAATTAAATAAACGACTCAAGACCCATTGTGACTATATTTAAAATTATGAAAATTAATAGCTTACGTGCATATGTTCACAGGGTTAGAAAATTGTGCTGTCGTGAATACTGAAGTAGCTAATTTGACAGAAGAGTTAGAGAACTGAATAGCTGAGTCTGAACTGTTGTATGCAGAGAGCAAGTTCGCAGGCAAACAGATCCCTAACGGCTAACCACATGCTGTATAAAATCTGACAAGATGACACAATATAAGTTGATACCACATTAATGGATTCTTCAACATGATCTGGGCATTGAAGCAAGCTAAACTGAACAAGATGTTTAAACCAATATCTCGAAAAAAGAAGGAAGAATTCCCCTTTTAGAAAAGCCAAATAAGTGAATAACTGGAGCGCTGAGTTTGTTCATCCAGCCACAGCTAACAAAGTAAGAGAACCTATAATTATGATAAGCAGGTTAGCAGACAATAATTAAAAATAAGTTAACATATTTTCAAACAATATACCTCTTTAGTCATCATCGTCGAATCGCATAAGCTCTTCACCGAATGTGTTCATATCGAAGTTGGCATGATTAGGATGGGTGTCAGCTGCACGCCTCATTGCCACCTCTGCTTCCTCTGCCTCCGGTTCTGTTGCGTCATGACACTTGATGTAAACGGTGGCTTCCTGAAGGCAACCAAGGTTTGCCAATCCAAATTCAAAGCCATTGCCAAGATCCTTGGTTTGCCGCACCCCAAAGCAGAACTCGATGATCCGAAGCCTCGGCATAGCTCCTTCGCGAATCACCGGCCCGAGGTCTGAGTTCCTGAACCTGCATTCCTTCAGGCACGGGAACGCGCCGCTACCAATCACAATCGACTCCTTCATTTCGTACGGCTCCACAAGAAGGGTCTCAAGAACAGGCAGTTCCCCGAGGACGTCGACGTCCACCTGCCGCAGCTCCATCACCTGTATGAGTAGCACTGTGAGGTGTGGCACGACGGAGGTATTGATCCACAATGGCAGCAGCCGCAGTGGGCTACAAGAGATGTATGTCCCCTTGGCGCCGAATGAACGGAGGCGCTGAGGTGGCGTCCAGGTGCCATCCTGGAGAAGATCAAGCAGCTTCTTGTGCCCATTGCCGCTGGCAGTGTATATGTGCAGGTCTTGTAACTTGTTCAAATTTTGCAGAGACTCAACCAAGGCTTCCTCCGTGCTCTGTGTGGGCTGATACAGCGTGATCTTGAGGACCCTCAGCTTCGTTAGGTTGCGTAGCTCCTTCACGAGATCAGGAGAATCGTGCGTGGAGATGTCCGAGAGCTCCTCCAGTGACACCACATTCCCTATCCCTCTTGGAATCTTTGTGCGATATTGTACATTAAGGGACATGAGTTTTCCAAGCCGAAAAACGGTTGCTGGCAGTTCTTCAATCCTTGTGTCTGCGAGGTCCAGTGTCTGCAGAAACTGAAGCTTTCCTATATCTTGAACTTCAGTGATCCGTGTATCTCTCAGTCCAAGGTACCTTAAGTGCAGAAAGCTTCCAAACTGGTTGTTGAGGACATGTTGACTTTCCGAAAGATCACAGCCTTCTAGATCCAATACATGAAGAACCTTGAACTGTGAAAGATTATTGATGCTACCAATAGCAGGGCTGAAGACAGAGAGAGACCGCACTTGAAACATGTTCAGGGTAGCCTGATTTGCAGTGTCTATTGCTTCCTTGCTTCCTCTGATGGACAACCGGCAAACCTTGTTCGATGGGCATGTCTGCTGCTCATTATTCAATATAGTCACAAAGTTTTCTTCGCTTGACAAGGAGCTGATAAGATCCATCACCGAGAAATTTACACGACAGCAATATTCTTCCCTGATACCGTCCGCACTGTAATCTATGTCTAATAATTGGACCATGCTTCTACTTACAAGCTCATTGAAATAACTCTCTCCGATCTCAAATAAGCTCTCTCCTTGATTTCCGCCATGGATAAAACCTTCAGCTATCCATCTCCAAATCAGTCGGTCTCGCCTAACCTCATAATTTTCTGGGAATATGCTTAGGTACAATAAGCAAGCCCTTAAGTTTACAGGTAGACAGTAATAGCCAAGGGAAATTGCATTTCTCATATTCTTCACGTCGGGATTATTTTCAAGTGTTGAACCAATGGAGTCAAGCACCTTATACCATTCCTTCTTATTTCCTATTTTATCGGCCAACAAACTGGCTACTGCAAGGATACCAATAGGGACACCATCACATTTATCTATAATTTTATCTGCTACTTCAGAAAACTCATCATCGAGACAGGATTTATTGTCATGGCCGAACACCCTTTGAAGGAACAATATCTTAGAGTTGTCTAGAGAAAGTGGCTTTAGTTCATATGGTATACCCACTTGATCAGCAAGACTAAAGTTTCGGGTAGTTGTGATGATTCTACTTCCACAATAATTCTCAACAAGAACATGCTTGATCATTTCCCAGGATGGTTTTTCCCATATATCATCGATAACAATGAGATACCTATATATGTAGAGTAACAAAGGTCAAAGGATGGTCAATTTTTTTGTGTATTAATTATACAAAGTAAAATGCATTATATTAACAAGAGATCACACAAAAAGAAAAAAGAGAAACCTCAAGATTGGAACAAAAAACATGTTAGTATACTTCATAAGCACCCCATCCCATTAAAATAAACAACATATACAGAAAAAATCCTACATTTTTAAACAAAGAGAAAAAAGCCTACATTAATACGTAGTAGTATTTTTGACAGACAAAAAGGGAACCACCGTGTGCTTGACAAGTTAGAGATCTTCCAGTGAAATATTGCACCATGGCTGGCATGTTCTTTTGAGCTTCTAGCCATATCCTATAATCTATATAGGTGTACTATAAACCAACTATAAACTTACATGGAAGAGAGAGACAAAACAAGTTGGTTCTCATGCAAATGCTAGCTCTACACTTCTCCAAAAAAAATACACTAAATGCATAGGTGAGAGAAAGAAATAAAGAAAATTATGGTAAACCTTATAGCCCACCTATTATACATCTTGGCTCTAATATGGATTTGTAGTTAGCCAGTGAACTCTACTACTATTAAACTTGCTTTAATGATCACTGCTATATGTGTCCAGATTCATTTAGAAGAACATGCAGAATATTTATATTTTGAAATGGAGGTAATACGTTCTGTTGGAGGTTAAAGCATTGCTCTCTTAGCCAAACCTAAATAAACATTTTATTTGACGTTGTAATTCAATTTTGAAATGGCACCATGGCCGATGTTGAGTATGATGTTTAAGGTGCTATTCATTGCAATCCGAGAATGAGGAGAGGTTTCCACAATACCATTCTTGTACTCAAGAGCTGTGGCAAATTGCATTTCGTTTCACCTGGATTCCCCTGTTTTCTCTGTTTTCCCCTGTTTACCTCTGTTTTTTCTCTGTTTTCCCCTATTCTTCCCCTGTTTTCTGGTTTTCCCCTGTTTTCATATTCCTCTGTTCTTAATCCGGGAGTACACTCGGCCACTCGCTATACTAGTAATCTTACAGTCAAGTTGTCATAAAATCATAATGATAAAAATCTAATTTGATGGAGCACATGGCCACCTATACTGCCCTAGCTATCATCTCCTCGTCTCGAAATCCATGACTAAATTACAGATGAAACCAACCAATTAATCCTGGTTGATCACCATTCCTATGGCGTGTAGGCAGTAACTACATACCTCCTGTCTCGTAGGAATTCCCTCAACTGATCGACGATCTGCCCCTCGTCATCCTTCGGTTCCTCGCTGCAGCCGACTCTCGCGTTCCTGCCGTCGTCAAGCTGGCGAAGCATCCTCCTGAAAACCACGGCCATGTCGGGGTTGACGGACACCGACACGAAAGCCCCGCAGTCGAACCGCGGCTTGAGCGTGTCGTACACCATCTTGGCTAGCGTCGTCTTCCCCAATCCCGCTGATCCAACAACGGCGACAACCCTAAGTCCCCGCCCCTCCGACGCCTCGCCGCCGTCGCCGTCGCCGGCACAGAGCTTCTTGATCAGGTCGTCTCTTGCGGCGTCCAACCCGCCGCTCCCCTTCCCCTCCGTTGGATCTGCGTCGACGCCAGCGACAGGCCGGCGAATGACGTCACCGACCGCCGCCGTCGGCCGTGTCCTGGACAGGTCGGTGGCCCTCTCCAGAAGATTCTTGAAGATTCCGCCCTCCGCGCGAGCCGCGAATGCGTTGTTGTCGATGGCGTCGTCGACGTCGTAGGCGAGATCCCTGGCGTCGCCGGCCCATGCCTTGGCGTGGCCGTCGAGCTGATCCGGTGGCACGTCGGCGAGTTCCCGGAGCGCGGCGTGAAGGGAAGTCAGCTCCGCCTTGAGGTTGAGGAGATCGACGGCGTCCTCGCGTTTTTCATCCTCTTTCGTGGACGGCAGGTTGGCCAGTCGGGTGAGAACGATGCCCGTCGCGGCCGTCGCCGTCTCCATTTCTCTGACAACGGATTGCTGATTTGCTTCCGCCTGCTACTCTACTAGCCTTCTCTTCTGCTTGTGGCTGGTCTGGTGTGGTGGACGGAGGCTTGCAGCCGCGGCAGTCAACCTACCAATGCAAGTTATGGATTGGTGATGGCGACGGTGCCGCGCCAACTGATTTGTTTAGATTTGAGCGCCGGACACCTGGCGCGGACCGCCACATAGAGGGACGCAGGCGTCGTCACGTCGCCCTCACGGCTACGGTAGAAGCGTCTCGGCGGCACACGTGTGCGCCTACTTCCACGTCATCCATCGATGACAACGTTAGGAGAAAAAAAAATTGGGGAAAATCCAAATACCTCCTGCCAGTCTCTCACCCCTACGACAATTGTTCTTTCAAATTCACATATTTATTAAGTTTTTTCATAATTTTTTATAACTTACTTAATTTCTTGTGCCTCAAGGGGCTCTAACATGAATCATTAAATAGCAAAGTACCCCAAAAAAAAGTGCGTGTTAAACATGGGTATTGTATCTCGTTAAAATTTCAAGGGTAAACATATCGAGTAGGCACAAATTAAGGCATGGGTAGCACAAAACACGAAGAAAAAATGCATGATTTTGCATTCGAGGTGCTTGGGGCAACTTCACCGCTGTCAGGATTACCGATTAGGCATACCCTCGTTACCCGGAAAGGTGTAGTATATCGGGAAGGTATATCTTATTGATAAGGAAAGGAGAACAGAGTACGTGAAAGATACGGAGCAGTACGGAAGCCGGACGGTGTGATTAAGGAAACAAGAGGGAATCCTGACCGTATGGAATAGGGGTTCTCCCAATCGTGAGGGATTCCAAGTCGGAGTCCCATTCAGGGACTATAGAGAGCCCGCGGTATAAAGGGGTTGCTACCCCCATGGGTACAGGGAGGATCGATCAAGCCACCAAAAAAAGCCGAAGCCATTCCCATAGTATTAGCCACCAAAGTCACCGAGATTGTGTTTCGAGTCGCTCGAGTACGATCTCATCGACATCCATCTTTCTACGTATTGTACCATGTACTCGGGAATCCCCCCTCAATCAATCCCATAAAAACTGGAAGTAGGGTATTACCTTCTCAGGGCCTGAACCAGTATAAAATATCCTTGTCTTAGAGTAGCATCATGTCGTATTATTATAGTCCTTACGTCAACGTTCCCCCGTCTTATACATAATGACCGAAGGGAAGGCGACCGAGAGCGGGAAGTCAACTCACCGCATCCGCGACGGAACCGTTCACGTGGGCGTCGCTCCTGATCTCCCCCCAGCGACCCCTCGTCATCCCCCTCATCTTCCGAGTCACGCCACTTTTCGCGAGGTCGTAGACATGTCAACCGCTAGCCGTTCATCCCCGGCGGCGGTTGCAGGGCCTTTGTACCAGCACTGCGAGAAGTGCGGTGGCCGGAGAAGTTCAGACCAGGATCAATTGAAAAGTACGATGGAAGTACCGATCTAGAGGAATTCCTACACGTCTACTCCGCCGTTCTCTACGCCGCCGGAGCCGACAACAGCACGCTGGCAAATTACCTGCCCGCTGCGCTTAAAGGGCCGGCGAGATCATGGTTGGCTCACCTACCACCGCGATCAATTAAGTCCTGGGAAGATCTGTGGTACCAGTTCGTGGCTAACTTTCAGGGTACCTATAAACGACATGCCATCTAAGACGACCTCCACGCGATGTTCCAAAACACAGGAGAATCGCTAAGGGATTTCGTACGACGATTCAATGAATGTCGCAATACAATCCCAGAGATCAGTGACTCCTCAATAATCTGAGCTTTTAAAACCGGCGTTCGGGACCGATACACTACACAAGAGCTGGCCACCAAGAAAATTTCAAGTACTCGGAAGCTGTTTGAGATCGTCGATAGATGCGCACGCGCTGATGATGCGCTACGACGAAAAGATGGAAAGAGCACTAAGGGCGAGGACAAAAAATCAACTGGGAAGGACGCCCCGAAGTCGAGTAAAGACAGGAATCGCAAAAGCGGAATGCGTAAGCGCCCACCGAGGTCCTGGCCACAGATCGGGTGGAAACCTCAAAGCGTGCCAACCCGCAGGACGATAACTCTCGACAACCGTGGTGTCCAATGCACAAGACGAATTCTCACAATCTAGAGGACTGCAGCATCTTCAAGAAGGCCCTAGCTCGACAACAAAGTCCGGACAACAATGGCAACAGCAATAACAGGCAAGTACGAGTTGTTGAAGCCAGCTTGACAACAGAAGACGACGAGCATGCCTTCCCCGACCAGAACCTCCATGTTTCACACATCTTTGGCGGGTCAACAACGTATTCGTCCTAACGCGAGTACAAGAAGGCAGAGCGCGAAGTCTGCGCCATAACGCGCGCAGGAACCTCAAAGATGAAGTGGTCAGAACACAAGATCGAATTTTCCGAAGCTGACCATCTAGAATCAACAGTGATGCCTGGCAGATACCCTATTGTAGTCGAGCCTACAATTAGGAACGTCAAGGTGGCACGTGTCCTTGTCGATGGAGGGAGCTCGATAAACCTCCTATTCGCTAGTACTCTGGACGCGATGGGGATCCCGAGAAGCGAGTTGAGCCCCTCTGATCAGCCCTTCCATGGGATAACCCCGGAGTCATCATCTAAGCCACTGGGCAAAATCACGCTGGCAGTAACGTTTGGACAATCCAACAACTTTCGAACAGAACAAGTCACCTTTGATGTTGCTGACTTCGAAACGGCATACAACGCCATCTTGGGAAGAACTGCGCTCGCCAAGTTTATGGCAACATCCCACTACGCCTACCAACTACTCAAGCTTCCGGGGCCAAAAGGGACCATCACGGTCCAAGGCAACGCTAAGCTCGCCATACAGTGCGATATGCGTAGCCACGACATGGCGGGTCAAACTCCCACCCATCCCTTCACGAGCACGGGACCGCGTAAGAGTAGAAAGATTATGCAGACAGATACCCGAAAGATGGTCCCCGTAATCGACATGGCCGATTCCCAAGTCCATGCAATCTTCTCCGACAACAAAACCGACATCACACACAACGAAGACAAGGAAAATTTATGGACCATAAGATTCGCGGGTATCCTCACAGCATACGGCGTTGGTAGTGCATTTGCACTCACATCCCCAACGGGGATAACCTATCACCAGATAACACATCTGCGCTTCCTAGCTACGAGTGCCACAGCGGAATACGAAGGACTTCTCGCTGGATTGAGGCATGCCCTCGACCAAGGAATAGAGCATCTACATATAGAAGCAGACTCTGAAATCTTGGATACCTCGAGATCAGACCAGCTACTTACGGGCACCAAGGGAACAACATACGACAAGGAAATCCAGCTAAAGTGCACGCAATTTCAAACCTGCACCTACAAAAGGACTCTTCGCAGGAACAGCACGATGATCAAAGCTCTGGCTCGACAGGCTCCCCTACGATGCCTTCTTCCAAGCGGGATGATTCGATACAGCCAGACATCGCCTTCTGTCTAAGCGACCAAACACAATACTCGAGGATAAACTCGAGAAGAGCAGCCGTTACGGGCAGCCATCATAGAAACCAAGATACCCCCGATTACCCTCTCTGATGTCATCGAGATCGAGTACGGGGGATCTACTGACATAACCTATAAAAGAGAGCAAATCATGTACTCTACCTTTTTTCTCTCATTTGTACACGGTTATATATGGAAATACCAATAAAGCCCGACTCAAGGCCGCAAAATTTATCATATAATTTTTACAAATTCCATGTTGAGATTGAACCTATCATCCTTTTGCATGGTCTAAGTTGGTCTCTGAGCATCCTACGGGATACTCGGCGGGGGACGCCCAGAGCGGATAAGACTAACTTAGACATCATAGAACCAAAATACCATATCAAATTGGTTGTGTAAGAGTGTTCAAGACGCGCATTAACTACACTATGAAACCGGAAATTAGGCTTTCCAACCTCATAGCCGGGGGCTAGGTAATCGCAACTTCAACTAAGACATAATGTCTATCCCTATCAAGCACTTTACGAGTAAAGGGCTGGGGGCTTCTATCAGATACAGTTACGCAACATATTCTTCAAGCCTTGTTCCCAGAGACATCCGTACTCTACAAACAACGCTGGGGGCTAGAGAATAACCATCTACTTAATGCGAGTTGCGCGATAACATCTTATCTCTACGAATTCTTTCGAACATTACATGAATATGTATACCAATATATTAAATACATGCCAGTAATAAGTATAGAGTAGTGTTTCATTACTTTACAGACTTATACCATTGCATCTGCTAACGTTCTTATGATTACAGAATAGGTCACCACTTCGACCACTAGAAGTTAATCGACTTGAATACCTCCTCTGCGAGGGGAGCAAGTCGCTGCGCTGAAGCATCGATCTGAGCACGGGATAACCTGCTCCAAGAAAATCCGTCATGAAGAACTCGGAGATCCAGGCGAGGGTATGCATCTCGTATGCACGCGAGAACATGACCACCCGCATATCGACTTGCGCGGCGGCACTCACTCCTCAAAGCCTTATCGATGCGCTGTCCAACCCCTCCCAGTTGAGTGGCTGTCCCTTTAATCCAGGAGACATAACCCGCAGTAGACCTATCCGAAGCAGGTCGTTCAACTTTTAGCTCCCTACAGACATGGTCGAGGGAGATGCAGCAACCCTCAAGAAAAGAGTTAAGCCAGACTTCACGATTACACAAGGTCTGAACATCATCGCTATCCTTGGGCACCAGCAAATCCTTCTCGAGCTCTGCCTTCTCCCACTTTGTCTTCCAATAGACGACGAGGCGCTCTCTTTCGTTAAGCAAATCGAGAAGGTCTGCAGGAGGGTGCCGTAAGATTAATCAGAAAATCAGACGCGTAAAAACCACTCGGGGCCGCCTTGCCTACCTAAGTTGTGGTGCATAAGAGGGGCCAAATCAAGACATGAAAGAGACTTGCCACCTTCATCTGCGGGGGTGACATCCCGACTAGGAGAGCGGTGGCTAGTCGATGGCAGGCTAGAGTCACCGACAAGGACATCTACGCCGATATTCTTATCGACACCTGCATCAACTCTGCAAAAGGATTCTCCTATGATGAATAAAAGGAAAGGACATAATGTTCAGCGATTTGTTCGGATACCATAAAGAGTACTGACATAATTACAGAACCAAGGTCTACAAAATTACTCGAGATAACGTGGGATGACGCTTTTGGCGACAACAGCAGCCTGGGCATGGTCGGGATTGACCTCCCCATGCCGCAGCAGCGCTTCAAGATCCATGTCTGGATAGTTCACCTTGACACAGCCCAATACGTGGGCGGCACCAGCGCGAATCCCGGTGGACAACCTCTCCTACAATGCCTTCGCGTGCTTGTCGACCACGCCCTCTAGTGCCGCCACGAGTTCCCCTATCCCCACCGTGACCGAAGTCTCATCGGGAAATTTTGGGATCTTGGTAACAACACCGAGGACAGATGCAGTCTGGTGTAGCGAGGTCAAGCTGCGCCGGAGGGCGTCCCTAAACGCCGCGAAATGCTCCGCCATCTCCTCCACTTTCTTGTTAGACCCCGCCTTCTGACTCATTGCGCCGGCAAGGAGGTCCTTCGTCCGTGCAAGCTCCGCCCCGGACTCCTCCAGTCTCTTCTAGAGGTCGACGACCTTCACGTTCGTGCCGTCTATCAAGGCGCTCGAGTTCGCCACTGAATTCGAGAGCCCCTTCGCCCCCTCCTCGAGTAGACGCCGCCCCTTGGCTATCTTTTCTAACCAATTACGAGGTTGGGAAGAAGGTGGAGGGGCAAGAGCGGTGCTCGAGGAAGAGGCTACCTGGTCAGTCACGGCAATGATATCCGTTGAGGTGACGATGGTCGGAGGAGGAGCATCGACTGCAGGAGTACTAAAAGGAATGATGTTAGAAGCAGCATGGATTATCGATGGAAGTCAAAATCAAAGAAGAACTTACGTTGGCCACGGAATCGAAGGCAGTTTGGGGACCAGCTTCGGCAAAGGCTTGGAGGGGACCTGTAGAGATTAGGAATGAGAAAAGGTCAGGAACGGAACTCGAAAAAAAGCCCTATTCGACTTTCCCTTCTATGGTCATTACCCGGGAGCCGCCGAGCGGAGCAGGGGCAAGGGGACGTCGAGTCAGAATGACCCCGCTTTTGGGCGGGGGCGATGCTTTGGTTCCTGACGAACTGGGGGACGCCTACAACCCAAGATAGAGTAAACGTTACGAAGGCGAAATGTGCAGTACCAGATCTACGCAAAAGGAAATCATACCTCAGATGAAGCTACTTCCCCCGCCTTCTATACGGGTTCACCTGTAGTCTTCTGAGGGGTCGGGGTTGTCGAGGAAGCTAAATGGAGGAGAAACAAGTGGATCAATCATGACGAAGCCCTCATCCTCTCAAAAAATGCGAATGTACATTGTGGATCGAGATTAGAATCCAACCTGGGACGGTTGCGGCAGCAGTACCGCTCGCGTCTCCTGCCTACTTAGGGGTCTCTTCCCCTTTCTTCGCCCTCTTTGCTTCCCCTTCAGGGAGGGCTAGAGCCTTGTTCTTCGTCATTCTCGCTAGAAAGAAGATTGAGAGGATTTGGGGAAAGGAGTCTCCGCGAAGAGCCTTGCGACGATTGGGCTGGATGCGAATGAGGTGAAGGAGAAACCGATGGGTTTTTTTTCCCTTCTATAGACCAACCCCGGACGGTTCAGTTTCCTAGAAATTTTCCCGCCTAGATTTTCGGGCCAATAACTGCGGCTTTTGGACATCAAATCGAATTCAAGGAGATTATGGCTTGATTTGTCATCAGGACTCCTCGCCTACTCGGGATTCCCGGGTAAGGTCAGAAGGATTATGTCGACAACCAAGTAAAAAACTTTTACGATCGTATTCGAATTGAAGTCGGGGGCTACAGTCGGGGTTACCGATTAGGCATACCCTCGTTACCCGAAAAGGTGTAGTATACCGGGAAGGTATACCTTATGGATAAGGAAAGGAGAATAGAGTACATGAAAGATACGGAGCAATACGGAAGCCGGACGGTGTGATTAAGGAAACAAGACGGAATCCTGACCGTATGGAACAGGGGTTCTCCCAATCATGAGCGATTCCAAGTCGGAGTCCCGTTCAAGGACTACAGGGAACCCGCGTATAAAAGGGTTGCTACCCCCATGGGTACAGGGAGGATCGATCAAGCCACCGAAAAAGCCGAAGCCGTTCCCATAGTATTAGCCATCAAAGTCGCCGAGATTGTGTTTTGAGTCACTCGAGTACGATCTCGTCGACATCCAGCTTTCTACATATTGTACTCTGTACTCAGGGAATCCCCCCTCAATCAATCTCATATAAACTGGAAGTAGGGTATTACCTTCTCAGGGCCTGAACCAGTATAAAAATTCTTGCCTTAGAGTAGCATCATGTCGTATTATTATAGTCCTTACGTCAACGTTCCCCCGTCTTATACATACCCGGTCTACGGATACCAGCCGTTGATAACCGCCGTAGCGACACGTTGGAGGCCAATAAAGAATGAGGAATTCCATGCATAACAAAAAAAAATATAACAAAAAAGGTAAATATAGGTGGGAAAGTGGAGGAGAAATTAACAAAAAAGCTAAAAATGGACTCTTGAATCAACACCAAATCCTAGGATGTTAAGGTCAAACATCTCAGCGCTGAAAGGTTGGTGCTGAGGGTAGAGACGGCATCAAGGTGGTCAGCACCAAAGGATATGGCGCTAATCTTGTGATCTCAGCGCCATCTGCTTTGGCGTTGTCTGCGACTTAAGCCGACACACAGCCGGTCGTCTCCAACCCTCCCCTTTCCCCACTCTTCTTCTTCTCCCCTCCGCGAGCTCTCTCTCCTCCCCTCCATAAAAATATTCAAATGTGCTAAGATTCGGAGGTTTTTTTTTAATTTCGTTTGAAGGTGGTTGAGGAAGGTAAACTTCTCCATTCCATCTAAATATGTTTTGTTTTCATGTTGATTTGGATGAGTATTTGACGAAACCCTAGTTTGGTTTATGAGTGAGTTTCTAAATTTTTCTTGCAATTGATGGATAATTGAACACTAGATTTGAGTTGATGGAATCATAGTTTGTGTTGTAGTCGAATGTGATTGATTAAGACCTTATATATGTATGAAATGGATTATTTAGGCTTGGGAAAAATGTGTATGAATAGGGTGAATGTTTGAGAACATTTTGATATTTAGAAATGTATTTTTTGGGGTTTGCAAATAATGTGTATGTGTAGGGGGGAAAGGATAGAGCAATGGTTAAATTCATGGATTGTGAACTTTAATTGTTGATATGGTTGGAACCATACGTTTTTATCATAGGTTATTGTACGTAATTTGTCTGTATATTTGTCAGATTTATAATAGAAAATTTGTTAATTAATTTAATGTTGGTTATATGGTGTAGATGGATAGAGTTGTTTATGTCCATTTTGGCGGAAGTGTGATAGATACAAGTAAAGGTAGTGTTAAGTTTGAGGGGATGATAATGAAGTCAGTTGTGTTTATTGGTAGACCATCTTTTTAGGAGGTTGTAGGTCGTGTTAGAGAAATCTTTGACTTTAGAAAAGGGTAGTTAAATTTGAAAGATCGATATGATATTGGAGTTGGGCATGTGTCCCATAAACAAAATGCTCAAATTGAATGGGCAGACCGAATGGGATGCATATGTTGACATAGTGATGTGGTCACAATTTAGGTCCCTCGATATAGTTGCTTTAACTGAGACAGGAATGGATTTTAAGGACGATACCTTAGACCTAAATCGTTCTCTGCAAATGAACCAACATAGTATATATCATGAATCAACATATTTCCATAAAGAGGAAGTAGATGTGAAAATGGTGCATGACGAAATATTGCAAAGAGATAAAGAAGGCCTGCTCGGCTATGGCAATGGAGGAGAGATGGTGAAGGAGAGCATTGAAGGAGTGATGACGGAGGATGGGATTGGAGGAGAGATGGTGAAGGATGGCAATGGAGAGGTGAAGCCACATAATTGAAATGGAGTAGAGATGGCAAAGTGTTGCAGCCGTAGCCCGCGTAGTGGACCTAATATTACAGTACCGTCCTTCGTATGGTAAAGCTTGGCGTGCTAAGGCCGAGGCTTTGAAGATGATATATGGAGACTGGGATGAAGCATACATCCGGCTACCAACATTATTTCAAGCGATAAAGAATAAGAACACAACTACACAAGCATGTTCTACTACGTGGAACCACACCCTGTGAAAACAACCCTTATGGATGGGGTTTGTAGGAGAGTGTTCGGACAGACATATTAGATATTTGGTCAATCCGTGGAGGCCTTTAAGCATTGTCGACCGGTTCTTGCAATAGATGGCATTTTCTTGACCCAACGAGAGAATGCGGGATAGGTGGTTTTGGCCTGGGCCAGGCTATGGCGATGGTGTGAGGTGGCCTTTGTTGGAGTGGCGTGAAGGCAGGCCACATGAGAGTTTGGTCAGAGGAAAGGAGGGTATGGAGGGGATTTCGGCTCAATAGGTTTCTTTTACGTCATATAATAAAAACATTAAGACCGATTATTGGTGCTTAAAAATATTTATTATCCTTAGAAAAATCATGTAATATTTATTTTTACCATTTTAGAGCATGTACAATTTAAGAAAAATTACTCTGAAGCTCATTTGTATTTCTAGTGGACATATTCTATTGTTTGCATATTTTCTTTCATCTTTTAATAAATTATATTATCCACTGAAATAAAATATCTTTACTTGGGGTGAATTTATCGAGGCGCGATAGCCAAGCCATGCTTGCCAGCAAGAATAGTGAAGCACTCCTCCTTTCGAACATTGTTGTAAAAAAGACTTATAGCAAAACAACAAAGTCATGAACTTACGGCGTTTGCTGGTTGGCCTCTTATGACAAAGTAATGTTGGTTACCATATGCAATATGTCCTTTATGACAATTTCTAGTTGGTCTCAGTGGTGAGCATCTTATTTTCATCACTAAGCTATGTCACCCCCATACTAAATGCCATAAAAATGACATCATGATAAATTGCTTCGATGTCACAAGGAATTTGTTATAGGATAACATGTGTTTATAATGCTAACATTAGAGCTCGTGGTCACAATATACATAGAGTTAACCAAAAATTGACTAATTTAATAAAGCGACCATACAAAATGATCCTTTTCATTTGACGGAGTTATGTTAGCTAGTCTTAGAATCAAATCATTGCACTCGACTAGCTTTGGGCCAATGATGGCTCGCATAAAAGAAATATTCAACGACATTGTGCTTATAACCTATGCCACCAAAGATTGTTTCCTTCGAGCCACATTATATAAACTAACTAGTGTATTGATATTTGAGAGCACGAGTAACCAACCACATGTCTTCAGCCTCATTGCTATATCTAAAAGACTCGTACATACTCTGAATTATTATTTTTGTTTCTTAACGTATTTGGTTGAATTTTATCTGACATATTGTGGAGAGATGTGTGACACAATAATCTGCAATTTCAAATACGTCACCAAATTCCAACCACAGCAATACAGGTAGCAAAGTAGCAATACATGACGCCATTCCAAAACGTTAAAACGCGGAGTAACCTACTGAAAGTACCAAGATTAATGCAGGAGAAAATATGGATACATGTAGATATCGATGAAGCATGCAAATAAACGATGAACGCCAGTGATAGCTTCTTGCAGAGTTGCAGCGACAATCTAGAGTCAGGTCTATGATCAGATTGAGATCAAACCAGCCAGATCTCAGCAGCTTGCAAGCTGCGGCTTCTTGAGAACAGAGACGGTACAGAGCAGGGAGAAGCAGTCGTCAACGAGGCAATCGGAGCCCTCCAGGATTTGCTTCTTCCCTACAAAAAGGTACTTCTCCTGGAGGCACTCCGAGAAGTCGAACGACTTGCTCTGCAACCTATCAGGCGGCCGCTCGCCGTAACAGTCCCAAAGCGCGCACGCGAACCACACCCTGATCTCTCGACCGACGTCGTCGTCCTTGGGTTCGCTCAGGAGCACTAGGGCTACGCATATGTAGGAGCAAAACCTTATGGGGTAGTAGTCGGACTGGAAGAAGTGATCGCAGTCGGTTGCCATCTTCATGGAGGCGATGAAGCCCTCCACGTCTAACAACACATCCTTGGTATCGGCCGCCGTCAGGCTCATACGGATAGCTGGTTTGGCAACTAGTGGTGAATCGGTTGACATGGTGATCAAGCTAGCAATTGGAGTCTACTAGAGCTAGAGCTAGTGCGAGTACGTGGAACTATGAAAACAACCTCCTGGTGAACAATGTATGATGTATTGTGATGCTACTTAAATAGTACCAGCGGGCTCAGCCTTCTCGTATTCGATCTACTGAAGAAGGGCAAAAGGCTCGTCGACTCCTCGTTTGCAGCACGCCATTAATTAGCACTCCCGCATGCAGTTGATGCACGGTCATCGTTAAACGAGTACTTAGCCTTTTTCTAGATAGAAAAAACCATGGCCACTTATTACAAAGTTTAAAAACTCAATTGAGATAAAAGGCTTAAACATCAAGCCATTTTACCCAAAGAAAGCACTAACAAAAGACAATCTTTATTCACTTTTATTGTTAAAACTTTATTCAGTTTTATTCAGTAATATATTCAGGTGGCCATTTCATCCCCCAGTGACCAATCTAAAATATATAAAAGGAGAAGGTTGTTTGTTTGAGTCTAGACGAGTAGATAAAGCATTAAGAATTTTTTTTAAAAAATAATTGTTTTTTATTGAAAAATTGCAAAAATGTTAGACGCCGGGATGAAATTGTAAAAAATAGAGGCCTATCGCCACGGGCCGTGACGACAGGCCCCTTGTCGCTGAAGGCCTAGACGATAGGGGCCCTTTCGCCACTACCAATGACGATAGGGCCCATGCCCCGCCAGATCAAGACCTATTGCCACACCAGATGACGACAGGGTGGTCTATCGCCACTACCAATGATGATAGGGGTGATTTTTCACTATTTCTCGCAATTAGCAGAGGCCCACGCGCATGAACAGGGCCTGTCGCCATGGGTCATGACGACAGGCCCTATCGCCATTTGGTTTGATGATAGGGGCCTGTCGTCACGGCCTGTGGTGACAGGCCTCTATTTCTACAATTTCACCCCGACAGCTAACATTTTTGCAATTTTTCAATAAAAAACTATTATTTCCAAAAAAAATCAAGCATTAAATTAGTTTGCAACCAAATACAAGAGTATGGTTATGAATGTCAATGACAATCGACGTAAGTAATAGAAACAATAGGGAAATTTAAGAAACATCCAACATTCAAAACATTTTGGTTTAAATTTCAAAATTTAATGTTGAATTTCAAAATTTTCAACATTATATTAAAATATTTTCAATCAAATTTGAATCTTTCAACTACAAATTTAAAATTACAAGCCAACTATTTTTCTACCACTGCCTCTGTTTCACAATGTAAAAGTTTTGACTTTTTGATTTATTCAAAATATTAGTACAAATATAAAAAGGAGATAAGTTATGCTTAAAGTACTTTTGATAACAGACTAAGTCACCAACAAAATAAATGTTACTTCCACTTTTTTTTAATAACATGAACATTTCAAAATGCTTATATTATGAAACAGATAGAGTATTTATTAAAAGTTAAATGCTAATCACCCTATGTTAATTACCATTGGGGATGGAGACGGGATGTGCTTCTTGCTATTTGCTCCCCCCGGCGTAAAAGAGATTACCCCATCCTCTACTATGATAATACTAGACGTTTTGAACTGTCCTAAAGTTAAACTGTTCAAACTTTGACTATAAATAACTTTAGAAATATTTATTTTAACAACATGAAGATCATTCGTATACATTGATCTTCAAAAATACTTTTAACAAAATTATATAGTTGTTGGTATTTCTGTATGTATTATAATAGAAAAATATAGTCAAAGTTGTTATTTTAGACCGTGTCCTTATCTAAAACGTCTAGTATTTTGAAACTGGAGGGAGTATTAGGTTAGCCCTGTTCATTTCCCCTTGAATTCCAATCGATCCATATCTTGCAAACTCAAATTCCGTAAAACTTGACTGGCTCTGTATACAACTTAAAAATTCCACACAGACGTGCAGGCCTCTATGGCCTGACAGGGTTAATCCCGGCCCAACCTTTGCTATTTTCATATCATCCTAGTCTATTACCTGGCCCACTCCGAGAGAAGTACAGAAGCTCATAGCCCAAGGAGCGGAGGCCACCGTTACCAATTCACCATCCCCCCAACTCAGCCCTCGCGGTGCGCGGCGCGCGCGTCACCCACTCCAAGTCCCAACCGCGCGGCTCTCGGCAGCCGCCTACCGTGTAGTACGTTGTCACGTATCACGGCACACGCACGTCACGCGAGGCCCACACTGTGCGGTGCGGCTCAGCCGCGCAGCCTCCGAGTCTCGGACCTCACCCCACCGCACCGCGTGCCGCGTGCGTGCACCGCACCGCGCAGACCTTTGGTGGCACTGGCAGCTGGTGCCTGCCAGGTGTTTTCACCGGTCCCCGTGCCACACCACACCGCCCCAAAACATGTAAGCACCGTCACCGCGCCATGCTAGCATCGCCGTTCGGTTCACGACTTCACGTCTTACGCGTGAAAACTAATCCATTGCATTGCAGAGAATGAACGGTGGAGAATAGAAGTGAAAGCTATTCTCATTAGTAGTGGTCTATTTATAGGCCAATTACAAGAGGAGTTAAAGGAGAAGTTAGAGTAATCCTCAATTGATCATATATCAACTGTGTATTAACACTCCCCTTAGCACTTGACTCATCGCAACTGTCTTCATGATTTAACCAATGGGTAAAACAACTCTAAAAAGCCTGTGGGAAAAATTTGAGGAGAAACCATATATGTTGATATATATATGCCATTAAAACTCCTTAAAAACTCAGTAGAAAAAATAAGGAGAAAATAATATGACATATTTGTGAATTTTTAATGAGAAATGTTAAAGGAAACTCATATAAGAATTTCTGGATATTATGATCAACTTGTCATAATATAGAATAACTCCCCAAAAACCATATAGGAAAAATATGGGAGTCAAAATACATCTCTTTAAAAACCCCAATGGGGAAAATAGAGATATGATGTTTATATTGCTCTACTGCCTCAATAAAAAATTTTCATAAGAGAAAGAAAAAAGAGTACAATATTTGACATTAACAGGTTTAATCTAGGGAATCACTTCCCCTGATTCTTGCAAATCCCGAAATCGTCGCATACCGATTCCTTCAACATATTTTTAGAATGTGGAGGTTGGTAATGACTTCGTAAACAAGTCTGCAAGGTTATCATAAGACTTTGTTTGCAATATACTAATTTCACTACTCTCTTGTAATTGATGAGGGTAAAATAGTTTTGGAGCAATATGTTTCGTAATATTACTCTTTATAAAACCTGTTTGCATTTGAGCAATGCAAGCCACATTATCCTCATAGATAATCGTCGGCGAATCAATACAACCAATTCCACAAGATTGTTGTATATGATTAATCACTCTATGAAGCCATACACATTCACGTGATGCTTCATATAGGACAATAATCCCTGAGTGATCAGTGGAAGTGGCTACTAACGTCTGTTTAGACGATTTCCAAGAAATAGCCGTTCCTCCATGAAGAAAGACATATCTTGTCTGCGATCTGGCATTATGGGGATTAGATAAATAGCCAGCATCAGTGTATCCAATTAAACTTGG
>CM002476.1:10795026-10806063 GCA_000325765.3 Leersia perrieri | reverse complement strand
GACCGGCGCCGGTGCCGGCGTCGCATGGACGCCGTGCATCGCCCACGGACGACGTCGCGTCGGCGTCGAGCCGTGCCCCGTCGGGATGACGGTGGCGTGGCGAGGTGGTGGCGGTGGAGGAGTGGCCAGTGTCGCAGCATCGCGAGCGTGGACAGCATCGATGGCGTCCCTTGCAGCATCGACGGTGGCAGCGTCAACCGCCGCGTGCTTAGCGGCCTCCCTTGCACGGTTTGCACGGTGGTGGCGAAGTGCTTCGCGGATCCGGCGAGCGGCAAGTTGACGACAGCGAGGAACGCCGGCGTGCACCCGACGAGGAGCGACAAGGCGCTGCAGAGATCGATCAAGGGCATCAATGGAAGCGAAAACATCACGCATTGTAGCACGGTGGTGGTTGCAGAGATCCATCCTAACCTGGCGGTGAGTAATCTCCTCCTTCCTTGGTGATCTCCCGATCTACCCTTCTCCTTCATGGATGGACGTGGCCTTCACTTCAGTGAAGAACAAGTGATGAACTCGAATTGCCTCACTCAGTGTAGTATCAAAGTGCTGATAACGTATTAAAAACTAATCCATTTGCAGAGAATGAACAGTAGAGAATAGAAGTGAAAGTGATTCTTATTAGTCTCTTTAGTGTACATTAGTGGTCTATTTATAGGCCAATTACAAGAGAAGTTAAAGGGGGAAGTTAGAGAGGAAATTAGAGTATTCCTCAATTGATCATATATCAACTGTGTTTTAACGTTACGTTTGTTGCAGTAGATGGCCAGCCATCGGTTTTCTGCTCTCCTTGCCCAGTTTACCCTTGCTCCGGTCCGGTCAACAGACAAAACGGTTCGGTTTCCTCTTTTTCAGAAAGTGAAAGAAAACGTACTGACACCAACGAGACCCTTCCACACCACGCAAAAATGAAAGCCTCGCTCCATTTCCATCGCGTCATCCCCGGTAAAGAAATATTTGCACCCAGTTTCTGAGTTTCGAAACGGAAAAGTAAGATATAAACAAACCAAAAAAAAAGAAAAGAAATCGAGACGAAGCGAGAACAGCTGGGCCAGCCTCCAGCCGTTCTGCGTGCTTCACGGCGTCTCCGCGCCGACCTCGCGTCGCGTCGGGTCAAAAACTCACGAAAGCAGCGAAACCGTTCGCACCGCACCCGGGGCCGCGTGCGCGGCGGGGACCCCGCCCCCGGATCGACGAACGGGGCCCACCTGTCATGCGCCTGGAGCAGCAGCTCTCTCGCGGCGCGGGACATCAGCTGGCTGCGGACGGGTCCCGCGTGTCATACACGCGGCTTGCAGTTGGCTGCGGCTGGCCCCGCATGTCATACACGCGGCGAAGGCGGCCTTCTCGCGGGCGGCGCGGGGCGCGTGGACGCTGAGCTGGCTGCGGGGTGGAGCGTGTGAGCTCGCTGTTGCTATGCAAGGAAGGCATTAAAGGCGACGTCGTCCGGTTTGGACCTTGGACGGTTCAGATTTACCCTGGTGGTTGGCTTCTGTGCGCAGGGGTCCTTCACCTCGTGACGCCAAAAAATCAAAGAAAAATGGAAAAGGAAAGCCATGTTTGCACTATCACCCTTCCTGTTCTTTTATATTCCAACAGGCACATCTCTTGTAAGGATTTTGGAATCCACATCAAAAACATAATCAAAACATGACTTGATGTGGTAGTTTTGTTAGTTGTCACTGATCTAACTCTTATTCTACGTTTAGAAGTTCTTAATTATATAACATACACACGGTAAATAAAACCCATAGTATTTAGGGCTGTTAACATTCTTCGATATTAACATGGCAACATTTATATTTAACATACATTTTATAAGTGCAAATTAATTATCTTTTAATTGAAATTTTTGTGCATTTTTACGGATGTTTTCTAACAATGTTCAAAACAAGAATATAGCATTAATATTTATGTTTTCAATCTTTACAAAAGAAATATCTATGTTTTCGACTACTATGACTTTTAAACTATTTTGTATTATTTTATGGTTATAGCGATCACGTGTTTTACTTGACTAGACGGCGCTATAAATAAGGCACTCACCCACTCACGCCTACTTCGACTAGCCTTCATATCCTCTCCGCCGTAGTCGTTTCCTCCCCTCTTGTTATTTCTTCGCTCTTCAAAGCTACATTTTCATGGCGCACTGTCCCTGGCACTTTCCTGAGCGCTGCCAGTGTCCTCCGTCGGTGCCTATCACCCCACATCGAGTGGATCGCTCCGTGCGTTGTCCTTTTTGTCAATTTCCTGAAGACTGTTCTTCAGAACATATATCAAATCTTAGGTCATTAGCGACTACCTACGAGAGGCGTGCACGTCAGATGGAGGAAGCTCGCCATGTAGCAGCGCCGACGCATCCTCAACGTCGTAACCGTGGCAGATCTATAGAGATTATGCTCAAATCAACGACTCCGATTATAGGCTATGTGTAAGTCCATCATAGATATCTGTTTTTGTTTTTTTTTTTCTCTATTCATCCAGATCTTTTATAAGAGATTTGTGCAAAGACTTAGATGAACAAATAGCCAGAAATTTTACAGATCATCTAAAATAACAATCTTTTTTTTACCACAGGTTTGCGTTGCCCGATACAACGGAAATGCTCGAAGGGACCGTAAGGGAGAACGATTTCGGCATGGTGTTGCAAATAAACATTCCTCCAGGTACTCCGACGAAAAAGCCTCAATTCCTGCCCTTTTTTTTTTTTAATTTCTCCCTTTACCACTAGTAGTATTTGCTTTTGCTTTCTTCCCCCTTCCTTAATATTTCTGGTGGACGAACGAACGAAACAGATAGCCAGCTCGAGTCCGTCGCCGTTGGTGTTGAGAACGAGACGACGGCGACACCCGCGCCGGCAAGAGGGATCGGAGCTCCGGCGAGCGATCCGCACCGGCGAGGCGGCGGCGCGCACTTCGCCGGCGGGCGTGCTGCTTTCTCGCGCCCTTGGGAGGGATCCGGCCGAGGAGGGGTGGGGAACGCGGCGAGCGCCGGGATGGGCGCCGAGGAGGAGGAGGAGCCGGCCGTCGGGAGGGAGGGGGGAGGAGGAGGAGGAGGAGATGGTGGGAGAGATGTGGAGGCGGAGGCGGAGGCGGACGGCGGAGATGTCGACGACGGGGAGAACGCCGCGTCGCCGGTGGTCCCGTGCTCGATCTGCCTCGACGCGGTGGTCGCCGGCGGCGGGGAAAGGTCTACGGCGAGGCTGCAGTGCGGCCACGAGTTCCACCTCGGTGAGTCTCTTTCTGCCTCGAGATCTCCCCGTGTTCCTTGTAGAGTTATAAAAACGACGTTTCTTTGTTCGCTAGAGAAGAAATTCAGTCGATGAAACAATGGTCGTGAATTCTTTGGATAAATGGCGTTAGAATTTGGAAATTTGGGAATGGATTAGGTTCAGGGAGATGATCAGTGTGTACGCTTGTTTTGAATTTGACCACATATTTCAAATATGGTAATTTCATAGGCGTTGCTATCTAAAAAAGATAAGAATTGCTGTGTTTGAGTTTTGATTTCGTGGTGCTTTTGTGATATATGGAAGTTATATGGCCAGTATATGTTCGAATTTTGTAATCACGGTTTGCGATTTAGAGAAGGTGAGATTTTGGGACGGGATTTAGTGCAATCTCAACTGAAAGAAACATTGCACCTTTCGATGTTGAATTGAATATGAATGCTATGGTTCCCTTTGCGCAGCTTCTAAGTGCATTTCCAGCTTTTGCTTACTCATAAGCAGCTAGAGAATCCAGCTATTTAGCAGCACTACAGTTTTGTTTTCTATGTTGCAAGAAAAGCATTATTTGACGCTTTTCTCATATCTTCAGCATTTCTTGCTGGCGATGAGCTTGGTTTAGTTATGTTGATTTCAAATCTTTCACTGGGTTGCGGTATTGTGGTGGGACTTGGGACCTTCATTTTCCATTTATGTTTTGCATAGGATCAGAATTGTGGGGCAAAATGGGTATCTTTACGAAGGTCAGTGTGCTTGTAGGAAGTTATTATGTTTTTATATATACATGTGCGATCATTAGGGTACTTGCTGTTCATTTACTATGTGCATGCTTTGGTGCCAAAGGTAACCTTTTATTAAGCTGTATAGATATTAGAGAGCTATGCATGTGTCAGTTTGCTTGTATTTTTCTTGTGGTTTGATTAGTTCTTTATATATCTTCTTTTACAAGTGGAATTTTCTAGATACAAATTTTTATTCTAATGTTAAATAGTTTTCTTGAAAATGAATTTGTGCGAATCTAAAAGCTGGAATCAGCATCCCCTTAGAAGGTCTCATTGACATTCATATTTTTTGCATGTTCTGCCCTTTAGAAGGTCTTCTGTTCATAGGCCCTTTCCTGAAGTAATTTGTGCCACTTCCAAAAATGGTTGAGTTCTTGATTGTAACCTGACAATTAGTGTCCAGTATATTAAAAATTTTGTTGTTAGGTGATTTACTAGCTTATTTACAGATAACATAATGCAACTGTTACTTTGGGTCACTGTGATGACTTCAATAAAGCCTCCATTATCTAAAAAAAAAACAGAATGCAACTGTTAACCAAATAATCTTTGTTACAGACAGATCAACTTGGGGCACTGCCATGCCACTCCTTGTCCTAAATGTAATATAGTTTGATGACATATTGTCTATATCTATCATGTAATTGATTGCTTAGAAGTCGAGCTTTTGGCTGTGAATTTGACTCTAATGTGTAATGTACGCAGATTTAGTTTGTAAATACTTCTTGACTTTAGTTTTTCTTGCAACATTTACAATCAATGTCTATTGAATGCTTTAGTATTGTAAATATGGCTAGCAGTTAACAGAAGCAAATATGTAAATCTAAGTCTTTCAATCTTTTTTTTTTTTTTTTGCTTTTTTGTTTGCGTATATACACACTAGCTGTTCTGGACGAGGGGCATTAATTCATTAATATTAGTACTCTACTTGTTTCATTCTTTTCAATCCTTTACTTCATATCTTGCTGGTAATATTTTATGGTGATCTAACTGCCCCGTGTCATATGTTTCCTGACACTAATTACAGACCTCCAGAGAGGAAATTAATAGTAAACAATAATCAATATATTGCTAGTACTACATTCAAAGGAGAACAAAGAATGCTTGATATTGATCTTGTAGTAACTTTTCAGGGTTGAGCTCGGTGCACACAAAGTTTGGTTGCTTGTGATATGTTCCCATCCATTTTGTTTTATCATAATTTATGTGACTATTCCTGCAATATAATTATAGATTTAGTTTTAGCTTTATGCCAAGGAGATTTGTTTTCAGATCTAAACTACATACTGTTGCAGATATATGGAAGTCTAAAAATATGTTGATACTTGATAGCATCTTTATAAAACATCCTTGCATGTCAGGCAAATGCTGCTGTATGCTTTATACTATACTTCCGTATCTGTTTGTTGTCATTGTTGAGCATTTTGTTTTGTGTAGAATAAAGTTATGCATCTGTAGTGCTCTTTACTGATTTTAATACTGCCTATACCTTTCATCAGATTGCATTGGTTCAGCATTTAATGCCAAAGGAGTTATGCAATGCCCCAACTGTCGCCAAATTGAGAGTGGAAATTGGCTCTATGCCAACGGTTCCCGTCCGTCACAGGATGTAAACAATGATGAATGGGGTCATGATGAAGACTTCTATGATGCTAGTCAACCGGAGACATCAAGGAGTGTTCTTTTGGTAAGAGAGATTAACTTTCTCAATTATGGGTAACACCAATATCCATCATATGCTGCAACAACCATTTGCATCCCTTCCTACATTTTTTACCTTATCTGCTAGTTTTCTTTGGCTTTGTTTCTTTTTTGTTCTTTTCAATATATTCTTCATATTGGATTGTAACAAAGTAACTGATGTTTGATCTCTTTTCATCAGTAGTACACACCTATTTTTCTAGATAACTGGCATGTTCTTTATAAGCTTTATTTATGGCAACATATTTGATGGAAACCAATCTCTCCGTGCAAACTATGAAAACTTCAATCTGAGCCACGATGTTGATCCAAGGGTGCGTTCAAGGGAGGTGGGAGGGGTGATTTGCAAAACTCAAGAGAGGTGGGAGGGATGATTTACAAATGCGCTTTTACAAATCATCCCTCCCACCTCTCCTGAGCGCACCTTTGGATCAACATCGTGTGGCTCAGATTGAAGTTTCCATAGTTTGCACGGAGAGGTTAGTTTCCACTGATACGTTGTCTTCTTTTATTGAGGATTGATGACTATCCTAGATGCAAAAAATAAATAAATACATAAATAAATAAATAAATGATTCAATCAAAATGATTGCACTGTCTGCATTATGTTCTTTTATCAAAGTTATAGCAGAGATCTTGGTTTAGTTCAATACTATTGCTAGCACAGATCAAATCCTCATCTTGTATCATACTATTTTACACAGTACATCCTAATTAATGATGATATGTTTTGGTTATCATGTGCAGCCATTCCGCTTCCAGTGGTGTCCCATTGGCCGCTTAGCACAACTTCCATCTGTATTCGAGTATGTTCTAACTCTCCAAACTTCATATTTATTGTTATTTCTGACTTTTCAAGTAAATGAATAATTGATTGCAATCTTATGACGCCCATTGGATTTTTGTAACTAAATTGTTACCACTCTTATTATGTTCAGTCCCTGCTTTTCAAAACCTACTGCAGTCCTAGAAACTTCCATGTAGTGCCATCTATTTTGACATTTTCCTTCCCTTCCTCCTTGTAATGAAAGTGGATTATGTCATTTCTGTAAAGCTATCATATCTAACCATGCCATTGTCACTGCTTCCAAGTTCCAACTATACTACTAATATGCCCACAAAACTATGTCCTGGAGATGACAACAATGTGTGCTCCTCAGAACATTATATTTTTTAGGTTTTTGTATTAGTTGATATATCAGTTATTGTGCTGTTTACTCATGTTGCTTTTACTCTTTGCCAGTGAAGGAGAGTCAGTACCACCAGTTACCTGTAAGCTTTTATTTAAATTTGAACTACTGCTATGCTTCAATATGCCTTACTAGATTTGTCAACTGAACATGCTTGTATTTATGCAGTTCATGATTTCATGGGACAAAGCTTCTCCTCTGAGCCTTTGCCTGTATCAGCACCTGTGGCAACTCCTCAAGGCCCATATATCGCTTACTTTCAACCTCTTCAATCATCGGCATCATCATCAACCTCCCATGTCACCGATAGAACTATCGATGGTACCACATATCATGATCACTGGAACCACCTACCTGGGGCATCAGATGGCCGGTCATTGCCTACAGTACATCCCATTGATTTCCATCACAACCACTGGACGCACCTGACCAACTCCTATTCTCAACCCAACAACAATAATGGTGTAGCTGAGCAGATAGCAATCCCTCTGGTACCAATGAGGGTTGGGGGGCTTGATAGCGATACCCAACAGCGAGGATCTCTCCCATCGGTTTATGGAAATGGGTAAGTTCCATTTTTCTGGGTTATGAATTGACTGCTTCCTTAATTGAGAATTACTTAATCGTTACACGCTGGTGACATTTTGCCAAAGCTCTGGTGCAATTCGAAAAGTGACTACAACTATTGCATGGTTCAGTTCCTGCCTTCTTGTTTCTTGGTCTACAAGATAGCTTAGGGGCTAAAACATCTGTGTTTTTTTGTTTGCAGATCTGGATCAAGATCTAGAATACCAAGTGTGCCTCCTATGGCACCACAGTTCATGAGGCCGCATGGTAACATCAACGAACAATATCAGCAGAATTCTTCCAGCCTCTATGCTGCGCCACAGCGTTCAGGAGGTGTGCGGCCACTGGCAGCTCCGCCTGGTCCAGCTGTGCAGACTATTCGGGACAGCATGGCCTTTAGCCTGTTCCCACAGGCTCCAACTGGCCCTAATTCAATGGAGACAGAAGATGCGGGAGGTAACCAGTTTTATGCCTGGGAGAGGGACCGTTTTGCCCCTTATCCGCTAATGCCTGTAGATTCCGAAGCAAGCTGGTGGGGCACCTCACAACAATCCCATGGTGGAGCAGATCCTTCAGCTGCATCCCCAAGGAGGCTATTCGGGCAATGGATTGGTGCTGGGAGGTCTCCTCCACCGCCACCACCAGCAGCGGAGAACAGATCACCGGAGAACTCCTTGTACCGACAGATGCACATTCCTCGGATGTAGCTTTTAGCCAAGCGTCGTTGCTGAACCAAAGTTAATATAAAAACCTGGAAAACCCCTTTTGGCTGTAAGAAAGTAGGGTGGAAGAACACCGATGTTGTGTATCGTCGTCGTCGTCCGTGTTCGCATGGTAATTAGACTCCCGAGACAATCGATATGCAGGCAGGTAAAGAACCAGATGGCAATCCCACCCAAGGAGAAAAACGTTTCAGCTTGGGTATTTATGTGGAATTCGGTTCGGTGAAGTATATATGCCAAGGCCATGTTGGGGCATTTTAAAGTGTGGCATGTTTATCGTTTGCTTGCTTGCTTGAATTGCTGCATATGGTGAATTTGAGTGTGGTTTCGATTTGGTGAACAATATTGATTGCAGGATGTGGTGAATGGTTTTGTGTCGAAGCAGTCAGCTTCCATGGCGGCAAACCTGCTGGATCAGCGGCAAGGCGGTGGCTGCCCTGCACTTATCAATTTACCACCTACCTGCTGACTATGCAGCAGCAGGTACAACCGTACAGATAACGGAGGTAGTATCTTTTTTGTTGAAGGTCGATTAATGAGCTTTTTCTCGACGTATGGCAAAGGTAACATATACATACCTGAGCGCCTCAGGCCGCCCTCCTGGTCCTGGCTATGGTCCCTTCGGCCTTCGGGCATCCATTTGGTTTGTATCCTGGTTCAACCAAACTAAAAAAATATTAGCCATTGATTTGGTTTTGTTACCAAAATATTAGTGTCGCCAAATTATTTGATAAGTTGGATTGAGCTAACGGAACTTTGGTAGCAAACCAAACAAATGCGAGTCAATTTTTTGCCAACAAATTTGGCACTGACCAATTGTAGCCGCTTAAAATGGCAAAAAGAACCAATCAATCGTTGCATTCCTTGCTGCCGTTTGGTGTTCATCACCGGCAGGCTTCATGTAAATATACTTTGGCATTGCCATGGTAAATCTGACATGTTTCGTAAAGGTTAGTTGTAATTTTCATTGGTTTTCAAATACCAATGCATATGTATGCAAAATGCAAGTCCAAAAGATTTTGGTCGTTGAAAAACTTTTAGCTTTGACGTTCAAATATGTAAAGAATTACGTAGAAAGGTCGTTCGCAATGATGTTGTAGATTCATCATAAACACATTTGTAATTGAACTTGTTATTCTTGTTTCCTCAATGTGTAGGTCGAATTTAACTTACATGAATGTTTCTGGATTGATATGTAATACAATAGTCTTTTGTCGAACTTTTGATTTTTCCCTTTGTTTTTTAGATTGCATATGCATGTAAAAAAACAAAGGCATATGCGCTTAAAATCATTTTGCCTTTTATTTCTGTGCGTAACAGTCCAAAGTCTCCGTGCATAAGCAGTGACCAAAATTTGTACGTTCAGATTTCAAGTTTAAGTTCAAACTCCAACCTTAGAGTCAATTTCATTAATATTTAGATCTATTTTATCTCTACCGTTCCCAATAACATAATAATCAAACTTCAAAGCTGTCACCAAAATGTTAATTTCGATAACCTTTCTAAATAAATTTGATCCGAAACAAGCAAATTTTAATTTTTGGGTGGGGGGATATTCAAAACATATTTCAAAAATCCTTCATTCATGATTTGTAGTATATGTCGGAGTTGATCAAGAACACGCCTACTCGATCGTTACATTTGCCTCACCACCGTAATAATGGGTTAATATGTGGATTTTTACTGTAGTAAGTTTATATCCATCGGCCATTGTAGCCGCTAGATAGTTTTGTCACCTAAAATTGCACATTCATAGCCCTAAAATTACAGTGTATGCAATATGTAGTTTTACTTACGTTTAGCTGTAGTTTTGTTATTATGTGTGATTTTAATTTTTTTAAGTTTGAATTTCTTTCATGTAATTTGTACATTTTATGAATTGTATGTTTTTATCAAGTAATTTTTTTTAAAAAAAATGTTGTTCAACCTTTTCAAAATACATAAATAAAAAGGGAGTAGTTATAAGAATCATTGGATTATCATTTGAAAAAAACATTAAAAAGTTACTAATTTTTTTGAAATTTATATCACCTCAAATCTTAAATGGTCCTTTGTTCCAATTGTCGTGCTTGATAGAATGGCCTGAGTTGACACTTAGGATTAGTTTGGTTTGAGGCCTAAATTAGGCTCGTCAATATTTGGTAATTGTATATGTTTGAATTGAAGTCAAATTTTAGAAAACGTATAAAATATAGGCCAATATAGTACAAGTAGGCTGATTTGACTTAAATATGAATAAATGTGGGCTTTACTTAAAAAATTGGCAGGCTAAAACTTGCTAAAATATGGCATGTCAAATTTTGGTAACATTGGTCACAAACCAAACCGGCCCTTAATATCGAGGAAGACCATGGCGCATTACGAGGTGGTCAGATGCCGCCTGACTAATACTGGCGGAAGCAGCCTCGCCATGAATTTGTACAAGTTAGATAAACAATCATTAAAAACTTTGTATATCAACCTCTGGATTGCACGTAGTCTTCGGAGATGGTTATAAGGATATGATATGTGTATATGTATTTATAGGGGGTGAGTGTGCACATGTATGTAAGCGCCTGCATTACGTATTTTTTTTAACAAAAACTGTGGATTGCACGTGAGGCTATTTCAACTATATATCTTTTTATAATCAGTGTATTCCCCATGCTCAACCATATAGTGTGTTATATTTTAATAGTATATTTTATTATTAGTTGTGATGAGGACATAACTAGCTTAGATATGAGCATGACTACCTTATATATTCATCAACCAAAGGTGTATATGTTCTATGTTAGATTTACTTATTATATATTTGAACAAATATTGCTACACAATGAATTTCGTGTGTTTTCATTTGTAGAGGTACTTGC
>CM002476.1:10746904-10780372 GCA_000325765.3 Leersia perrieri | reverse complement strand
CTAGTATATTCTTGTGCTTGTTAGCAATATTTGTGATGTATATTTGTCACTAGTTTAGCTTGTGTTGCATTCTAGTATTTATATGAACCTTTGCTATTGCTTTTAAGGGAGATGGTGCATGACACTTAAATTCTTTTACTTGAATTAAGAAAATGTGCAATATTGAAGCTAGTGCTAGTTTGGATGATCTATACTTTCATATATGCAATGCAAGGTTTTTCATTGCTTAAATGCTCTTTTAATGCCGCAAGTGAAAATAATAAAATTGCCTGTCTTTACTTTATGAGAGGTAAAAATAAATATGTAACCTTTGGCTACAGTCTTGACGACAAAGGTATATTCGCGGTGAGGAAAATAATAAGTACCGAATGTTTGGCAACAGTCCTGACGACAAGCACGCTCTCGAGATAATTGAGAGATTTACCTTTTGCAATCAATGATAAAATGAGCGTGACAAAAAGCTCATATTAATTTGTAGCAAAGCTCATTGTTAAATTTAAATTGTTTTTAATGGAGCATATATATTTGAGAAAGAATGTTTAAACATTCTTATCTATGTGATTGAGTATTTTATTTAACCTAGTTACTAGTAGAAGTGTTGCATTATAAATTGTTGAATATATGAAACTTTATTGCCAACATGAGCTTAATTGTAATAGCTTTGTTTTATGTTTATACTCTAATGCCATGCTTGTTAGCTAGTTGATGAATTTATTTTCATTGTCTTGCAACACGTGTCCTGAATGATTTAGGTATGCTTCAAAGCTCTCGAAAAAATAAAAAGGCTTGAACATAGCAAATTTATTTTGTGATTCTCAATTTGAAAGTTCTTGATGAAATCATTGTCAAAGGGGGAGAAAACATACAAAATGCATGGTTCTGGAAAGGGGGAGAAAAAGAGAAATTTGATTTTAAAAATAGTCGATTTTATGAAAAGGGAGAAATTCTTTCTTTTAGAAAGGGGGACGGTTTTTCTTCGTCACTTTTGTTATTTTCGAGTAATATGTGCTTTTTGGTTTTTCACACCAGTTTGCATTTTGGAGATGTTGCCACTGTGTTCATCAAGGGGGAGATTGTAAGATCAAGCTTTTAATTAATATTTTGTGATGAACAAATTGGCTTTATAAATGACATATTTAAATAAAATTTGTTTGAAATATTTAAGGTTGTTGGTGTGTGTGCGTATGACTTATGTGGGTCAGGATGCGATATCTGTGTCCGGAAACGGTTGTTTTGTCTATTGTGTGTAGGTGACTTGAGGTCAAGACTTGGTCAATGGTGAGGACTGGGACTAAGTTCAGGGAGGAACTGAGGTCTGAAGCAGTCGGGAGGCCATGTGACAAGATTGGACTAGAGTCAGATGTCTTGGGGTTAACTTTGGTCAACGGTGGGATCGAGACTATACTCAGGGAGGAGTAGAGGTCCGGAGCGATCAAGGATGCCGGGTGACGAGGTTGACGAAAGATGACACACGGTGGAGGGACACCGTGTGGGTGATGTTCGTGACGGGTCTCGTAAAGTTGTGTGTACGAGCGTCGGCGAAATTGATGATCTATTGTGGTGTGCGAGCAGTACATGCATACGTTTCATGTGTATGTGCGCATGGATTGGATCGATGCATGCAGGGTGCATGTACGTGGTTGTTGTTCTTGTGTTGTTGACCAAGTCAATATGGTTGTTGATTGGTTGGCTTGGTTGGGCATGAGCAGGAGACGTGAGATGGAGATCGAGACGTGTACGGATGAAGTTCTGCTTGAATTGATTTTGTTCGTTTTGATGAAATTCTGAGATACCTAGATTGCGAGGGTTATAACTTTTTAACCAGTTATTATTTTGTAAATCCGTTCGGTGGAGTTGATCCTTTTATCTTCTAGTTTATTCGCACAAAATTTGGGACAGATCCAACGGTTAGTTTTTGTGTAATCTTGTTTTTACTGATACTCTGTCAATCTGTTTTTTTATTCGAAAATTAAATTTGCGCTATCAATCTGTTTTTTTATTCGAAAATTAAATTTGCGCTATCAATACCTACTATTCACCCCCTCTTGTAGGTTAATTTATCGTGTTCGATCCTACAATTTGTACCCTTGTTTTTCTGTTGCTGGAACATGTAATTAGTTTCTAGAGCTGATGAGAAACTTGCCTGTTCCCTTTAGAGATGCCATATTATCTTGTGCTCTTGTCACTTCTTAAATATTGGAACAACTGTTAAATAGACAAATGATATTATAACTAACATCAAACTTTTCCTAGGTCTGCGAATTGCTCCTACTGAAGCACCTGTTACTGGCTACATGTTCAGGAAAGGGGTATACTTTGCTGATGTGTTTACCAAGAGTGCAAACTATTGTCACCCTTCAGAAACATGCAAGTCTGGTGTGCTGCTTCTGTGTGAGGTATGTGTGCTGTACTTTCTTAAATGTTGAAGACATACTCCTGGATGTTGTGTATGAGTCTCATTTACCTTGTTACATCTACTGTTTATTCTTTACTTTCAAGAGTTTGGACCATTCACTTCTCCCTTCCTTTTGTTTGACTTAAATTTCTTAGGTTGCACTTGGTGAAATGAATGAACTATTAAATGGAGATTATAATGCCAATAACCTGCCAATGGGAAAGCTAAGGTCAGTTTCTAATGCAATTATTTTGGTAAGCTCCTGATATTCGTTTGCTTAATCACAGAGGATACTAGACCAAATTTTCTTCCGTGGATTATTTACAAGTCCTTTTCATGGAGTCGGGTAATTAACTTCTTGTTACATAATGGAAGCAACCACTCCAGCCGCTTATTTATAAGTCCTTTTCATGGAGTCGGCTAATTTTTATTATTTTCATAATGTCTGTTTGTTGCAGGGAAGCTTGCTGCACAACGAGTACATAGTTTACAACCTCGATCAAATAAGAATGCGGTACGTCCTCCATGTCAACTTCAACTTCAAGAGACAGTAGACTGTTATAGTCGGTACGGAGATGAAATCGTACCGTCTCAGCGCATATGATTTTATCGTTGGGGTTTAGGCCTTGCTAGCATTTTCACGTGGTTCTATGCTGATGGTTAATGCTCTGTTTATATGCGGACCATCACAATCCATTTTCTATGTGTACTCAATTTTTGTAAAAAGAACTACCTGTCGGCGCAAGTAAATTTGACATGTCGCCATGCTGCAGCTAGTGTGAAGTCTCTTCAACGAACAAGTTACTTCCCTGACGGCTGACAGAAGTATAATCTGCTACTGTGTGTATCGGCATATCCGTAAATTATTTTTTTTTAAAAAAAAGGTAAATTGCAAGTACTATGCGTGCATGACTTCTTCTATTCTGGTGTTAATCAGATTGTGTGTATGCAGCGGCTAAAAGTTACACTTTGTCCAAAAAAGTACTATTGCCTGTCTCAAAATATAATACACATGAACTTGGAGATGATGTAATTAAGCAAAAGAACATAAAAGCTTAGTACAACAAAGATAATGGAGTAGTTGGCTTTCAAAAGATGTAGACGTCATCTCTTACAGCCATCTTTACAAATAAATTTGGATATATACCATCATCTAAAGTGGGTTTCACCGTAATGCCATTTGGGGTTCTGTGAACTAACTGAAATACCTTTGAGATATCCTATTTGTGTCCTTCCGACTGGGAACCGGGGCAAACTGACGCATGTCTTAACGCTCTCAAGGTGGCAACAGAAATGGACATCTCCTGGATTGTGTTGGAAACGGAATCGGCGTTGCTAGCCCAGGTTCTGAAATCTGATGCTTTTGATGGTGCTGTGGGTGGAGTGCTGTTCAAGGAGGCCCATAATCTTCTGAGTCTTGACTTCGTAGTAACAGATATCAGTCATTGTAACTGTGAGTGTAATTCCTGTGCTCACGAACTAGCTCGTTCTGCTGTAGCTGGAGACCCGGATCAACCAAGGCCTTGCTCAGTTGGCTGGGCTAGACTGAAAATGCCTAGGCTGAATGTTTTTTTATTGGAATTGGCTGGGCTGAATGGTTTTTCTTAAAAGTTGGCTTGGCTGGAGCCAGCTAGCCAAACAGGACGCAAACATCTAGAGTGATTCCCTCACATCGTTTGTAAACAGCATTTTAGTTCGTGATATCGTTGAACCATATATATATATATATATATATATATATATATATATATATAAATGACTGTTTAAAGTTAAAGAAAAAAAGAATGGGAACCAGGGCTAAGCTTCATCATGTTGTGAATCCCACGGCTGGCCTGACGAAATTGGTGAAGGGCATGGGGAGGCAAAGAGCTGGTCTATGGTGGCGAGGTGCAAGTCCGCGTTGGGGAGAAGACGTCGCCGCCACTTTACATGAATACCAGTTGGCCGGTGCATATAGGCTGCCATCGGTTGGCTTTTTGGGACTTTGGCTGATCACCGTAATCCCAATGAACCGCTTATACGGCTGAGGATGTTCAGCACCAGCAGCATAATAGCCACACGCGAAGATCTTATATAGTGACCAAATCAGCCAATCGGTTGGCTGATTGGGCTGATTTGCATCAGGCTATTTGGGCTTATCAGCCTGATGGCAACAACCATATATTCTGATAGATAGCTGCAGTGGGATTAAACATTTTCTTACCTAGCTACTGATTTAGTCCCAAATATAGCAATCTTCCTAAGGATTTGACATACTCTAGGAGAATGTATCTGAACAAACAATGTCCCGAACCCCCAAACTCTAGCAGTCACACCCTCACCGCTAACTTTTGACAGGCACGATGATGATAGTGACAGGGCTCTCCTCTCCTCTCCACCTCAACCCCCCCCCCAACCCACACACACAATCCCCTTCTCCTTCGATGGCGCAGGGTGGTCGGTGGTGGCCATAGATCTAGCGTGGGTGGTTGTCATGAATCCAACCTCTTCAACATTGGCCATAATTTCGACCAACGTCGTCATGACGTGTCTCACTTTGGTGTTGTGCCACAGGCGACATGTTATTGATGATGGAGGCAACAGGTGCTCTTTAGATGATGGCGAGTACACCTTCCTGATCTGTAGGTCGGCGATGGATTTTCTGGCCTTTGGCATGCCAATTCGAGAGAATTATGCATGCTTATTGCGGCTACTCCTCGCAGTGGCGTTTTTTTGTTAGTCAAGGTTAACATGTAAGTGTCATCTTAGCTTCGATTCATGATATCTCTTACATCCACATCACATTCATTTTTATCCATGGACTATGGATTGTGGTTGTGTGCATTGGCTTGGTGCAACACAATCTCATCATAGGGTAGCACATCTAAATAAGCTTACCAGATGTGTTTTTTTGTGGCTGATTGTGATTGTGTTAAGAAAGGGAGACATGGCGGTATCAGCTCAGAACATGAGACATCCGGGGGTACCGAAGATTTTGATTAGGTGGTGCTAGTTGGATACCAGTTCCTTAATTTCGAGATTAAATCCCTATGTCTAACCTTAATTGGTTGTATTTTGCAATGACAGTTTTGTTTAAGGCATCGTATAGGGTTCGAAGAAATTTTCTCTAGGGTGAAAACCTATGATTGGTTTTCATTGATTGGATCATGACAACGGTGACGCGTACACATGTCGTTTCCTTTTTTAAGACGTTTTAGAACTTTTTTCATAATAAGTGAAAATCCACACTGGGTATGCATGTCAGTGTAGAAAAATAGAAAATAGTCCAAACAATTTAATACATTAATTTCCCTCGCTAATCTTTCAGTCGATTCTTAACAACAATGTTTATTTTGTAACATCAAAAGTAAGCTAGTGTTCATCTAAAAAAACTAAGCTGAGTGCATGTCTGCAAGTCAGCCTCTATGTCCTTTTGACTTTATGCGAGAGGAACTCAATCTGTATGTATGTGGATCTAAGGTGACGTGGCAGGTTGGTTAATTATGACACGAAAAATGGGGGCAAGTCATTCATGGATGATTAATTGATTATTAACACAAACTTGGAAAATGGATTTGTCTCATTTTTTAAGAAACTTCCATATATGAATTTTATTTTAAAATGCACCCTTTAGTTAAGGCCCCCTTTGACATGAAGGAATATTGGAGGAAAAACATATGAACAAAAATTTCATAGGAATTGTTATTATTCATTCCTTTGATTCGTAGGAATTGAACAAAAGAAAAACATAGGAAAAATTCCTATGGCCATGATTTCAAGGGAATTCCATAGGAATTCTAACATCTACTTTGAGCTCTTTTTTCTATTCCTTTGCATAGGATCGAGGCAATTCATGATTGAAAGTATGGTTTAACTAGCTAGACCTTCATGCTGCTTGGATTAAACTATATTAAAATATGGTTTAGTGCTAACTTAATGATTAACATTCCTGTGTTTTTCCTGTACACCAATCAAACAACCAACCATTCTTGCAGTTTCCTACGTTTTCTTAATCCTCTGTTTTGCATATGAATTCCTGTCATATTCTTTTGTTTTTTCTATTCCTATGTTTTTCTTATCATGCGAATCAAAGAGGGCCATTCATGAAGCGTGCGCACGAAAAAAGAGAAAAAAAATCTGTGTGAAAACTGCCTACTAGGTTTTTTTTTAGAGAACTCGTGCTTTTATTTAGGGTAGTGGCAAATTACATAAGTTGATACCACTTCCAAAAAGGAAAAGGAGAGCAAGCCCAACAAGGGCAGCTGGCAAGGGTGCTCATAAACATACAGGCTGAGGTGTCCTTTGGAATGGAGGAAAGATGAAGGAAAAATGGAGGATTTGAGAATCCTTAGGATTAGACACTGCATGTATTTGGTTCAAAGAATTTGCTATGTTGAAATCTATAGGAATACTATTCATACCATAAGCTTTGGCCTCCTTTGAATTGTGGGAATTCTAGAGGAAAAACTCAGGATTTGAAGTTCCAAAGGATTCAGCACTGTAATCTCCTTTGATTTGCAGGAATGGTGAAGTAGAATCCAGAGGAAAATTTCCTTTCTGTCTCATTCCTCAGGAATTTCAACATCTAGTAGAAGTTCATGTTTCAGTAGGACCGAGGCAGCGAAGTATCTAAAGCATTGCTAACTGTCTAATGACATGTGAAAACGCTAATAAATCTCTCACATACATGTGGGGTACCTCTATTTATTACTTATATATCACTTCTAATATTTCTTCATTTTCATACAGCTCATTTAAACGAGTTCTCCTATAAAATTCATATGTTTTTCAATCCTCTATTTTACACGTGCATTTCTATCCTTTTCCTACGTTTCTTCACATTGCTGCGTTTTTCATTTCTGTGTTTCAAAGGAGTAGGAAAAATAGAATCCAATCCATGCTCTTGAAATAAATCCTGTGCACGAAGACCAATGAATCTATCTGCATTGCTTGCTCTAGTTGATCAATGGCCTCGTTGTCAGTGGGGTGAGAACATGTTGATTATAGCTATGGTTCTCAATGAGATTACTAATATTCAGAAAATCACAACCAGGTCCTTGGAAAAAGCAAACAAAGATCACCTAAGAAACTAAAAAACGTGATCGGGTCCTTGTGCTGCTTCCTCTTCAAAGCTGACGACCGGGACAATATGAAATCGACGACGACGACGGCGAAAACGAGGGAGACTGTAGACGAGAGCCCCAAGCCACAAACCCAAACGGGGCCTCCACCACATGAGGCAGAAGTTGACGCAGAACGAGGAGAACAAGAAAAGCTCAGTCACACCTTTGAGAAAAAACAACGACAACAACGAAAAAGGTCACCACATCAGCAGCAACTTTGCCGGAATTGATCGGAACGGTCGGCAACACCTCCAACGAAAAAGATCGACTTACTTGCCAGAGAGGCAAACCCGCAGCTCTCCAAGCAGCAAACGACTTAGGAGCAACTAGTGGCCTATAGACTAGTGAAGGATGACAAAGAAAACTCCAACAACCTCGACGGCACCCAAGCACCACCAGGACGAAGAGGATGGACGTCGACCAACTCTTCGAGCTGTACAAGAAAAAGAAGATAAATTAGTTATAGCATATCTCCTGTCCAACCACTCACCGGTCCCTAATCTCCTGTCCGGCGACCGGCAGCCACTGGAGATGGAGAGGACGGAGGGCCTGATGATGGGAGGAAAGCAAAAACACCACTAGGAGCTTCGGACACTGCAAACGAGGAGAGAGAAAGGAAAGATAAGAATAAAAGGTAAAAATATTTCGAATAGGTTAGTCAAGTCCAAGAGGGCTGTGAGTCGCAAAAAAAAAAGTCCAAGAGGGCTGCTGCCCCAAGCAAGCCTGCTGCTTCGTGCTAGTGCTAATGAGTTTTTTAATCTTCTGTCATGCCAATGCATAACCAGGAACTAGGTTCGCCCCTATTACCATCTAAGGGCACGTACAACCCTGTCTATTTTCCCGTCTTTGTGTTGGCTATTTTGCAAAATGCCCCCCGGCTTATCCCAGAGACGGGGCTGGTCGTCGTCTCGTGAGGCCGATGCCGCTGTCCCGTGCTCCTAGGCCGAGCGGACGGGCGCGCGCGTGTTGTACGGCATCGTCTTCTCGAGTCAACGCCCCGCTCGGATCCTGCGCGCCCGCACACTCCAATTCCTCTGCCGGCCGTGCGCGGGAGTTTCCCCCGCCAAAATCACCTCCGCCCGCCATATCTAGCTCCCTCCATCTGCCTGTAGAGCTTTCCCCGTGCCCTTCTCGCCTGATTTGAGTGCGGCGAGATGCCCATGCCCGTGGCAGCTCGGAGGAAGAACGGATCGACGGATGCGGCGGTGACGGTCCGAGCCCGTACCCTAGGTCGCGGTATCGGGGCGGCGGCGGTAGCGGGTATCTCCTTCGCTCGTGGTGGCGGCTCAACAGCGCCGGCCCGTTCCTGAAGATGAAATCGTGGAGCTGAAGACTAAAACAGCGCTTGTGTTCATCGTCACCGCTTCGCTTGTGCTGCTGTTCCTGTTCTTCTTCAAATCCATCTAGTCTGCATGGCTGCTGGTTGTGTTGTTCTGCCTTGGTGGTCTTCAGGTGCACTGCCTGACCACTCTGACAAAATTTGGCTCAGCTACGGAGTACTGCTTAATATGCATCATATCTTTTCTGACGGCTCCTTTGTTTTTCAGGGATTGCAATATGTTGATGTACAGAGTTTGTGAACGGTGCCGCGAAGGAAAAGTAAATTTACCGCCCTGTAAGTCTGTTTTCTGACAGAAGAGTGAGTGCAAATTACAGTGAAAATTACTGTCCCATTATCCTAATCCAATCGGTATGCATACACAGGTTGCTCGTGGTAGCGATGATGGACAGGCAAACTACAGTTCACTTCAGAGTTTACAAATCAGAGCAGAAGTACATGGTTCTCATGTGCTCTGATCTCAGGATGTTAATGCTTTTTCTTCAACTATAGTATAAAACACCCTATTTGAGTAACACTAATAATCAATTGATGTGATATTTGTAGCAATCCGTCCTTATATTGATTGCACACATACTGGAGCAATCAAATATATAGCCACACAATGGTATACACAAATGTATTTGTAGTTGATCAAAGCTACATATAAAGCATTAAACAGCTTACAGACAAATCCTCTGTCTGTGGGTTGTATAGGTTATTTTTATATCTGTCTAGATGATAACTTCGAGGTTCTTGTAGACACACCCCCGTCTGTGGGTTGTACATGCCCTAAGGCTGCGTTCGTTTGTGAACACAAAAAACACTAGAGGCAAGGTTACAGTAAATGCAAAACGATAAACGGTATTAGCACATGATTAATTGAGTATTAATGATTTTAAACTTGAAAAATGGATTAATTTGAATTTTTAAACAACTTTCGTGTAGAAAATTTTTCCAAAAGATATACGGTTTAGCACCTCGTTTTGCGTGCGTATGTTACTGTAGCATTTCACTGTTTTGTTTCCTACTTCCGAACGCAGCCTAAGGCTCCATTCGCTGTGTTTTTAAGATGCATTCTTTTGTGGGTAGAAAAAACAATGTTGACAACTTCAAACAATGTTTTTTCCTCTTTTTCATGTACACACTTCCCAAACTATTAAACGGTGCGTTTTTCGAAAAAAATTTATACGAAAGTTGTTTAAAAAATCAAATTAATTCATTTTTGAAGTTTAAAAAAGTTAATACTTATTTAATTAAGTGCTAATGGTGTTTTTCGTTTTACGTGCAATACTATTCAAAGTTACCAATTCTCCAAAAACCTCAAGAACGAACGAAGCCTTAAGATTGTGTTCGTTTCATGAGGTGCCACTCGGAATAGTATTTGCACGTGAAACGAGAAACGTCATTAACATATGATTAATTAAGTATTAGTTATTTTAAAATTCAAAAATTGATTAATTTGAATTTTTTAAAACAACTTTTGTGTAGAAAAATTTTCAAAAAATACATTTTTTACGCATATTGGGAAGCGTGCCAGAAAAAAAAAACACTGTTCTGAGTTGCCATTTGGCTACAAAAGAACACAACCTAAATGCTTATTCACTCATGTAAAAGTTACATACAAAATATATAAAAGTTACAAAGTACTCTATACATTATGTGCCATTTTATGCAAAGTCAATATTTAAAAGTTTTAACTAATAGTGAAATTGATAATATGGATGTTTTGTCTTATGCATATGTGAAGTTTTGACAAATCTCATGTAAAAAGTTAATAGTCAAGGTAAATATCGTAGTCCGTGTATGTCGATGCGTGTGCTCGACACGTAGGGATCCGGGGGACCCCTTTTTATTTGGCACAGGGGTGCGGAATGCCAAGGTCTAAGCTAAGGGGTTGAAGAAGGTGGGCAGGAAGGAGAATCCTGCTAAACACGTATGACAGGGGAAGATTTATACAGGTTCGGGCCGCTGGGAAGCGTAATACCCTACTCCTGTTCTTGTTGTTGATATGGTGGATGGAGAATTACAATGAGGAGTTCTCTCTCGGATAACGCTAGAGCTGATGATCGAGGCGAAATGCACTCTAAGTTCTCTGAGGTTTGTAAGCAACCTCCTCCTTTATGAAGGATCGAAGCCTCCTTTTATAGTTCAAGGGACACTAAGTAGTCCTGGGTTTTCCTGCCCCACTACTAACGCCATGAAGTAGCTCGCGCTTTGTCTTGTCAGGGGTCATGCCCCTCTTCTGTTTATGTCGCCACATTGCGATAGTTGGTGAAGAAAAACGGGCGGCGTGGCCTCCATGCTGCTGATGAAGTGTGTGGCCATCCTACCTAACCTCCCATGGGGCCTACTTATCAGCCGGCCACTAACGGTGCCAGGGGTGTTATCATACACTCAACTCTTTATGCCTCTCTCCCACGCAGCCATCCATCGCATTAAATGCAACGGTGACCAGGCGTGATGAGGGGTGTGCGCTACTGACTGCGCGGTAAGCCCACGGTCACAGGCTGGAGACTTTTTCCACCCTCTCCCATGCAAAAAGATGATGATGACGACGCTCTGACAGACGCGCCTCACTTCGCATTAAATGCGACGGGGCAGTGCTAAAGCACTATTCCCACGTTGAATCAGGGCGGTTGGCACCCAGGCTGGCCCCTCTGATGGGAGGGGTGCGGGGTGGCGTGGCTGGGGTCCGAGTGTTTCCGAACCCCTTCCACAAGGTGTGGCCTCCCCATAGGCCTCCGGGCGTGCCTTCCTCAGGGGCGCGCCACGTGGCCTTGGGTGGCCCGAACCCCTTTTGCGGGGTGATTTGGGCATTTTGTCGTCGGGTGGCGCTTACGCAAATGCGCCCCTCCAACCGCGTGTCGCATCCTCAGCATACCCCGGGCTCATATCGCCGACTGTGTACAATCGTAATACGTCATATATCACGATGTAGGGAGTAATTATAGCATAGCTATAGTATAATTAAATTAAAAATACACTATAATTACATTTAAAAGAAATTTTACTCAAAAACGCGGTGACAGGTTTTTAATCACACCTAAATTAAATAGCAATTAATTAATTTCTCCTACCAACAAATCGAAACTCTACAAGCAACAAAAGCAACACGTACTGTGCATGGAAAATCACTCAAAACAAAAAGATTTTACTCGATTGATAGATAGAAAATACCTTAAAGCAATTGATATTAAAATAAAATTTGTTGTCTTAAAAAAGTCTTTAAATCTTAAGATTACTATGGAGTATAGTTGAGTAGATACTTCTTCCAATTTATAAACAACACATTAAATGTAAAAATTGTTGCCAAAGATCGAGCAATGTGTTTCAACATCTATACCGTTGTTATTTTTCTGGCAAGTTGATCGATCAGAATAAATTTTGATTAAAGTACTTCGTCTAGATAAGGAAAATGATCCAAGGTCATATGTCAACACGCGTCAGCGAACAGTTTATGTTCCTCTGTCGTGCCAGCTCGGGTCCAAAGGACGTGCTTACACAATCATCTGGGAAAAAAACAAAGAAAAATGTGCTTTGCACGATATATAGTACTACAGTAAGTGCGGTTGCAAGAGAAAAACATACAAAATGCTTGATCTACTTTTTTTCCCCCTGAAATACTAACCAGTCCGTCCGACAACGTAATGCGTTTTAATTTTTTCTAAAGTTAAACTTATTTATGTTTGATCTAAATTATATACAAACATAATAACAATTTAATACAAAATATATATGCCAAGAAAAATATATTTAAATATTTGATTTACTAGAACTAATTTTATATTATAAATGTTTGCTAAATCATTTTATACTCCATCAAATATAAGACAATCTCTCTGAATAGTAATTTTTTCTATGTATTTGTACAGGACTAAATTTAATCAACCTTGGACAACTCTAAAAAGTTAACAAAATTTTATATAAAAATTTAAACAATCATGCCTCAATCCTTTCTGATTTCCCCCGTAAAGGCCCAACCATTTTCATTTTTTTCGTCTCCTTCCTCCGGAAGGAATGCCGCGGCTTCTGCTCCCTTCTCCCGGAAGAAACCCGCATTCAAAACCCCGCCATCCACCCAAAAATCTTCCTCCAAACCAAACCAAACCAAACCAAACCCCAAAAAACCCCCAATCACCTTCGTCTCCATTCTCTTCCCGCTCCCCCCTCGAACCTTCTAGAATCACCTCGGAATCCCAGGAAGAGGGGGAGGCGGAGATATGTCGGCGAGGCTGCGGGTGGAGGAGCTCCGCGCGGAGCTGCAGCGCCGCGGCCTCGACGACTCCGGCAACAAGCCGGCGCTCGTGAGTACCCCGCATTCTCTCCCCCCAACCCTCCCGTACAACGATTGTGGTGTGTGGCGCCTGCAAACGCCGGCGGCGATCTGTGCTTGCGTCGGCCCCGTGCGAAAACTCGTACCCGTGAACTAGTATTGTTGCGCGGACGGGCGTGCACGCCATGTGCTTGTGCGAATGCCTGTGCCGGTCGTCGTTTTGATTTGTGATTCTGACTCCTGTGCTGCAATAACGCCCTTTTCCACTAGGTGCGGAGGCTGGATGCCGCCATCCGCAAAGAGGAGAAGGCTGCGGTGGCCGCAGCAGCAGCAATGGAAGCGGATGTAGGAGGCGCAGATGGTGTGGTCATTGATGGCAAAGGGAATGGTGAGGAGAAAAGGAAGAGAAAAAGACGTGGTGCTGCAGAGGATGAGGGTAACATTGAACTGGATGCGGCGAAGCTGGAGGGCATGGGGTATCGTGAGCTCCAGGCACTGGCCAAGTCAAGGGGACTCGCGGCAAATGGGAGCAAGAAGGAGGTTATTGAAAGGTTGCTCTGCTCCCCTTCTAATGCTGGGGCGGTCACAGATGGTGGAGTTCAGGAGAAGAAGAAAGCTGCACAAGGTTTACTGGTCAATTAATTTCTCAATTCTCATCTATCTTACCATAGGCGGGGATTTGGATTATACCTGAGTAACCATTGTTTGGCGTGCTTTCTTGTATTCAATTGGTGCAGGTGGTGATGACAACACCGAGGAGTGTAAAAAGGAGAAGATTGTTACAGCCACAAGGAAAGGTGCCGCAGTGATGGACCAGCACATCCCTGACCATATAAAAATGACCTATCATGTCTTGCAAGTGGTGTGTTAACTCATTTTTGTCTCATTATTTTCTCTGTACACTGTAAACTGTTGGCTCGTACACGCACTTCAGTTATATGGTTCACTAAATTCCTACTTGCTATGCACTTTAATTTTGAGCAGAGTACAGTCCCTTGGGGATGAGCATAAGAAGTTAAAAGAAAATCCATCCATAAATATATCATCAGCAACTTATTGCCTGATACATTGCATTATTTTCAGTTTGGCAGCAGATTTATATTATTCATTGATGCACCTGTCATTTATGGTGCTCAAAATGTAGCAAAGTGTGTCTAAGAGGTTGTTTGGATTTAGGGACTTTTTTTAAGTTCTTGTCATATTGGATGTTTGGACGTCAATTAGGAGTATTAAATATAGACTGATAATAAAACTAATTGAATAAATAAATGCTAATTCGCGAGATGATTTTTTAAGCCTAATTAATCCACGATTAGCAAATGTTTACTGTAGCATCGCATTCGCTAATCATGGACTAATTAGGCTCAATAGATTCATCTCGCGAAATAATCCAAAGTATGGGGTGGGTTTTATTAATAGTCTATATTTAATACTTCTAATTAGTGTCCAAACATCCGATGTGACAGGGACTAAAAAAAATTGGAGGATCCAAACAACCTCTAATTCTGTCAGGCATTTAAAGATTTGTCTAAGGAAAACTCACATGTCCCTAATTTCTGTGTTCAGTACTGGCTGTAGGGACACGTTTCTCATGATCCTCTCTTCATATTCTGATCTCATTGTTTAATACGTTAAAAACTGATGTATTTTATTTGTACCTTTTACTAATTATGGTTCCTATCACAGGGCGAAGAGATCTATGATGCCACCTTGAACCAGACTAATGTTGGGGACAACAATAATAAGTTCTATATCATCCAAGCCTTAGGTTTGTCCAACAACTCTCTCCCCCTCTCTCTGACCAGTTGAAATTGGAAAATGTTCCCTCTCTTCCAAACAAAATTGATTTATGAAGTTGATTCATGAGGGTCTCTTACTTCGATAATTATCTTTTTATTTCATCAACTTGAGTAAACTTCTTTTAGAAGCACAAACATACAATGCACAAAATTTACTCTTGGTACATACATTTGATATTTTGATCTCTGAGTAATGTATTATGTATAGTGTTAGACAGCTCATTAACTGATGTTTTTCATTTAGAATCTGATGCTGGAGGAAGCTTCATGGTTTACAATAGATGGGGGAGGGTAGGGGCACGGGGTCAAGACAAGGTACATGGCCCCTTTTCATCACGAGAACAAGCAATATATGAATTTGAGGGAAAGTTCCATGACAAAACCAATAACCATTGGTCTGATCGTAAGAGCTTTGAATGTTATGCAAAGAAATACACCTGGCTTGAAATGGACTATGGTGAAGCTGACAGGGAAACTGTAAGATCGCGTTCTGTTTTCCACTTAGTAACTGTGCTATAATTTAGCACCTGTATTTGTTTTAATCCCTAACCCCTTCAAATTTCTCCCAGAACAAGAAAGTCAGTCCCATTACAGATCAGATAAAAGAAACGAAACTTGAAACTCGAATTGCTAGTTTCATATCCCTCATCTGCAACATAAGCATGATGAAGCAGCAAATGGTGGAAATAGGTAATACAATTGTCTCATTGGTGTTTCTCTTCATGCTTATTTGAGCATCATGAGATTATCCTCTGTCGAACTACTTAACTGTAGTCATATACTAGTAAAATACAGCTGCCATAGAGAAAATAATGATTTATCACCACATCTATAGGTTGATTGATAGAACAATTAATTTGCATGGTAGATCTGGTAACGAGAAAGTTATAATTGTAATAATTAATTTTGAAAAGTAAAATAGTGGCCAAAATATGGGACTGAAGCTAGTTGATGGCAGAATACTTGTAATCATCAGCCCAAAGAGTTGAATTACCTCAGTGGAAGAGTCAATAGTCAATTTACCATATGTATGTCCCATGTTATCCCACAGGTTTTGAACATTAGATTGTCTAATATGATAAGTAGTTCCTGTTACTCATTTGTCTAGTTTCTGCTTTTCTGATTAATCTTGTGTAACCAATCAGGTTACAATGCTGATAAACTTCCTCTTGGAAAGCTAAGTAAATCTACAATACTTAAGGTAAGTTGTTTGCTATTGTTTTTCTTAGGAATTATCATGTGTGGATATAAGACTACAAGTTGAAGAACAATGCATGTAAACAGCTTGCATTTGAGCTCTAACATTCTAGCCAAAAGTTAACATAATCGTGTGCTCTAATTTTTTTTTTTTTGTTTTTTGCTTTGCTATGGATAAAAATGAATTATACACATGCTAACTTTGTTTATAACAAGTTAATCGTGAGGTTTCTGGAACAATTTCAGCCCTGTAGATGTCTTTGCATGATAAACTTGTATTCTAGATATGTATAAGATAAATATGTAGGACTATTTTATAACATTCAAGTGCATAAACAGGTAGTTGATAAAAATATAAGAAAGTTGGTGGGTTCACTGCCACCACCATTGTCTTCTTTAAAAGGTGTTTTTTTTAGGGGGAAAAAAGGAGTATAGATTTTATAACATTCAAGCACATGAAGGAGTAGTTGTTTAAAAAGTACAACAGAGTTGGTGTGGTGGCAGATTCATTGCCACCACCATTGCCTTCTTTTAAAGGAGTATATAGATATGTATTAACAGTTTGGTTTTTACGGTCTTGGTTTTGTATTTAATTCATACCAACCTTCTTTTTTCCTGATGACGATGATGATTTTTCTGCAATCCACAGGGGTATGATGTTTTGAAGAGGATTTCCAATATTATTTCAAGGGCAGACAGGAGACAGCTTGAACAGTTGACTGGGTGGGTCCATGCCTTTCTTTTTGATATTATGAGTCACAAGCGTATATCAAATGATATGATGCCTGTGTTGGCATCCTGTTTCACATCTTTAATGTTTTGATGACCTGCCATTTTTTAAAATGCCTGTGTTGACTTTGAATGCCAAAAGTCAACTTACTTTACTTTTCTTAAAAAAAAATGGCTTGATCTTTTGATTGTGATGGTTGGTTCTGTTTGTTAGCATACATTCTATGTACATTTTTTTTTAAAAAATTTTGCCAGATAATTCTTGTTGTGGAATGCATGATACCTGTGGTTATCAATACTATATTTGTCCTTCTATGCTCTAAAGGCTTTTTACTTTTTAATTTAATGAGATGCTCTTATGCTGTTGCAGGGAATTCTACACCGTGATCCCTCATGACTTTGGTTTTAAGAAAATGCGTGAGCTTCAAACTTTCAAACTTTTGACCTTCTAATCATGACTTAAATGTTTAACACTTGCATCATTGTTTTGAACCTTTATGTAGGAGTATCTGACTATTTATTTGACAGGTGAATTTATTATTGACACTCCTCAGAAGCTAAAAGCTAAGCTGGAAATGGTAATGAGCTACTTCCTTTCACATAATTGTACCATTAATAAGGGCCTTGTCTTTCTGTATGAATATTTATAGCATTATTCTTGCTATTTGAAAGGTTGAAGCCCTTGGTGAGATTGAGATTGCAACCAAGCTTCTGGAGGACAATTCAACTGATCAGGTATGTCAGTATGCAAATACTGTGTCCCCGCAAAAAAAAAAGTATGCAAATACTGTGGCATAGAGATATGGAACTATGGACTTGTGGGTTTTCTTCATTTCTGAAATCTTCCTTTATCGTAGAATCATCAAGTTTGTGGTTGGTTTGGTTATATTAACTTTCCAGAATGTGATAACCACAACAGTTGTATTAAACTATACTTGTTTCCTTGGAACTTTCTTATCATTTTATAAGTAATTAAATTGTTCCTTTTAATTGTACAACCTCGCACTTTTGGAGAATTAACTATGACATGTTTCCATATGTAGGATGATCCATTGTATGCTAGATACAAGCAACTTTGCTGTGACTTTACACCTTTGGAAGTTGATTCTGAAGAATACTCTATGGTAAAACTTCTACCAAGAATTTATATGCACAATGATTTATGGACATTTCATGCCAGTGGCAAGGTGCATCAAGCTAGTACTGTTTGTCATTTTAACTTGAATAGGGTACCTTTCCTCCCATTCTTTATTGACTAGGGAAAGAAAGGTAATTTCTGAGTTTTTTTTATGAAAATGTACTAACTTAACATGGGATAATGAGTTTTTTAATTATTTTATCATCTTTACTTATGTTATTGTTCATGTTTGTCATGCTTTGTCAATAGTGCTTAGATTTAACCTTGTTTGGAAATTATGCTATCCAGATAAAAACATATTTGGCAAATACGCACGGAAAAACACACACAGGTTATACTGTTGACGTACTGCAAATATTTAAGGTGTCAAGGCATGGTGAAATGGAACGGTTTCAGAAGGTGAGTGGATCTTCCTCATCTACAAAGCCACCAAAACAGCTGTAGTCTACTTGTGAAACGAGTAATTTTTGAAGTGTTCGTGCAGTTTGCCAGTGCAGGCAATAGGATGCTTTTATGGCATGGTTCTCGATTGACAAACTGGACCGGCATTCTTTCTCAAGGTAATTCTTTATCTATGTACAAATTGTGTTCATATAGAAGATAACTTACCCAGCTTACTTCATGAGTTATGAATACGATCTACTTATTTGCTCTTACTATAATTCTTTTCATCTGAGTGGTATTCTTCCTGTAGTCATAGCAAATGAACATTTAGTTTGTTCATTTTAAGGAAATACAGTATCAATATTATCTTCATCTAGGCTGATATTGATGCATCATTTTCATCTATTTGCATCTAATAGGAACATTTAGTATGTAACTTCTTTTTCTGTTGCTGCAACATTTAGTTAGTATGTAAAACTGATAAGGAATCTGCTTATTCCCTTAGAGATGCCATATTATCCTGTGCTATTTGGACTCCTTAAATGTTGGAATAACTACTGAAGGGATGAATGATATTATAATTAACATGACACTTCTCCCAGGTTTGCGGATTGCTCCTCCTGAAGCACCTGTTACTGGCTACATGTTTGGGAAAGGGGTGTACTTTGCTGATATGTTTTCCAAGAGTGCAAACTATTGTTATGCTTCAGAATCGTGCAGGTCTGGTGTGCTGCTTCTATGTGAGGTATGTATGCTGTTCTTGCCTCCTTCAAAGCTATTATATGTTTCCAAAGACCCCCCCTTCCCCCCCTCCGCTCCTTCCCTCCCTTTTTTATTCATTGATCATATGATTTACTCTATTACTACATCTGTTATTTATTCTCAGCTTCAAGAGTTTGGGCCATTCTGTTCTCTTTAATTCCATTACGAGTGTGAGTCACCTACTGGGCTTGTTCTTGTGTTGATAATGTTGTTTTACCTTGCATTTCACAGGTTGCACTCGGTGAGATGAATGAGCTACTAAACGCAGATTATGATGCCAATAACCTGCCAAAGGGAAAGCTAAGGTCAGTTTCTAACACGATTATTTTAATAGGTTCTTGACGTTTGCTTGTTGAATTGGGAAGTACACTATTTTTCTTCTGTAGACCATTATATACAAGTCCTCATGAATTTGTGCATTAATTTATTGAGAAAATGGAAGCAACAATGCAGCACATACAAGTCGTCATCCATACTTTTAAGTGTACACCATACACAACCACATGGCTTTGGGAAAAGTGCTTGTATGATAAAATAAAGACACACAAGCTAAGATCAAGTTAAATGTTACAAAGCCTCTGAATCAGTGATCAAAACTCTTTAACTAGCACATCCTGCAATTTTTTATGTTGAAGCACTGAACATAGCCACAGTTGTTGCAAATGAAGATCATGTGTGTAGGGTTAGCGAATTTATTTTTATCAAATATAATATCATCGCAACATTACCAAATTACCAATAACGTTCCAATTTTTATGCTGTTTCAAGTGCATTAACCTAATGACATTTGGAACCCTCTTATAGCTGAGACTTTCATCTATTTCATTTGGACTATGCAATGATTTATAGACTAATAATATTTGTTGTATTGCTACTTGATATGACAAGAATTTCTTGTTGCAACTGTCTTGACACAGCACGAAAGGAGTTGGCCAAACAGCACCGAACATAGCAGAGTCCAAGATCACTGATGATGGTGTGGTTGTTCCACTTGGAAAACCTAAGGCAGAGCCTTCAAAAAGGGTATCGTTCTGTTTCGCCAAAGCCAATCCTATACCAGTAATGCATTCGATCTACTATGATTTAACTCCGATACCTCTCCTGTCTGACTGCAGGGTAGCTTGCTGTACAATGAGTACATAGTTTATAACATAGATCAGATAAGGATGCGGTACGTCCTCCATGTCTCCTTCAATTTCAAGAAACGGTAGACTATATATGTGGTGACAAGTTGTATTTACGGAGATGAAACCATACCATCTCAAATTTTGTAAAAAGAATTGCACATCGGCGCAAGTAAATCTGATGGTTTGCCACGGTGCTGCTAGTGTGGGTTCCATTGTGCACTCAATTTTGTAAAAAGAATTGCACATCGGCGTAAGTAAATCTGATGGTTTGCCATGGTGTTGCTAGTGTTTGAATTATGCTGCTAGTGTAGTAATACACCTTTTGGGCAAGGCTGTAGTCTTAAAAAAACCATCTTTGACCATGTTTTTATATACTAATATATATATATATATATATAAATATCAATAAACATATGATTGTATTAAAGTATTCTTCAAGATGAATCTATACGTGTGGTTTCCATGTTCCTAAGTTAAGTATTTTTAAAACTATTTAAAATCAAAGTTTTAAAAATTTGATTTTGGTGTTGTCCAAAATGTCTAGTTTTTCTATCTAACCTGGAGGGAGTAAAAAAAGAGAAGAGAAGTTACTTCACTGATGCAAGTGAATATGCAGACATGTGACCAATTTGCTACTGGTGTATTGGTAACAGGTTTTTACTTACCGGCGGTAACCGCGCGGTTACTGCTGGGTAGCGGTAAGAGGAAACCACGGTTTTGTTTGGACGAATTTCGCCGAATTCATAATTTTTAAAAAAATATTGAAAAAATTCCAAAAAATTCTCATAAATAGTATATGATTTATAGACAATAATGGTGAAAAATATTGTACAAATTAATAAAGTGTGCTACAAATTTTTGCATGCAAACGTTTTAAATTCAAGAAAAAAGGAAAAACCATCTATATGGGTCAATATGGGCCGGATTATTCACAAAGTAGAAAAGAAAAAAAAGGTTTTAATCCACAGGAGCACAAGAAAACCCTAATGTGTCCTCTACCATGTTTTTATTATTTTTTAATTTTTTCTTTTTTTTTGCATAAAAAAATCGTCTTACCGTGGTAATCACGCGGTTACCGCGGCTTACCGCGCGGTTCCCTCGATTATACCGCGGTTTGAATTCAAATTTTTAAAATTTGAATTTATCGCGGCAAGCCACGGTTACCGCGCGGTAACCGCGCTACCGCTAGCGGGCGGCAAGGGGATGGTACGGTAAATGAAACCCTGATTGGTAATTGGTATAGCCATTAGCCATACTGTCTGAATTTGGTTGGTGGGTGTAACTAAGTACTGGAACTTGGAAGCTGCGCGTATCGCTAGAGCAGGATGTTTAGTCAATAAGGATATGCTCCCTCGTCAATACTCAAAATAGATGGAGCCATGGAGGATATATGCGAAGTTGTGCGCACGAAATTAGATACTTCCGCTAGGGTGTTTAGGGGTGTAACAAATTAGATAGTTCGATGCTTCTAGACAACTTGTTGGGGGTGTATAAATGGTGAAATTTCTCATTATAATTGTTACATAAATATGTTACTTCCTTTGGGAAGTCCAACTTGAAAGACAGTAAACACTCTTTGGAAAGTTGCATTGGCGCAATTTTATCCAACAATTTTCTTATGACAATCGTGATTCGAATTTGGACGATTTAGCATTCTGCTTCCATCTTTTTCTGTTGGTAGCAAATGTGCCTGTGCGTTGCAAGAGGAGAAAGTAAAAATATAATAAACAATTTTAAATATTTATGACCCTATTTTCACCATTTGACTAACATAACTTTCTAAATAATTTTCACATTGGTTTAAACTGCTTAGAAAACAATACATCCAATAATCATACAATGAAATGCCTCCGAAAATGAAAAGACGAAAAACATACTTATTTCTTCAGTCGAGGTACCTACAATGAACTTATTTTGGCCTGTAACTGTGCGGCCCACAGCCATTTGTGCGCGTGTGGCTGTTCCCGCGCTCCCAAGCCACAACCTGGGCCTGGGCTGGGAAAGCGGCCCACGCGTGCCGCCCATCTAGACCACTTCTTGGTCTAGCGGAGCATGGCCGTCCGATCGGCTAGGGTTTCAATCGGACGGTTGGGCGACGAGATCGGGGGGAGAAAACACCCTACTTGGCCAACCGCCGCCGTCCTTGCAAAACCCTAACCCTAACCCTTCCCCCTCTCTCGCCGGAGCTCGAGCAGGCGGGGCGAGGCGTGGTGGCGTCGTCACACGGCCCCTCGCTGGGGCGTGCGCTCGCCCGAGGCCGAGCTCGCAGCCATCGAGCGGCCTCGAGGTGTTGCCCGGATCGGCGCGCGGTGCCCCTCATCCCTGGGAATCCGGCTAGCCACCATTGTCCTCACGAAACCCTAACCCTAACCCTCCCCGCTCTCGCTCAGCACTAGAGCCTGAGCGGGCGGGCGAGACGCGCCGGCACTGTTGCATGGCCCCTCGCCGGTGTGTGCGCTCACTTGAGGCTGAGCGTGTTTGCCGTCGAGCGGGCTCGCGGCGGTGCTTGGACCACCGTTCAGTGCTCCCCCGACCCGGCCAGTCACCGTCGTCCACGCGAAACCCTAACGCCCCCTCTCTCTCGCTGGACCCTGAGCAGGCACGACAAGGCATGGCAGCTCCGTCACATGGCCCCTCGGCGGTGGACTTCCCATCGGCATTGGCCGGCGGTTGGGGAATGCATCCCGCACGACATCGACGACAACCGGCGGTGACATTGGTAGGATTCTTTCTTCCCTTTTTGTTCTTATTTTGAGGCGTTCTTGTGGGTCCTATCCAAAATCCCCTTCTCTTACTTTGTTCTTCTTACCTAAATCTTTGCGAAGCCGACCTATACTCGGCGATGACAGATGTAACGGACATACGGACCGTGGAATCATCTTTCGCTTTTATAACAGTAGAGATATTTTTTCATGCGTTTTAAATTCTGTCCGTTGCTTCTATGTCATACAGAATATTTAATATTGTTCTGCTTCCAAATACTGTGTTTTTCACCTTTGAAATTTAAATCGTAGTAATATAGATTTCTCACAAAAAAGATCACAGAAGGCCGTGTCAACTTTATTAGAAATTTAGGTAGTATAGGACATTTTAATTCTGAAGCACTTAATAGAGTAAATTACGCAAGGAATGAGATTTTATATACGTCCACAAACTTGCAAATTGCATATTGAGATATACAGACTTGTTTGATTATATCATGGCATGCCATGTGGATGATGACATGCTATCACTATATATCAACCCACCACCGCGCGACCTCGCGATCCAAAAGAACCGGATCGAACAGGCGGCGTGTTTTTCTTCCCTCGCCTCCGCCAGAGCAAGTCGCAGGTGCGACAAGCCGGAAGGGTGGCGGCGGGGATGTGGCATGGGAGCGCAGTGGCGGTCAAAAGCGAGGCACGGAGGCGACGTGGGTGCGGCGGCGCTGCAGCAGGCTCGTTGCGGCGGGCGGCAGTGTCGGCCCCGACTCCGGATCCTGCGGCGCGGCGGATCGGCCGGCGACGGTTCTTGGCCGTCCAGCGGTGACGCGTCAGTGGCCGCCAGCGGCGACATGATGGAGCGGTATCTGCGGCAGGCGGCAGCGACGATCCAAATCTGGGCTGTGGTGGAGCGGGAGCACGGCATCGGTGGAGGTGCGGGCAGCCGCGACAGGAGACGGCGTGGACAGCCACGGCAGGCGTGACGGCCATGGCTGGCCGACAGGCGGCTGTGGTTGGCAGCCGCAGAGACGCGACGGTCGTGGCTGGCACGGAGGTGTGACGACAGTGGCTGGCCCATGTTTGGATTTGGCGTTCGCGCCGAATCTGGTCGGGGCTTAGCGTGCCTAGTGGTTGCCGCTTGACTGTGCCGGATCTGTCCAACGTGTATGCGTTGGTCTAGCTCTTTGCCTGCGTTTGGTTTTGTCGGTATACAGCGGCTGCACGGGCGTATGGGTCTTCAGTGGTGTGGCCGTACGACAGCGTGTAGGACTTGGGGCGGGCCGGCAGCGACTGTCGTGCTCTGTATGTGCTGGGCGAAAGCTCTATCTTGGCGTGATGCCAGGAGCAGCGATGGTGACGTTGTCCGACGCTATCTTGCTCCTTGAAGCCATCTTGCTTTTTGGGTGAAAACCCTGGTGGGCTTCTAGTTAAGAGATGGCTACATCTCTTCGATATCGTTCCGTTCTTGAAGGCATCGTTTTGGAGTCCTCTTGCGCGCTTTGTTATGGCTGCGCCCTTTTTGGTCGGAATAAGTTTTGGGCTAATGATTGTTGTTTACAACTCAGCTAATTTCCGGCGTCTCTTCCGTTTTGGTTCTACTCTACTTGCCAATGGTGTTAACAGCGGGACTTGATTGACAGATAATCAACTGTTGGTTTCAGAGATTAGTTCTTCGGTTTGTGGAAGACAAACTTTTTTATGCTTTTTGGCCAACCTTAATGGTGATTTCTATTTTAGGGTGGTTTTAGTATTAGTCATCTTGTTTATAATCAAGCCGTGTATTATTGTAATTTACAGATATTAGTCCTGCAATCTTTGTATAACTTCAGTAAAAGCTGAAATCAATTCCATTATATAAAAAAAATCAACCCACCACCGACGAGTTGGGCTCGTGCATAATTTAATTAGCAGGCGGCGATGGCCATCTAGTTCGACCGTTTCCACCCCTTCCAAATTGACTGCTAAAGCGTTGTCCCCACCAACTCCTATACCTTACACCACCCAAGAAATTGTTCCCACTACCGCCGCCAATGCTTGCTCCAGCCAGCCGCCTTTTGCAACTGAGGTCACACAGGCCGTGGACGTCTGGTCCTTTAGCACCGCAAGGCAAGGATGTAGCCCGGCCATCGGATCCTTGAAGCCCAACTACTCAAGCTCACCGAAAGTTGAACGTTGTCCCTGCTCGAAGTCGTCCACTATCAATACCTCATCGCCGACCATCTTCCTCGTGGCCATCGAGGAGCTTGGCACTACTGCCTTGTCTCCTGTTGTCGCAGCCACGGGTCAGGATGGCGGCGGCCGTGACGAGCCCCGACGGGTTCGAGGCTGCTCATTGCCATGTCTCCTCGATGTGCCTCGTAGCTGCCACCGATTGGAGCGAGAGAGAAAATGGAGAGAAAAGGGAAAGGGGAAAATAAGAGAAATAATAAACAAGATGAAAGAGAAATTTTGCCATGTCAGCATTAAGTGGCATGCTGCATAAGATAGGCTACGGTCAAATGGGAACTTGGACCAGGATGATGCAATAAAACAAGTTTGTAGACCTCAATATGCACTTTGCAAGTTCGTGAATCTAGATCAAATCTCGCTACAACTTTAAGGAGCACGGTGCAATTTACTCTATTCAATATAAAACATGATGTTTATGAATCATTAGTGATATCATGATTGGTACGTTAGTGCTAATTTCACTAACTAACGGAAATAAATGACTCAATAAATACACTCATTCTGAAAGGACTAGGTTTAAAAAGTAAGTACAATGTATCCGCAATTGTTGCTGGCGATGACATTACTAGTGCATGTTCCTGAAGTGGAACCATTGCAGTGTCATTGGTTGTTCTATCCTCAACTAGTTGTCATCCTAACCAGTTCAGCATAGTTCAAATATAGTCAAATAAAGTTGAAATCGTGCAGTTCCCCGAGCGGTCGTCGGAAAGTAGACAAAGAAGCGCACCACTTGAAAGTGAGCAATTATCTGTCTACCCGTGCCGGTGTTGCAGGGAGATGATGGCTCCCTGCAACACCTGTTCCCAAACCCAGAGTTCTAGGCACATCGCTGAAGTTGCCACCATAAACTCAACCTCGTCGGATGAAAGTGACACCGTCTTTTGCTTCTTCGAGTTCCATGATACCAAGTAGTTATTCATATAAAATGTGATGGCGCATATGCTCTTTATCATACATGTCACCAGCCAGATCATTGTCTGTGAAATCCACAACCACTTCTTTTCCTCCTCTTGTATATATCATGCCAAATTGGATTGTTCCCTTAAGATAATGAATAATGTACTCCACCGCCTTGTGATGCATCTTTGTGGGGTTCACCATGAAATAGTTGGCCACACCAGCAACAAACGAGAGGTTTAGCCTGGTGTGGAGAATTAGTGGGGAACACTATAATGCGTTGATCGGGTACTCCATTGCATCAACCAGATGTTAATGTGGGTCTTCTTTGTGTTGCTGAGTCCTTGGCTACATGAGAATTTTGATGGAATTGCAATCAAGCATCCAAAACATAGACAGATTGATTGATCATTATGCCACAAACCACATGCATCACACCTAGCTTGTGCTGTGGTAGTAAGTGAGTAAGCCAAGATCTCACGCATGTCACCCCCCATGGCCTCCTCAAATTGCATGTCCTCGATTCCTGGTGTTTTAACGTGTGCATGCATGAGAATTGAATGGTGTCGAGTTAGGGTGTTCGAATGGTTCTTGCTCAGGTGTTTCTAGAGGTAGCAAATGTCAAAGGTGCCCTCTTATCTTCTTTTCCTTTTTTTTCCCCTTTGTGCTCTCTTATTTTGTATTCCTCGTGCATTCTATCCTACTCACTTTATTCGGGGATTCTGTGCTTGTGTAGGTACGCTCGACAGCAGCATGTGCCAACTGCGTACTGCACGTTCTCCCCTAGCCAGGTACTTATAAAAACGAGCCAACACAGTTTGGATGTGTCATCACTACTCATCGATTTTATATTCACTCCGTTGGATGCATGGCCAATTAATGGAAGAGAGCGTGGGAAATTAATTCATTTCTACTCCTTCATCCCTACATACTATAACTCCACGGCCACTCAGTTTGTTGCTGGAGATAAAACAAAAAAAAAAGTTAATTAGTGTAAATTTTTGAGTGAATTGCATCTTGGGCCACTAATGTTTACCTAGGTTGCAGATTAGACTAGGGATGAATTAACCTTTTTCACTTTGGACCAGCTAGATTTACAAAAGTTACACAATAACCAGTGTTCTTCTTCAACTCTCCTCTCCACTCTTATTCATCATTGAGCTGCAGTCAATATGAACTAGAAGCCCCTGGACCTAAACTCGAGCTCTCCACTGATGAGGATGAGGTGCCTGGACCATCAGTTGAGATCGAGCAAACAGCAAATCCTCTGCACGGTTGGACTCGACGACTCCATTATGGCTTCCAACCTGCAGCTCTACCTCCACCGGCACCACCCCACACTAAGCTGCTATTGAGTATAGCTCCGGCGCCCATGACGTTCGGCAGCGCAGTGCACCAACACCGGTGAGTACTCTACTGGACCTTCGTTGGCACCAGCCGCCTGCTCGAGCTCCGCCCACGGTGGCACCATTGGCGTTGCCACGTTGGGCTCGATTTGATGCTCAACCGTCGACCTTATGGAGGCCAAAAGGAAGAACCACCAGGAAACCAACTGTGATTTGGAAGAAGAAGCATTGGCATCATGGAGGAGATCCTTTGTTGGTTGTGTCCGTGCTTGGAGGAGGAAGAGGCCAAACCTAGCAGCGACAGGGGAGGGATTATTGTGAGAGATGGCAGACTTACACTACACGCTGACAATTGACATGTGGACTACTAGCACAAGGTGAAAATTTTTGTAACAATTCCTGGCCCAAAGTGAAAAGAAGAGCTAACACACCTGGTCCATCATGAAACATAGGTAAAAAGAACCATTCCAACATGCCATTTACTCTAAATTTTTCATTACTATGGTGTGGGAAACAACCACATCATCAAAATATAAATATGGAGAAATGCAATATTACATGGCAAACCATAATTAATAAAAGAGAAAAACTCCATTGTGGACTGTTTTCAGCAAGCTAGTCTTCTCATCACGCAAAATTAGCACGAAACAATTGCTCAAACTCACCCATCTTCTCAGCCTCAATACTCATGAGGACACGCACACCGCCACCTTCATTGTCTATGCCATCCATCATGTAAACGAACCCGCCACGCACCGACTCCGCACGAGACATCAGCTGCGGGTTCCCCCACCCGAAATCCGCGTCATACATCGACATACCCATCCAGCAGACCATTCGTAGCTCCGTATCCGGAAGGTTACCCATGGTAGGCTTGTTGGACATTCCTACCATCTCATTGTAATCAATCGCCGACTGCAGCATCTCATTGTCGAGACGGCTCAGTGTGCCCTTTATCAGAGCAGCCGTTGCAGCTAGTGTCCCTGAGACAACGTCCTTCACCGTGGTGGCTGTACGCGCCATGACAAGCGCATTGCCGAAGTAGCGGTCTGGGAGTGGAGGGTTCATGCGTCGCCGGACGTTAACCGGAAAGCTGATGCGTGTCTCAGCATCTAGAGGTAGTTGACGGGCAACACACATGCACTGCCATACGAGGGCAGCCACGGAACTAAACGTGCTCATGCCACCGCACATTCGTTTAAGGGCAGTGAGCTGGTCCTTCGAAATGTCGAAGAACTTGGTGGTTATGGGGCTTGATGTTTCACAGAGGTTCATTGTTAGGCTGAACACGGAGTGCGCGTCCGGGTGGACGACAGGCGGCGAGCGCGCACGGAGGAGCGTGCGGTCATGGTATGGTGGCTCGACCACGGCGGCGTCGCCGTCCCGGCAGAAGGCGGACCATGTCTGGAAGAAGTGGAACGCGCTGAGGGCATCGATGGCGTAATGGTGCAGCACAGTCCCCAACGCCACACCACCACAACTCAAGAACGTAACCTGCAAAAATAAAACATTGTCACATGTGATGGTTTTTTTACTTATAGGTACCGATTTAATTTTTGATACATTCTATAGAGGGAAAATGTATTCCCTCCGTCCTAAAATATAACAAGTTTTAGAAAAGTCAAAGTCACATTTTAAACTTTGACTATTAATAGTGAAAAATTTAAAATGAACTGTCACGTAAAAACAACGTTATTAAATTCATCAATAAACAAACTATTATAATATGCAACTATTTTAATTTAAAATAGCATAATTTTACAAATATTATTAGTTAAAGTAGCATCTCGAACAGCGAAAAGTCAAAAATTGTGCTAATTTAAAATGAAACAATACCTATAAGCCGGCACACCTATTACATGTTGTATACTTGTGTAGTGTAGTTAGTAGCCTACATCGCGCACCAGTAAAAAGCTCTATATACAGTTGTAGACCAACCGAAGACTGACCTGTACGCCGAGCACGATCGTTGGCGGCTCAAGACGGGGGGCAAACAACCTCCTGAACTCCGGCGATGGCTTGAGATCGCTGAAGGCATCGACGGTGAGCTCAGACCGAGCCACAACAAAGAGTGCCCCCTCTGCGTTACAGTGGATGTCGGGCCTGCCGTGATCGCCACTCTCCGAACGGAGACGGCCTGCCAGGGGGTAGAAGGCCACCAATGCCTTGGCCAAAGCCTCCTTGAGCCTGCCTACATCGAAGAAGTCACCAGCCGCAGCGTCGCGTCGGTAGAAGTAGACCGTCGGGGTATGGCCTTTGTTGACGAGGACGGTGTCGAGGGGAGAGAGCCACAGCGCTTTCCTCGGCGTCTCCTCGCTTGGCGCTACAAAGCACGACTCCAGCTCTTGCACATCGCCCATCTCGTCTCTGAATTCGTCACGCCCTTCTGCCGACGAGCAAAAGCTAATTTTGGTTGCACAAAACTACTGAACTGCTGGGGTGTGCCTCCCTGTTGCAAAGATGTACCACGAATATATATATACATGGATAAGCCAACTAAATGCATTAATTCTTGGGTTGGACCATTAGTTGTTGTCATATCAGCGTGTATGGGATCAATGCGCGCAGCGCTCCAGTGTATACTAGCTGTCGTTGCATACGTAATTAACTAGTGCTTCCCCACTTTATAAACTAAGAGTTTTGATAATATTTGATCATTCGTCTAATTAGAAAAATTATCAAAGTATCACATAATTTGTTTGTGAATTAATTTATTATTAAAAGTACTTTAAGTATTTCCTAAAAAATTACTTTAAGTACAACTTATTATTTTTTATTTCATAACTCTTTTAAATAAGATCAATAATCAAACGTTACAAAAAAAAATCAAAATCCTTACATTCTAAAACGGAGATAATGCATTACAGTGGAACCTGTACTGGCCGTCCGGGTTGGTTGTGGGATGGTGATGGATCATACAACAGTAATGGCCATTATGGTTGTGGGATGGTGATGGATCATACAACAGTAATGGCCATTATTGCACTGGTGCCGCGAAATGGTATGTTATATTGAGGCTAGTATGTCCGAAATTAGATATTTTATTATAATTTTATACTCCCTCTGTTTTAAAATATAAGGAATAACCATTTTTTTATATATTTCAAAATATGAGGCATACATTAATTACATTACTATATACATTGGCAAAAAATAAACTAAAACAAATATTTGTAGCATGTGTTGGCTAATTTCTATCGAGTAAATGCATGATTAAATATCTCTTGTTTTTTTGTCTAAATTGGTTATACCTTATATTTTAGAACGAAGGGAGTATTAAATTGACATATACTTCCTCCATATTAATATATAAGAACTTAGTATTAGATGCGACATATCGTAGTATTGTGAGTCTGGATAGAGGTTTTGTCCAGATTCGTAGTACTTATATTTTTAAGATGGAGGGAATACTAATTATAAAAAATATATATGTAATGAAAACTAAAAATAAGTAAGCGGGCCAGTTGATCATAGAGTTTAAGAGCAGGTACAATAGGATGATTAGGCATGCTCCAAAATAGTCATGTCATCATAATTTTTATGTGGAGGAGAGAGAGGGCTTGATCGGTTGGCATTTGGATTATAATCCAATGCCAAATTTTGAATTTTCAAAGTCAATTTTGACATTAATTTTAAGGTTTTTTCATCATGATTTTTTCTAGATGTGTCTTTTATACCATAAACAACACATATGTAAAAATTTCACAAGTAAATAACTCTTTTTTAATGAATAAGCAATTTCAACAAACTGGCCAACCGATGAGGCCTAGAATCAATGAGTGTGGAAGAAGTGTGCTTCTAATTTGTAGCCAGATTGCACACTATACCAGTGCATGTCGTGGGCAACATATCAACAAACCAATCATTATGTCTAAACTATTAAAAGATTGTAGTGGGAGATGTGTAGACATAAATACACAACACATTATTACTAGTTGTTAAGTGCTAACTTTAATAGGCAAGGTGTTATTTTTACAGCCAACAAATAACTCTTAATAGTAGAGCTAACTTACTATCTACTCCATCTGTTCCTTTATATAAGACGCACTGGCTCTGATGGAAATACCAAGGAGGCCTAATTATTTTCTCAGATGACATAGGCGATCGTTCGCTCCGCCCGCGGGCATCAGCCTTTGCATGCATGCATGCAGCTCCCGACCTCCTGGTCTTGGTGAACGAACCTCCTATTTTGCCGCGCGCCTGCATGCATCAACAAAAATAGCCCAAAGTTTTTTGAGGCGCCATCAACAAAAATTTGGAATACATCAACAAAAATTTGCTGCGCACCATCAAGGAAATTTTTGAACGCGCCATCAACGAAAATTTGAATTGATGCCAGCGTGTTCTATAAATATGGCGAGACATTCCGTCCACACTTAGTGTCACTGCTTCTTCACATGGTTGAAAAAAATGGTAGGTTTGGATCTGAATTAGCCTTTCAATTGGGATGAAGTTGACGATTTGGAGGGAGAGATACCTGATTTGAACTACGATTATGTTTGATATTCAGAGAGTGAAGGTATGCATGGTTTGCGCTGGTGTTTTCTTGCTTTTCTCTTATGCACCCAATGCATGTTGGCTCACTTGTAATATGTATAATATATTGGCTATAAGGTTGGCTTTAATTTTCTCCTTCTATCTCTTTATATTAATTGTATTTTTTTTTGAGCTTTTGAAGAATCGGCTGTTGCATGAGAGCCCACCCCTCCTCTTTTTGATTGTCTCTCTCCTCCATATCATGTTATAGTTGGCTTATTATTGTACTTGCTCTAAGTATGTAGCTTAGTTTGTGTGATGGTATTGGGAGCCATGGCTTCCAAATACGTAGTAACTTTTATCTATAATAAAAAAATAAAAGATGATCTCGTATTCATTCTTATCATCCATATTACTCCCTCCATCTCTAAATGATCTTCATATTTGTTTTTTTTATGTTGTCTCTAAATGATCTTTATATTTGCATATAGGTTGTTCGTTTTTTTGCGTGAGCTAGGACCCCATGCATGCATGGATGTAGTTGGCGTCCAGCTATTTGCAGGATAAGGGTGTTGCTTCACCTTTTCAATGCATGTCTAGTTAATAGAGTAAATATAGACATTGAAGGATATGTATATTGGTATGATTGCACAACTCAATTATGTAGATCATTTGGGAGTAACTCCCAACTTCCCAACTAAAAATCCCGAAACTCAACCATGGACGTGGCATTGCGAGCGATGAGGGTCCCATGTCTCTGTCTTAGAGTCTCGTATGCGTTCACGGGAGAAACGTGATGGGCTCCGCTACACGCTTGGCCCATATTTCTCTGTTGACCCATTACGACTACCCAGGCAAAATCACTACTGCAGAACACCTAATAGGTGGCGGTTCCAAACAACTCATAGGTGACGGTTTTGGGAGCCGCCACCTATTAAGCGTTACCTTTGGGTGGGGGCATAGGGTCAGTTTTTAAACCGTCACCTATACTACTTATAGGTAGCGGTTACAGAACCGCCACTTATAACCTAAGAAAACCGCCACCTATAGTTTGAAATAGCCCAAAAAAAAAGCCCCGAGCTTGGCTCGAAGCGAGCCGACGCCCGGAGCCGTGCCACTGTCGCCGCGCCGCTGCTGCCTCGTAGCCGGCTCTATTCTCTGAACCACAAAGACATGCCATCCACAAATCCCCCAAAATCATAAGCAGGAGGAACACAATCAACATGAACTAATGCCGGTACTTCTAATTAATAATCCTCCTATCTGAAATGAACAATCACACTTGAAAAAAATATACATCCACAGATCAGGTCATCAACAAAAATTACATCATCAGCAGTTAACAAATCATCAACAATAGTTCATCAATGAAAAAACATTTCCAACACTGCCCAGCTCCTGCAGTTGGTACCGTACGTAGCCACCAAATCTAGCCTTCAGATCTGTGTGTGAGAGAAGCTTAGAGAAACACAGAGAAAGAGAGGAGGACGAGCACAAGATCGAACTGGGTACTTACCTTATTTCCGCTGCAAAGAGCCTGCTTGCTTGCTTGATTGATTGCTTGCTTCGTGATGGAGTCGTCGGTGCTCAA
>CM002476.1:10733562-10746804 GCA_000325765.3 Leersia perrieri | reverse complement strand
GTGCTCACCCAGGAGCTCTTCCCGGCGATGACGACATTGGGCGGAGCTTGGGTTCCTCCGCCCCGAGCCGCCTCCGCCGCTCCCAGTGGTCGTCGTCATCGCCGTACATTGGGGTCGTCGCCGCACCGGTCGCCGTGGTTGGGGTCGTCGTCGATAGTCGTCGTCGTTGGGGTCGTCGCCTCCACCGTTGGGGTCACGACGGCCGGATCCGGTGACCGTCGTGCTCGTGGCCGCCAGATCTGGCCGCCCTGATCTCATGGTGGAGAGGAGGAGACGGTGACAGACCGATGTCGCCTCCCTCTCCTCTCCAGTGTGGTAGACAAGGAAGCGCCGGTGGTCGATCTGTGCTCGTGGCCACTGGATCTGGCCACCGGCCACCACCGCACCGCACCGTGCAGGCCGATGGTGGAGCCCACACAGGCGACGAGAGAGAGCGTAGAAAGAAAGAAAGTGAAGGGCAAGTGAAGGGGATTGACCGGACTCGAAATGTATAAAATGGACTTTAAGTCCGCTCGGGTCCGCTCAGTTCGGCTGCGTGTATTGGATTATAGGCGGCGGTTTTTAAAGGACCGTCACCTACAAAAATTTATAGGTGACGGTTTTTAAAAAACCGTCATTTTATAGTTATAGGTGACGGTTCTTTAAAAACCGTCACCTATAATAATTTCTTTTTATTTCATTGCACTATTGTGAAGTAACATATAAAAATATTTATTGTATATATATCAATATATTTTTATATGTAATTGACTATGTATAAATTGTCTGGTAGAAATTTCAAAAATTTTGGATGTGATTTACTATTTTCTATATATTAAATGAATTTTTATCTCCAAATTACCACATAATAATTACAATAATATCTAAATTTGGACACAAAATTCTAAAAATTGGTATGACAATATATTTTTGGTCCATAAGCTTACCATAAAAAATTAAATCGTTTTGATAAAGTTGGACAATACATTGTTCACAAATGGAGAGATGTATCCATTTGTGAACAATGTATGGTCCCACTTTATTAAAATCATTTAAATTTTTATGTAAAACTTATGGACCAAAAATATGTCATCCTGTCAATTTGTAGAATTTTCTGACAAAATTTACATATTATACAATTATTATGTGTTAATTTGGATATATAAATTTGAATTATCCATAGAAAATAATATAATTTTTCATCATTATCCAGGACATGAGCTATAATGGATCATATGAGCCCAAATATCATTTTTATGCAATTTGTGGTATCTTATTAGACGCACATGTAGTTTAATTTTGAATTAATTTCAATAACCATGTAGAAAATCAATTAAAATATAGAAAATAGTAAATCGGCTCAAAAATTCTTGAAACTTCTACGAGTCAACTTATATGTAGGCTATTACATATGAAAAATATATTTATGTATATAAGATAATTATTTTTGTGTGTTAATTCATAATAGTGGTTTTATGTAGCCTAAAACAATCTATATGATAAAGATCTAAGAAATAGCAATTGATTAAAATATTACAATTAAATAAAAGATCATGATTTTAGGAAAAATCATAAAAAAATTCATCAAATTTGAAATTATTATGAGTGAGAAATATCAATTATAAATTTTGAGTATAGGTGGCGGTTCTTTTAAATAACCGCCACCTATTGTCAGCACTATGGGTGGCAGTTTTTGTTAAGAACAGTCACCTATACTATAGGTGGCGATTCTTTTAAATAACCGTCACCTATTATTAGTACTATAGGTGACAGTTTGTGTTAAGAACCACCACCTATACCGGATTATAGGTGACGGTTTTTAACTTTTTAATCTTCTGTATGCGGGAATCGGTCTATAGATGGCGGTTTTAGGGGAATCGCCACCTATGGAGGCGTTCCTATTAGATGTTCTGTAGTAGTGAATTAATGATGTTGGTTCACCTAAGAAAAAGGCAAAATTAATAGGCTGAACTTTAATTAGCTGCATTTGGTGATATCAGTAATTTGTTGGCTGCCGACTTGCCGGCCTCCTTGTGTTCAGAGTGGACGTCGGCCACAACCAGATTTACGTATCAATCGAATTGTATGTTTTTACTTTGACAAGATCGTAAGTTTTTCTAACATTTACATGTATAATTCACTATGCTTCTAGAATAAAATCTTGGTGTTTTTTAGAGTGCGACTTTCGTCTTGATACCTTGGTAGTAAAATGAGCATACAACCTGCCTTTTTAGCAACTTTAGTTTAGACCTCATAAACATCCTAGCTCTGCCGATGGATAGGGAATCCGGGATGCATATATATATATATATATATATATATATATATATATATATATATATATATATATATATATAATGGAGTTGCAATTTATGTTTTTTACCAGAAAATATTCAAATATTTTCAAGGGATCCAAGTTCTCAATGGCTTTATACCGTTGTTGCACGCATCACTATGGGCCACCAAACAATTTTGCTATTTAATTTGATGCCATTAAGAAAACAGTTTTGCTATATGTTTGGCGTCAAATTTTCTACCCAAAAATTTAACAAATGTAAATATAGGACAATCATAATGTAAATTTTACAAATTACATGTAACTTGCATGTAATTGTAGTGTAACTTTCATGTAATTTTGAACTTTAAGATTCCTCCTACACCATACAAGTGAGGAATGAAAAATAATAATACCGTGCGCACGGCTGAGAGGATCTAATTATATGAAAACGATAGTAACTTGCTAACATAGTATTTTAAAGTTACATACGGGTTACAGTATAGTTACATTTAATTTATATTGTAATTTTCAAAATTATACTATATCCATATCATATTTACATCTGTCAAATTTTTTGATAGAAAATTTGACGCCAAATATATAGTCAATATTGCAGAGCGTTACCGAGCGTTTTCCTAAACACAGAAATAACCGAGTGTACATATGCCCACTCGGTAACATTGGGTGACTTAGGTGTCAAAAAAAGGCATTGGGTGACTTACCGTGTGTTACATGGCCCATGGGAACACTGAAACATCACGTTAGGGCACTCAGCAATGTGCATCTCCTGTTGGGAGCGCCAAATGTAATTAGAAGTTTTCCGTGTGTAGTTGTTTTGGAACGCACCTATGCAGTGGTGATGGTGAGCCGCTGTGTCAGTTACTATACCAAAATTTCAGTGTAATTATAGTATGATAAAAATGAAAAAATATTCAAAAATTGTTGCTAGATATAACTGAAGTAGCACATCCATGTCAAACTTTTATACTCAATTCTGACTTCACTCAAGCATGATTGTAGCGAGCAATGTTAGCGAACGATCTTGGTTTATGACTTGGGCTCCCAACAAAACTAAAGATTCCCATGCGTCTTTTTCTTGGACAGAATTTCAGCGCAAGTTTTTCTTTTCTAAAGGAGGGCAAAACCTTTGACTCGAATAAATTAATAGAATAGAAAAAAGTACAGGAATGCAGTCAAAAAATCCTGTGAGGAGAAAAAACAAAAAACGCACCATGCATCTACAAACATATCTCACTTCTGAATCACAAACACAACACCAAAAGAAAACAATTTTCTAAACGACATCTCCAACAAAAAAAAAACGACGTTGATAGTGTCGTAGTCGTCCATCCTAGAAGCCTAGGACAAGGTTTTCACCTGAATAATCCAACAGAGAGGGAAAAAACCACACGACAATGCTTAAAAGAGGAAAACGGCGTACACAGACGTCACTGTTGTTAGCCCAAAGGCAGAGATTTCACCCGTAAATTTCACCCTCCTATGTCCCATAGATGCATGTCAGGCTCAGAAGCCACCATTTCAAAATCCTTCGAAGCGCAAGCGTCTCGCCGTCGGCCAGCCATCAAGTATGAGATCCAAACTTTGACGAGCTCCATCTTCATCCACACAATTGGTTGGATGGGGAGAGTGTAACACCCTAAAAATTCTTAATAGTAAAAAGGACAAGACTAGCAGACGGACGTCCGTTTTTAAAAGGAAAATCGGACGCCACATCCCTGCCGTTGCTTGCTGCATGCTGCTCGCTTGGCTGCTGTGCGATGCACCCACCGGGCCACGCCTTTGCCGGCTGCCTCCTTGATGCTATCTACTCTCTCCAGTCTCCGCTCCTCTCTAGTCTCGACTGTGCTTGTTGCTTCTTCTCCCAGAGTATGGATTATCTGCTACCCCCCCCCCACCCCTCTCCCTCTGCACTGCATGCAAATGCAAGCCATTGCATGTGAAAAAAAATCAATTGCATGCATGCAAAAAGTCGCTCATTGACATAAAAAAAAGCAACATTAAAACAGATTTGTTGCAACACGAAACTTAAAATGTGCAACATATTTAAATTCTAATTGAAACATTCGTTACTCATGTATGAATCATCTAATTTTAAATATTGAAACATTTTTTAATTAGAAAATAATCATGTATATTTTAGAGATTTAATTAAGAAAACAAGAATGCAAGCAATTTGATAGAAGGAAAAATTTATTTAAAGTGGAGAGCAAAGAGTCATGAAGCTAGTAAGTTGTAGTGAGTTTTTGAATATGGCGTTCATGCGGTCCACAGAGAGAGAGAAGGGTCATTGCATGCAGAGCAGAGAAGCTAAGGTAGGAGGCACGCATAGTAGGCATGCGCAAAGGCATGTAAAGTATGTTACAATGTAAATATTTGATCTCATCAAATATGGTGTCATAATCATCTTGTAACAACTCATATTCATGTGTTTCAATGGAGGCAAATAAAATACAGTAATAGAGGCTATTTATATGGTTTATAACACCCAAAGTTATTGACTATTATGCTGCCATTTTATTTAGCAACATGTAATCCCCTATAAAAAGGTACAAAGATCAATGAGAAATAACAGTGGATTCACCTATATCTTGTGTCACTTTGTTCTCTCTCAATTTCACTTTTAACACGTTATCAGCACGCTCTAATCGAGCAAGAACAGTGGAAGAAATCACCTCGAATGGTAAGAATGCCTAACGAGCAATGCGCGATGTTCCACCTTCGGTGGATGCACTTCGTCGAACTCTGCAGCGCCAAATTCGACCTCACCTGAGTCATGCCGGCATTCTTCGTCGTTGCCTCATGGCGGCGCACAAGAACCACCACGCCAACATGGCGCGGGAGGCGGAGGTTGAGGCACTGGCCATAGCGTTGAGGGCGCCAATGCGGTTGCACTCGCCGCACCAGCACCAGTACCGCCTCCACCTTCACCACCATGCCCACCATGACGCCGCATCATAAACACCGTGGTGCGTGCCATGAGATCCGCACCACCGGTCTTCGTCCCTGTTGTGCTCGCATCATCGGCACCACCTCCTCCCTCACACGCGCACCTTCCTGTGGCGGTTGGCGTCTGGATCGTCACCGAGGACACCTCCTTAGAGGATTCTCTCTGGCGTGAGCGCAAAGCCGGTGGGCGGCGCGGCGCTGGTTCCTCCTAACCGGCAGCTGCAGATGGTGGCGCTGGCACCCGTCGTGGCAGGCGCCGCACCAGCCTCACTGACTCACCAGGCACATCGACGGTAGGCAATGGCGGCCGCTGCAACCCCGCGTCGGTCTCACCGGCCCACCAGCCGCGTTGACTCGTTGGCGATGGTGGCAAATCAGCGATGGCGCACGGCGGGAGGTCTGCGATGCTGGCAGCAAATCGGCGATAGCCGTGGCTTGGCCACGGCGACGTCCCGGCGCCTGGCTCCGCAGCAGCGGCGGCGGCACACCCGCGACGGCGACGGCCATCGGCATTCCCAATAACATATACATATTTTGGATTTATTTCCATTATTACAATGAATTAATTTCTTGCAATTTTAATTTTATTGCAATTTAATTTCTTGCAATTAATTTTCTTGTAGTTAATTTTCTTGCAATTTAATATTATCCAGCTGTATAGTCATATTGAAATCATTCAATAAGTATAAAATACAATAATGTGGAGAGTAAGACACATCTTAGCATCGAGTTTTTCTCACTCGTCCACATCAAATACTTGCACCATAATTGGTGTTTATGCACATTGTTATACTCCTATATGAGGTCCTATTATTATGCATTATTTACAAACCATATTGAATTCTTGAAATTCAACTGTATAAATTTCGTTTGTTTAAGTCTTATGTGCTTAATTCCATTGGAATTTATATGCAAAAACTTGATAATGATTACCTCTATATTATATTGAATTTTATATCACGGGTGTAGTATAAGACATCTACTACACCAAATGTGTAGATTATGACCTTAGCAATGATGCTCTTATCCACCAATTTGGTGTTCACCATCATAATGTGATTATTTAATATTTAAGAATATAAATTAAATTATGGAGACTAAGGCATCTACAACATTTTGTAGGTTACGTCCTTAGCAACGAGCATACTCATCCATATAATTATATTCCAAATCGAGGTATACAATATCATCATATGTTTACAAGATGTTGCAACATTATCATACTATATTTTTGCATAATATTGCAACACTATTATATTATACTATTAATTTACTACATGTAATTGAATCAAATTTATGTTAATCACATGTTGTATACTATGGGCAAAGAATCAATAATTCTTGCACCTGATGGTCATACAACCATCCAACATGGTTAAAGGACTTAAGGCCAACCTTTTCGTTTCATGGATTACATGTGGCATTTAAACCTCCTTAAGAGGAAATTATACCGCTATTAGATCAAGAGAAATGTGGCTTTTTCGAAGCAAGACCTGAACCTATCAAGGCAGAAATAATAAAATTTTCTGCTAATAGGATATTAAAAGGGGAAGAGGGTTTCTTAAGGAAAAAAATTGAAATTTATCGTAACTATGGTTAATAAAATCACATCACTAGGAAATGCTGCACTTCACACTATCTTGTTGATCTATACCTTACATCCGTGGACAAGGATAAATCTACTCAAAAGAATAATTGGAACCACATTCTAGTCAACAACTCACAACTTCGCGAAAGCTAGTTGTTCAAAAGGGTTTCCAGATGGAAACCAACAACAACACATCCTTCCTCTGAAGGATAATCTCATGAGCATTGATGATATAATTGTGAAGTTTTCTTCATAATATATTTAGAGAACCATCAGTTTTCAAAATAGATACGCTTGTTGGCCATGCCCTACTATGGGATTGCAATATTAATGGTTGTCATCAACTGATAATATCGAACACATTCGATAGATCATACAATTTGTATGAACCCTATATATCTGAAAAGAATTTCATATCAAAATTCTTCAATCTATATATAGAATTTCTCCATACTTGGGCATCATAGTCTTGGTCATCCTGACATAGAGATGATATGGAAATTTATCGGTAATTTTGTTGGTCATGCTTTTATTCTCATAATCTTCGGAAATGAGCACTATTTGTGCCTCGGTAATTCGATTTTAAGACCCTCTGGCCTTAAAATTGGAGCTTGAATCCCTTAAATTTGTTGAAATCATTCAAGTCGATATAAGTGACTCATACAACCATTTTGTGGACTTGTTCAGGTATTTCATGGTTCTAGTCGACGCATCAACACGACGGTCAAATGTGTGCCCTTTATACACACAAAACCATGGATTTACTAAGTTGATTGCTCAAATATTAGCACATCACCCTGAACAACGAATTCATTCAATTCGGAGGGAAAATATTGTTGAATTCTCCTCATATGTCTTTAATGATGATTGAATGGCCCATTGGAGTTTGAAATCAGCACTGTGTTCCAAAATGTTCACATAAATAATGGTCATATTCAATCTCTTACAAGAGATAAATAAACTCATAGCAAGACCCTTAATTGTTAATTGTGTATTTACCAGCATCTAGTTGGTTATATGCTGCTTTACACACCGCATCATAAAATCAAATTCATCTGCAAATATACGGCTCCCTCCGTTACAATTAGTACGTGGAAAATTTGTCCCCACCCAAAAAATTTCCCATCTGCGAACCGGTAACATTATGCACGTGACGTATCACCACCATAGCATACATCGATGGGCATCGGGGGATTCATATGAGGTATTATTATCCGTCTATCATAAAATACCTTAGATAATTCCAAAGGGAATTATACATTGCCTGTATGCTACTCATATTTGAGGATATTCTAGGCATTAGAGGGAGATTTATACCACACATTAAATGCCAGGAATTAAAAGTGAATGCCACACATATACATTCCATCCTCATTTCCACGTACCAAAGATTTCGAACCAAATCGTTCGAAACATCTTTTATTTGCAACACATTGCAAATAGCCTGCCATAGCATTTACTACTCATTATGGTGTCACACATATCTTATCCATAATGTTGTACCAGAAAGAGTGGAAGTACCTTACAAAATCACTCCACTCCCATGTAAGAGGAGGAGAAGTATGCTTACAATGGAATTAAGCTTATTGCAAGCATCCGCGATCATTGAGAAATAATATTCTCAAAAGCAGTAAATGTATATCAACATCAAGTTGATATACACCATATGGATATTTCTTATCCAATGCTTATGGATGTTTACCATCCAAAAGACCAGCATCATTGCGCATAAATTTTAGGCGCTTGGTCACTGGAACGCACTAACTCTGTTGTGGGAAATAACATAGAGTACAAAAGGGTTGATATTTCCACACGCTACATTAATTCCATTGAATCATCATACAAAGTCTACAAAATGTCAACATCTCCTTAAAAATTGTCATACACTTTATACTGGATCCAGACCAAAAGTCATAGACAGAGTGTCACTACACTCAAATAGCGTCAAATCAAATGGTGACAATTAAGGAGAATTGCTATTGCTCGATAATAAAAGTATTACCACAATAGTATATCATTCTCATAATGTCTTCCTTCTGGAAGCGTGGTGGTGAGATAGCAAGAGCATGTAGCATACGGTTTCTCGCAGAGATCTAGCATGACATACCCATAGGTATGTGTGGAAATCACGTTTTATATTAAATTATGGCAGATGAAATGAACTTCATAGATTTGGAGAACCAAGTCATTATGGACTTCACATTCTGAATCCAATTACAAATCACAATATATATTGTGTACAAGTCAAATCACTATATGGTTTGATATTGTCAAATTATTGTGGTAATGATGGTTGTGTGAGTTCCTTCCATAGAATGCAAACTCCAACCATGTTGATTGCTATGTGTGCTTACAATGAAATCCAAAAATGGATTTTTCTATCATCTCAACAAATATCGATGGTTTTTGAAATCATCGAATGCACACAAAACAATTGGCAATCATCTATGTTTAATTTCTCATCTGAGCAATTAACCTTAAGGACGGATTTTGAGATTATAGATTTGAGTAAAACCAAACCATGCTTGAGTCTATAACTTAAGCAGATAAATCAGTTTTCCAATATCAATTGATATTGTACAGTCGTATCCATGAACACTTATGGTCGTTTAGTCCCTAAAGATGGATTAATATCCACTGACCCTGGGATAAAAACTATATGCCATTAAAGAGCTAATGTATCTTGCAAATTGCAATAGGCTTGTTAATGCATTTGCTGATATCTTGCTATAGCTCATAATAGCGCATCTCTAATATCACCATCAGGTGAAAGTTAGACGTTATCTTGATTTACTATAGCTCGTCAGATATCTTTGTGACAATAAAATATTTTGATTACTATTGAAATCAAGATAAAACCATAGTGTAATATGTATATCTTGGCAAACTAATCCCCGCAAAGCTAGATTATATATTGATTATCATTAGAAGTGATTAAATATAATTACTTCCACATATCATTTCGAAGTTCACAACCTCACAGAATGATTAACCGCATAACTGTATTATGTGGTATTGATTCCATTGAAACACCTATCATTATCTATAAAGATATTGATATTTGTGTTGCTCAATTGAAAAATAGGTTATCCTGCAAACTAGATCTCTACCAACTTCACGTTATAAGAAATTAGTATGTGGTCAATCTGTGTTTTGCAAGGGTCAGGGGGAGTAATCTTCTAGACTAAACATGTTCAAATGCAAATATTGTACTCTTTTCAAATATTGTACTCTTTTTCCCTCTTATGAGTTTTTCCTATCGGGTTTCTCATGAAAGGTTTTTAATGAGGTAATATATCAACGTAAGTATATCATATCTCTATTTTCCCCAATAGGGGTTTTTAAAGGGATACCAAAGATATACAATAACTTCTCGCATTTTTTTCTATAAGGTTTCTCGAGAAGTTACCCTAAGTTATGATCCAATGGTCATAATCGTTCTCAAAATTCTCACATGAGTTTTTTCTTCTCAAATGTTTCTCAGAGAATTCATGAGACAATAACACACATATGTCATACCGTTTTCTCCTTATTTTTTCCCATTGGGTTTAAAGGAGTTTTAATGGCATATCTATACCGTGGTTTCTCCTTAAATTTTTCCCACAGGGATTTTAGACGAGTTTTTCCCATGGATGCATCAAAAGATCATAACAAGAGACAAGCTTCAGGGGAAGACTCTCTGAATAATGGTTCTTGTTAAACGCTTCACATTGTACTCTTTTTTTTATGAGTTTTTACCATCAGGTTTTCTCATATAAAGATTTTACGGAGACAATGGTTGATGCAAGTGTATGTTATATCTCATGTTTTCCCCCATAGGGTTTTTCTAGGGATATAACAAGTCATAGATTACTCCTTGAAACCTTACATGTTTATGATAGAGTAATCAACACTCAAATTATTCCTATTTTTTCCCACAGGAATTAAAGAACATATTGATCTTAAGGACTCGGTCAAAAGGGGAGTGTTACACTGTGAATATTTGATCTCATCAAATGTGGTGTCATAATCATCTTGTAATAACCCATATTCATGTGTTTCAATGAAGCCAAATAAAATGCAGCAATAGAGGCTATTTATATGGTTTATAACACCCAAAGTTGTTGACTATTATGCTGCCATTTTGTTTAGCATTTAACTTTATATTGATGTTACATGTAATCCCCTATAAAAGGTACAAAGATCAATGAGAAATGACAGTGGATTCACCTATATTTTGTGTCACTTTGTTCTCTCTCAATTTCACTCTTAACAAAGTAAACAGGGACCGGCCCATTGAGACTGCCCGCATGGCCTGAGGGCCAAGTCATTTTGCATGGGACAACGTCCGATTTTTATTATATAGATCTAATGCTCGGAGGGAAGCGTTTCCCTAGTAAAAATCAATAAAATTTCTAAATTTTTAAATTTTTTACATCATATTGTATGTTATGTTTGCTATTGCTTGTCAAACCCTAAAATTATCACCATACTAATTAAACAAAAGACCTATATTCTAAGTTAATAGGTTTAATATACAATAATACAATTATTGCTATTAGATTTAATAATTATAAGTACATATGAGAAACAAGCATGATAAACCACAAGTTCATAACTAATTATATATAATAAAATAAAAAGGCACATACTGGATATTGAATGCGTTCAAATTGGAAGATTAATTTGGTGTTCCACCAAATTTCTAAAGCTAGGTAGCTAAATATAATTATTGAGGAACATCTCACATATAACCCCAGAAAAATAGGAATACACTATCTGTATGATATTATCTATGTATATTGTCTTTTGGAATATTTGATTTAATTAAATATTTGAATTAAGAAAATTAAATCTTTAATTATAGGATCATATCCCTAATTAACTACTCACATTAAATTATTCCTTGAGTCCCTATATCTTTATAAGTCAAACTATCCAGTATGAATTCAGTTTTCAATTCAAAATCCTAGTCAAAGCTACTCAAAATTCAAATCCAAGAATCTGAAAGTGGCACCCACAGACATCACCGATGTCGACCGGTATTATGGGCACTGAACCTAAGTTGATTCCACCGCCGACGTACGCCAGATCTGTCCCGGCGGCATCCGTTGTCACCCTCCAGATCCGTTGATGAGCTAAGCCATGGCCGGATTCGAGAAAGGTTAGCCAGATCCAGTGAGCCTTCACTTTCGTGTGCATCATAGTCTGTGCTGCTTCATCACTGTCTCTGTCTGCGCCACGCCATTGCCATCGCCGACGCCATTGCTGGGACGAGCCAGCCACGACACTGTTAGAAATATGCCCTAGAGGTAATCATATTTCGTTGTATACATGACATTTACATATATATGGAATATCCATGAAAGGCAACTTGTATTGATTATCAATTATGTGAATTATTTGTGAAATTCTTTACTTGTATGGTTATTTTAAAGTTGTCCCTAGTCGAAGTTGAAGACTAGCACATGTATTAGTTGATGACTATATTTCACAAGTCATAGACATGGAGATGTCAAACTAATGATGTGGGCATATGTGTAACATGATGCTGGACAGACCCAGTGTGAGATATGGTGCTATGTCCTTAGCCTGAGATTGTCGTATGTTCTCAAGATGTGAATCGACCTACTCAGGGGTTATCAAACGCTACTCCGTAACTGGGTAGTTATAAAGGTGGCTTTCGGGTTTGTCGTGAAGCATGCTGTGAGGCATGGTCAATTAAGATAGGATTTTCCCCTCTCTATACGAGAGAGATATCTCTAGGCTAAGGACATAGTTGATGACTATGTCCTTGTGACCGGATCAAGAAATGCATGGCTGTCCTAGGTTAAGTGTTAACCTATTTAAGGATCCGACTCACAGTGTTGAGAAACAGAGGTCAGTTTGAAGCTAGACCATATATCGCGAGGCAAAGGGAATAGCTTATACATAATATTGTGACGGTTCGTCTGATATGATCTTTACGTGCGCATAGGAGTTGGCATGTCTTGCTAGAGGCCGCTATCAACTATTGGGCCGAGTAAGAGTACTTGGGCCATGTCTATATGTGCGTGAACCCATAGGGTAGCCCATTGGAACGCCTATTTTATAAGGGGTGGGCGCGCGGATTAGGGTTACCTTTTGGCAGCCGCTATTCGTCCACGCTCACGCACGCCTTTGTCGTTCCCGTAGACCTAGCAGTCCGGGGTGCGACCGTTTTCCTCCCTGTACGTGTGGATACCTTGGAGGTGTTGCATCTGGAGCACTAGGGCGAACCGCACGTGAGCTGATCGAGGAGGAGACGTTGATCAACTGCACGGCACTGCAACCACGACGCGTTCGTCTACGTCGAGACGGTTCCGCATCTTCTACGCGTCGAGTGGTAATCCCGTGATCTTTAACACCAGTTAGTTCCTGGTTTATGGGGTAGAAAATTTTGATTTGCGCTAGTGTAGCCTCCCCATTCTCC
>CM002476.1:10710422-10732659 GCA_000325765.3 Leersia perrieri | reverse complement strand
GAGTGGTAATCCCGTGATCTTTAACAGTAGTTAGTTCCTGGTTTATGGGGTAGAAAATTTTGATTTGCGCTAGTGTAGCCTCCCCATACTCCTACAGACACTGCTAGGCAGAGACCAGCCACAGCGTCACAGGACTCAGCAGCCACCGCTGCCGGGCGAGACTGCCATTAATATATTGGTTTATCCAATATCAAATATATTTAGACTTCTAATAATTAATACTAGAACAAAAGAAAAACATTAATGTTACAGTTATCATTTTTAAACTTAAATCCTTATATGCATTAAGTAATGCCAGTGTCCGGGCGTCCGATGTAAAGCAAAACATCGGACACCCACAGTTGTGTTTCGATGCGTACAGATAAGATGTTTTGTTGTTCAGTAAAAAATGTTTCAATAGGGGTACGATTGAAATATTTTTTAAGCCATTGAAACATTGTTACTAAAACATTTTTTCATAAATGATGAAACATTTCTCCATACATATTGAAACACAATCGCGGGCGTTTGATATTTTGCTTCACATCGCAAAACATGGGACGCCGATGGCCTAGTTGTGTCCAAAGTTAATTAGGGATTGTGCAACTAAAAACTACTAAGTGTTACTGATGTACGTACAATTCAAATATATTTTTGTTTGGATTTCAGAATATTTAGAATTCTCATGTGAACTTAAATGTTACTTATATATTTTAATATATTTGAAATTCTTATATGAATACAAATATAGTAGTTTAGAAGTCTGTTAATATAGTTTTTCAAGAAGTCAAAGATTTTAGGATTGGGATGCTTTTAAGTCTATGTCTTGGTGATGGTCTCGTACTGCTATTCTGTGAAACTGGATGCAAGAAAGAAGTTTCCCAAGAAGAAAATCTTCCATTCTACTCAGTCCAAATGCCCCGATAGTCTCTCTACTCTGTACTAGTCGAAATGTCTGATTGCTTGGTCTACAATGGGTCTGGCTAATCCACGGACGCGCGCGCTTCCGTCGGCGCTACGAACGGATCCGATCCACCAGACCCACGACCACCTTCGGCAAGCTTCTCTAACAATAACGCCTCTCCCCGAGTCAGCTCCCATGCCCCTCCTCCCTGCCCCCACCCTCTCCCAACCTCCGGCGCCCAACGACGCCATTGCCGTCTCGCCAGCTGTCCTTGCCCGCAATCGGTCCGCCACCTCCTTTGGCGTCCCTCTAATTCCGACCGTCTTATCTGGCGTCCCCTGCCTCATCCAAACCATAAGTACAACTCCAGCGAGCTTCATCGGAGAAGGAAGAAAGCTGGAGAGAAGAAAGAAGACGAGCTATGGACTAAAGAGTGGAGTCTGTGTGCAAGGCCCGTCCACTCACACACGGACGTGGAAGAGTCGTTTCGGTCTATGACCACCGTTCATCTAGAACAGTTGGATCAGTCAGCGAGTTTCTTCCTTCCTCAACCAACATCACCTCTTAGGACCCCACCTGCAGACACTCACTCCTAATAAAATAAGGGTAATCCACTCCACGATCAGACGCCCGCCGTCGCCTCCGCTTCCTCCGCGCTCCATCAAATCCCACACCCCCCATTACCTTACCGTCCCTAACACCCACTGACAAGGAGGCCCTTCATTCGTGCATACCGTGTCCCTGCTCGTGGACCCCACCTGCAGCCACCCACCTCCACCTTCCCCCCGACCACCTCCCCGTTTCTTCTGCTGCTAGTGATTTTTTCCCCCTTCTTTCCTTCGCTTCGCTGTGTTCCCAACTCGGCAACTCGTCCTCCTCCCTCCCCCCAACCTCCAGATCTCGATGCGGCGGAAGCAGCCCGGCGACGCGCCGGCGTCGGCGACGGAGGCCGACCTCGCGCAGCTCTCCACGGCCATCGCCGCCGGCGAGGACCTGGGCCCGTTCGTGCGCCGCGCGTTCGCGTGCGGCCGCCCGGAGCCGCTCCTCGCCTCGCTCCGCGCCGCGGCGAGGGACCGGGAGGCGGAGATCGAGGAGCTCTGCCGCGCGCACTTCCACGACTTCATCCGCGCCGTCGACGACCTCCGCTCCCTCCTCGCCGACGCCGACGCGCTCAAGGGCTCCCTCTCCGCCTCCCACGCCGCGCTCCTCTCCTCCGCCGCCCCGCTCCTCGCATCCCTCGAGTCCTTCCTCGCCGCGCGCGCGCTGGCCGGTAACCTCTCCTCCGCGCTCGCCTCCTCCCGCCGCTGCGTCCGCCTCCTCGCGCTCGCCGACCGAGCCAACGCGCATCTCCAGGCGGGCAACCACAACCTCTACCTCGCCCTGCGCGCCGTCGACGCAATCGACCGCGATCTCGCCTCCGGGCCCGAGCCGCTTCCGCTCCCCACGCTCCGCCGCATGCTGCTCAGCCTCGTCCCCGCCGTGCGCGCCCATGCCGAGCGCGAGATCTCCCGGGAGTTCTCGGATTGGATGGTGAGCATCCGTGCCGCGTCGCGGCACCTTGGGCAGGTAGCGATTGGTCGATCTGCTGCCGCCAGGCAGCGCCAGGAGGAGCTCCGGTCCAAGCACCGACCGCTGGAGGAGTGCATAACCCTTGATGATGATGGTGTTGGTGACATTGATGATTTCGCGGCAGCCGCGGCGACAGCAGACGTTGCGGATGGTGCTGCCGCAGCATCGTTCGACCTCACGCCGCTCTACCGCGCGATGCATGTACACCATACCCTGGAGCTTGGGGAGCGGTTCAAGAAGTATTATTTGGAGAACAGGAAGCTGCAGCTAACATCCGACTTTGATGTGATTGCAGCAACGCCGTTCCTTGAGTCCCACCAGGTGTTCTTCTCGCAGATTGCTGGGTTCTTTATCGTTGAAGACCGTGTGTTTAGTACAGGGGGTGGCCTCACGTCCAGGGCTGATGTAGATGCGCTATGGGATTCTGCTGTTGCAAAGATGGTATCTGTAATGGAGGACAACTTCTCTCGCATGCAGACAGCAAATCACCTGCTTCTGATAACTGATTATGCTGCTTTACTTTCTGCCACGATGAGGCGGTATGGTTATCCAGTTGGGATGCTGCTTGATGTGTTGGCTAGGCACCGGGACAAGTATCATGACTTGCTACTTGCTGATTGTCGTAGGCAGGTGGTAGAGGCGCTGGCTGCAGATAAGTTTGATCAGATGCTGATGAGGAAAGAGTATGAATACTCAATGAATGTGCTTGCATTTGGGATCCAGAGCTCGGATATCACCCCAGCGTTCCCGTATGTTGCTCCATTCTCATGCACTGTGCCAGATATTTGCCGGATCGTTCGGTCATTCATCGAGGATTCTGTAAGCTTCATGGCACATGGGGGTGGTGGGGACACTTATGCAGCTGTGAAGAAGTACCTTGGTCGGATTCTTTCAGAGGTGGTCGATGCATCGATACAAAAGCTTGTGGATTCTGGTGGTGGTCTGAGCGTGTCCCAGGCGATGCAAGTTGCTGCAAACATGTCCGTCATGGAGCGTGCATGTGAATTTTTCACAGGTCATGCAGCACAACTTTGTGGTGTGCCACTTCGTGCTGTGGAGCGTGGGCGGCGAGACTTCCCACTTCGCAAGTCCCGTGATGCTTCCGAGGCACTTTTACTACGGCTTCTGCGTTCTAAGGTTGATGAGTTCATGGGACAATCTGACGGTGTGAATTGGATGGCTGATGATCCACCAGCTGGTGGAAATGAGTATGCAAATGAGGTCATCATCTATCTTGAGACACTCACTTCAACCGCACAGCAGATCCTACCTCTTCCGGTGCTCCGTCGTGTTCTTGTGGCAGTGCTTTCCCACATCTCTGAGAGGATTGTTGGGCTCTTCTTGAATGACTCAGTCAAGCGGTTTAATGCTAGTGCAGTCACTGGAATTGATACTGATCTCAAAATGTTCGAGGAATTTGGGGAGAGCATGTCCAGCTTGTTTGTGGACTCTGATCAAGAGTCTGCAGCAAATGAAATGAAGGCTGCCCTTGTGGAGGCAAGACAGCTCGTGAATCTTCTTATGAGCAACAGCCCAGAGAACTTCCTTAACCCAGTGATCCGTGAGAAGAGCTATAATAAGCTTGATTACAAAAAGGTGGCTGCCATATCAGAGAAGTTCCGAGATTCCTCTGAGAGCTATTTCTCAACATTTGGAACTAGGGGTGCTAGGCAAAATCCGAAGAAGAAATCTCTTGATACTCTGATTAAAAGGCTCAGAGAGGTCAGCTAGGGTTGCTAGTCTCTCCTATGCAGTAAGATAATATATTCGTCTTGCCTTTTACCTTCTCATGTTTTCATGTAATTTAGCCTGTATTTCGTGTGCATTATGCATATCAAAATATTCATTTTTCAATATACTGTAATTTTGCTAAGGTTTGTGCCTGCTTCATATGTGTGATATTGCATGTTAATTCTTTTACTCTTGTACTGTATGATGATCAAGGATTCAAGATATAGTACACCATTCTTTACCTTCCTTTGTTCACAGTAATTATTTTGCATCAATGAGATGAAAGTGCTTTCTATGATCAATACATATATTTTCACTTCAGAAAGTAGGAAACATTTCTTTCTCACCCTCCAGTTCTTTAGTATAATTCCTCGGCTTGTAATTTAACTTAATACTAAGAGAACTGAAATTGAACTTTGGTGGTATAGACTAGCACCCTTTTTAGTATTTTAATGTTACCCGTAACTGTAAGTTAAAATATTTAATATGTATCTATGGCAATACCTAATCAATTGTCCCTCTCTGCTGTGGCATGTTAATATTGTTATCTGTAAGAACTTAGAAGTTGTATATTGATTACGACATGCTATAAAACAGGGTGAATCAATTATATGCTCTATGATGTCCTTCACGTGGAGCAATAATTTCTTTCTGTTGTCTTTTGTATGGGTTTGGAATCCATATAGAAATTGCAAGAAATTGTTATGTTAATATCATAACAATTTCTTACTGTTATGATAAACCAATAAACCAAGTTAACTTTATCTGACAATGTTTAAGGAGATAATTTCACATGTAGGATTTTTTTTTTTGCGTATTATTAAAGATTTAGGTTCCCAATCAATTTTTTTTGATATGTCAGCAAATAATGGATTGTGTGACCAGCAATGAATCAATGGTGCTAATATTTGAGTTATAATGTCGTATGAGCACGATAATGGATCTTTTTTTTAATATTGCCTGATCTGTTATTAGTAATTAAAAGTCAACTGATAACTTTGTGTTGTTGTTTCTTAAAATTCTGAATAAATCTAAGTAGGTGCATATAATGCCCAGACAAGCTCATCATAGTTGTTTTGTTTATGCCTATGTTTGAGGATTTTATCCTTACTTTTCAGTAATCATGTCTAGAAAATGTCCTGTGATGGTTAGCAAAATTTGAAGTGCCATCAGCCATGTGAAACTGAGACATTAGCTTGCAATCTTAATCCCAACTAATGTTTATAGGAAAGTTATATATGATTTTACGGTATGTTGCCAGTGATTGTTTGCACTGTCTTTCTGTACCTTAATTCATTGCTGCCTTGCTGGAGAACTATATTTCCACGGGCGACTAGGTGAGCCAATGGATTCCGAGATGCTATGGCATCTGTCTGGGTGAATTTAGCAATTGCACTATTTAGTGTATCAACGCCTATATAACACAGATATATACAAAGCTCAAAGGCCATATGACCAAAGCACATCCAATCCTGCTGTGGTCTCATTCCTTTTTTGTGTTCTCCATAGCCAGTTGCTCACACGGCAGAGGAAAGATGGAACAGCAGCAAAGCAGAACAAACAGAGGAGGAACAAGAAGAACAGAGCAGTGGGACTGGACAGAGCTGAGCAGAGGACGAAGAGTCAAAGCAGGGCAGAGCAGCAAAGGGGGAGGAATGAGAAGAGCAGATCAAAGCAGAGAGCAGAGGAGATATATTGATACAACTAGATCTATGGTTCTTTATCGTCCAGATCTGGAGCAGGGGTCGCAAGGGAGTTGATGGCCTGATTTGGAGAACTTGGACATTTTCCCAGCCACCACCCCCTTCCTTTCATCCTAGTCTCCTAGACTCCATGGTAATGTAGTCTGGACTCTGGACCACCCATATTATGTAGTCTAGTGGTCAATCTTTGCATTGATAACTGAATATAGTCATAGGACAAATCTAGATGTTCTGAAGTTTGCCAGGTGACTTTGGGAATATGAAAAAGATGTTTGCAAAAATGTTGGTTAGAAAAGAGCTTCAAGGTAACAATGGATGGTAATCAAGTCTCACCTGAATTTTCTCACCTGAATTTCTAGTTGAACTAAACCAATTTAATTATTTTGAGGGCTGCTAGTTATCAAGCCTTGGTTGTTGGCCGTACGTAGAAGGCAAGTAGAGTGCCGTATGGATTTCATATGTCCAGCCTATGCTGCTCTGATACATCTGTTGTTCTTCCATACTATTGTTTCTTGTCGTGTAGATTGCCCTTCAACGATATGACACAGTACCCTTTTTATTTCCGAACGGTGAAGCAAACGTTATTTGATGAGTTTCATTCACTTAGCAGATGCATAAGGCCATGTTTTTTTTTAACTGTTCGTTGCCGGTGGCCGTGTTCAAAAAATCTGCATCGCACCAGTTGCCTTGCACACACTTAAAAGTTGAACAGAAAATGGCGACACTGAAGTTTGCCATTTGCGGCGGGATCCATCATGATCCTTGATCTATTCAGTACTAATCTAGGTTAACCTATTATACACACCAGATAATAAAAAGATGAAGAGTACTCAAAGACATGAAACATCACAATTAAGCAATGATAAACTAGAAAACAGACTAAATCATTAAATATAAAGAGTTCAGAAACAAGTGCAAATCATGTGATGTAAAGATATTGGTAAATGAGAAACAAGACAAGCATCAATATAAATGACAACCAATTTTTTTGATAGAGTTCTCAATTTTTTTTTTTTGATAGTACTCCCTCACATTTTTTTTTACTTGACGTCAAGTATATATAACTAGAGGGAGTATATAACAGCACAATTTGGTTGGATAGTTTTTTTTTTTTGAGAATAGTTTGGTTGGATAGTTTAACAGCTCACTCATAAGTCATAACTAGAAAATTAGCGCGCCTATTGGCACGCTTGTTTCTTAGCAGTTGTTTTCACAATATTTTATATTATTAAAATTGAAAATTATATTATTGGATATTCCATGAAATATGTTTATGTAGTTGTTTTTTATTTTTAAATATTCTTTTAGATGTATAGTTTGAGAAAAATATTGGTAAAGCATAGGAGTATGCATTAGACTGTGTTGATGTACTTATCACATCACAGGCAACAAAAGAATCAGTGTGGCTACAATCGGTAATTTTGTTTGGATAAGTTGGTACAATATTAGATCAGCTGGGAGCCACATTTTATTTTTAACTGCATGATCACGAACCAGTATGGATGAATTATTTTTCGAGTCAAGCACAATACTCCTTCCTTTAAAAAAAAATCAACTTTTCAATTCTTCAACATTGAAAACTTAATTAGTCTTACTCTAATAATCCTCCTCTTTCAACGTATACACGATTAGCTTAGCCAAACATCAGAAAAGAACTGGAAGAGAGTTAGTTTTAATTGTTGAAAAGTCGACAATATATATAGGCAACAGTGACTGGTCAAACAATATAAACAGTGCATTACTTTCTCATTCATACTAATCCAGTGCAGAATTTGAGCAATTCATGATAAACCTTCAGTATATATAGCATTTCGCCTCTAGGCTCTAGCTGCTGTGCATTATATGATATTTCACCTCCAGCAATGCATAAGCAGATGGCTCCATTACTACTCAAAGATTACATACATCAATAACAAATCGGTAACTCCAAAGCATCTGTAACTACACAGTGCCGGCCTGCACGACGCGTCGATGGTGGCGTAAGAGAGGAGCCAGCATTCCAAGCACGAATCTTCCGGAGGTCTCGCGCGTATATTTTTCTCGTCGATCTTCCGCCGTTGGTTTGGAATCAGACGGTTACCAGAAAATCCCAAAACCAGGAATAGGAGTATGCCACGTGGTGGGGCTAATAGGCCTAGACCCTGAATTCGTAATATAAAGATTTATCCATGGCTGCCATTGGGCTTATTACCAGCTGGCAAACAGAGCCATATGGGCCTTGGTGGGCCTAGCTAGCTTCTTCGGTCGATTTGGCTGTTTCAAAGCGAGTCAACGAGCAAGGCGAAGGCGACGGAAGCATCGAGACAGCTACAGTGTGCTGACTAACCCTAGCGGCTGGCAGCTATGGCGACTTCGGGCCGTGGGCGACCGGCAGCACTCCAGAGAGCAAGCTAGCTATCAAGCAAACGGCGGAGAGCCACCGCAGTAGGCGAGCGGGTCGGTGAGCCTGTGAGGCGCCACACACCCATTTGGGGGAGGAATTTCAAGGTAATAATCCCTAATTTCGTACTTGAATATCTGTTAAATTTGTCTAGTTAACATGTTCAAACGCTAGTACTATCACTTCACAAATGAAGTTAGTTTGGAAGCACTCGTAGTCATAGGTGACTCCCAATTTAGGTTGAAATTGAAATCCACCAATTATTTGCAATTAAAAGTGCCTGTTTTACGGTTTCAAAAAAAAAAGTGCCAGTTTTACAGATGTCAAAGTTGTTTAGTAGGAGATGTGAATTTGGGAAATAGAGGTGTCCCACCGTCTACCACTGCGCTGATAAAGCAATAATACATGTAGTGATCCAGCTATCGGCATCTCCGTACCTGAACTTATGTCCTCGGTCCACCATCCCGTGTGACACTGTCAACAAGGCTGGGTTATATTTTTTTACATAATGGATAGAAATATGGCTTTTACATCCACAAATGAATGCACACAGCCAAGGGTTACACGATTGCATACACTCCGGTTCTCATAACTGAGATAGAAAACAAACAATCGAACATAAAAGACTACTACCTCCGTCTTAAAATATAAGCACTTATGCCGTTTTTTGAAGAAATTAAGGTTAGGGAAATGGAGTGTTGTGATTGGTTGAGAGGAGATGGTAGGTGGGAGAGATGGTTGTGATTGGTGTAGATAGGGTAGGTGGGTGTAGAAGTAGTTGTATTTTAAGACAAATTTAAATTGCTTAGGTAGTTATATTTTGAAACGGAGGGAGTAGAAGACTAAGCTTCAGGCTTTCCCCTCACTTTGAACTTCAGGGACATGCAGAACGAATCCACCGTGGACCCTAAAACTGGGTTTTATGGGTGTTTTTTATTGGTGTCCCTTGTGCAGGACCTCATTTTAGTTTGTTGCTGTTGTTCGGGGCAGCATTATTTGCCCCCTGTTTTCTCTGTGGTATTGTCTTTGGTGTGTTTCTATCCTTGTTAGTTTCCAAAGTAAAAGCTTAAGTGTGTACCTTATGGTCTGGTTTGTATCTTCAAGCTGGTTATTAGGCTATTAGCTCTGTTCTAATAGAAGGCTGCTTTCATAATTTTGCACTTGTGCCGTACATTCCAAAGCACCGCGCCAAAGATGGACGACATCTATCTGTCTTGTGTTTCATCTGTAACACAGAAGATGGGATGATTGGCTAGTATATTTGAATGCACTTCTGTCCATTGGGAACATAGGAGCATTGTTTCCACTTAGGGGTACCAAACAATGAGATAATGTTTGCTAAAGTTGAACTATCCCATGGATGCTGCCTGTGGCACCCCTTGTAAATAAAGCACCGATAGTGTCTTGACATTATATAGTCTTGAGGCCTTAAAAAAATGTACATTACTTAATTTTTATGCGGATGGCATATTACCATCCACATTGTATAGCAAGGAGCCAAGGCAGTATCTAGGAGTGAAGGAAAGGAGATGGAGTCTCTCCCAGTGCCAAGTGTGCAGGAAATGGTAGCGGCCACTGGCGGCACCCATGTACACCCCAGATACCTCCGCCAGGCAGGTGAGGCAATCGCTGCTGATGGCAAGGCAGAGATCCCCGTCATTGACTTCCAGAGGCTGCAGCTTGGGCATGACGAGGAGATGGCATGTCTCCACAGTGCCTGCCAAGAATGGGGCTTTTTCCAGGTTAATAAGGAATCATACTTCATCTGAATAAACATTCTGCTAATCTGATGGTGCCAGCTGATGGTTAATTGGTTGCTGGACACCTGCTTTTGCTTGCAGCTGATAAATCACAGTGTCCCTGAAGATGTGGTTGAGGGGATGAAGGCCAACGTCCGGGGATTCTTTGAGCTACCTGCAGAAATAAAGAAGCAGTTTGCCCAAGAGCGAGGCAAGCTGGATGGTTATGGCCAGCTGTTTGTTGTTTCGGAGGATCAGAAGCTCGACTGGGCTGACATTCTCTTCCTCAATACACAGCCAGTGGAGAACAGGAATATCAGATTCTGGCCTCACCAACCTGCCGATTTCAGGTATGTACGTTTTCATCTCAAACTCTGATCTGATCTGATGGCGATGTTTATTTATTAGCATGAACTGGAAACTTGTGTATGATTAATTCAGATCGACACTGGACAAATATTCTTCTGCTGTAAAGAGCATAGTGGATTTCCTCTTAGCTACCATGGGAAAGAACTTGGCACTGGACCCAGAGGTGATTGCAGACAAATGTGGCACTGGTTGGATCCAGGCAGTGAGGATGAACTACTACCCTCCTTGTGCTCAGGCGGACAAAGTCATTGGCTTCTCTCCTCACTCTGACTCTGATCTATTGACTCTTGTCCTACAAGTGAATGAGGTGGATGGCCTGCAGATCAGAAGAAACGGGGTTTGGTTTCCTGTCAGGCCTTTGGAAGGCGCTTTCATTGTGAATGTGGGAGACATTCTTCAGGTAGCAGTGTTATATTCATTACTTTACTCAATGCTGCCTGCTAGTTGTTTGATATAAAGTGAAACTGGAACGACACTGTCTGTTGTTACTGATTGGATTTCCCATGTGATCCATGCACAGATCTTCACAAATGGGAGGTACAAAAGTGTCGAGCACCGGGCTGTTATAGACATGAAGAAAGAGCGGCTGTCGATAGCAGCCTTCCATTCTCCAAGCATCCATGCTATCATAGGTCCTCTGAAGGAGATGCTGGCGAATGAAGATGAGGCTGTTTATAAAAGCATAGACCATGATGAGTTTATGAAGCTCTTCTTCTCTTCAAAGCTGGAGGGGAAGAGCTTCTTGGAACGGATGAAGAAGCTCTAGACCAAAGCAGAGAGATCGATTGGTCACAGAGAATAAGATCGACAAGCTACCTGTTGTGCTTGCTGGTAATCAATGATTGGGCTTGGGGACAAAGGACGTACTGGGGTCCAAGGTTGGGATGGGCATACTTTCAAAGTATATTACTTTGTCACTTACATGTAGCGCCGATAAACTTTGGGTCCACGTGTCAGTGATAAAGTCATGGAAATTTCAATCAGAGTATCACAATCTCTCCTGCATATACAGATTGTGAGGTCTTCATGCTTGTCGCTTTCCCACCCTTATTGCTTGGTTTGGGAATAAGCATGCTCAACAATCCATGGTAATCTCTATTCACATCGATTTAATGATTGTTACTAGCAAGTGGCAAATGCATGCTTCATACGTGAGATTTCTTTGCACTTGTGGCTTACATTTCCAAGCATTGCAGTAACATGGATGACCACTGTTCTGTTTGACCTGTAAATAATACTACTCCCTGCGTCCAAAAAAAACTATCTGGGACTGATGCACTAGACAACAGATGGGATGTTATCCTGAGTGCAAACTCGATTGTTTCCTTTTAAATATGAATCATTATGGTGGGTATCTACATCATATAATTCGGAGGGTAGATACAAGTCTTGTTATCCTGTATTGCTTTTCATTTTGCTGTCTTCAAAAGTTAAACTTTTGGCTGTGATTAGTTCTCTTTTATTGTTGAATGCAAAGGAACAAAAAAGAGTTTAACTAATGGGGCAATTCCTCAACTCCTCTCAAAAGATAAGTAGCTGAATTAAATGCTAGGTCAAATTGCATAGATTGTGGAGTAGCAATTAATCCTCAAATCACATGGATTGTAGCAATTAATTCTATAGATGTGATCAGATCTCTATTGATAGTGTTGCCCAAGTTATAAAGTAATTCATTTTTTCTCGAGTGAATTGCATGTTGGGCCAAATATTATCACCACAGTTTCACTTTAAACTAGGAAATGGCCAATATTTACATTTAATACTGGGGAATACAGCCTTTGTTGCCGATTAGACCACCCCCAATCCCTGGTCTCTCCAATTCTCTCTACTCCCATCTCACTATTGCCGCTAATATCTCTATCGTGCAGCTCACCTATAAACCAGATCGAGAAATACTCGAGGATGAAATAAGTTCACAGGTGGGAATATTTAGGTGGCAAGCACCTAGTGCTACTGTGCCAAGAAGCAGGGACCTGAGGCCTTAGCTCCAACTAATGCTATGCCTTCATTAAGTAAGAACATAAAATCCTGCAAGCCTCCCTGTTCCTACCTAAGTCACCAGGTACATGGAATCATGCCGCGTTCCTCCTCCCAGGAATATCATTCCCATCCCAAGAACATGGAAACATTCCCCATTGTTAAAGGCTAAAAACTCAGCGTTCTGTGTTCCTCGATCCCGCTCCTCGTCCCATTGCCTTGCAGCAGTAATAGTTCCACATATGCCGGTGGTGGTGGGATACAAGCAATGTTGACTGCTCGGCAAGAAGGTATCCCAATGTGCAACAAATGTAAGAAATTATAGTTCAAAGTGAAAACACTAAAAATGGCCTAGCCCAGAGTGAAACATTGGGAATAATATATACCTTGCCCAATGTGCAATTTACTCTTTCTTATACGAGGCACTCGATCGCTTGGTCTTTACCCTTGAAAGCATTAAATTTATTTAGTTTTTGACAGTCATATAACATTCTGCACTAACTGGCGGAGCATCTTGTGTGAAAGCTGTAGATTGAATGTCTTCATCCAGGACCTTAGCGTGTTTATGATGTGGTGACATGTTGATGGGGTTTGGCTTAGAGAATTTATGAAGGAAGTTGATGGCATTTTGCTTAGAAAATTTATGAAGGAAGGATGAAAATTCTTTTTCTCCATTACTTCGTAGAGAAAATGCATTGATCTTGCCTTTCTCAAAGCCAATAACTCAATCTTGAATATTATGCCAGCTTCTTTTGTCCTCTCAATATCATGTACTACCTCATGAAAGATTAGGCAGCCCTCTGATCTACCTCCCTATTGCACCCGTTCAGGCAGGCGAGGCCATTCTAAAAAAACTAATTGTCAATTACTCACGGTCAAATATTATTATTAGCTTGGAGCCCATAAATTCCATATGATTTTGTAGGGAATTAAAAAAATACTTCTACGAAATCTTCAAATTTGCATGAAAGCATGGAATCCAAGGGTGATGGTTTGGAGCACATAATCAATATTCCAAGTTCTTTGGGGGAATTTCATTCGAGATAGTTCAAATGTGCAAAAACATAAAAATAAGTGCATATTTTAACACCCTCAACTATAAAATTTGTCTAAAGAGTAGCTCAATTATGAAATAAGATATTTTATGCCCCTTGACTATTAAAACCACGATAAAATATCCCCTAAGAACAATACACCTTTTTCTAATAGTGGTTTCCATTTGTTAGATGTCAGAATACATGTTTTTACTTAAATTTAAACTATTTCCGCATCTCTTTCTAATTAATTAGGTCCCACGTAAGTAAAAAAGTTATACTATTTAGATTTTAAAATAATATAAACCACCATTAAAACTAGCTTGTATTGCTATTAGGGGGTATTTTGTCATGTTTTAATGTTTTAATAGTAGAAGGTGCAAAATAAGTTGTTTTGAAGTTTAATGTCTTTTTAAATACAAATGTAGTGTAATATCAACATATCCCAAAAATATGGACCCGACTAAACATAGACCGGTTGCTACATAGTCGTACGGCGTGACACCCCCGAAAAAGGAAAAGAGTGTGATTCCATTTCCAGAAGCCGCACCCCGCGCACGCAAAACCTTGGTGCGGCCCCACCCGTCGCATCGTCCCCTCCATGATCCCGCATCGCGCGATCCAGCCGTCGCGTCTCGCGGCCCACAAAAGAAGGCCCGCATCGATTTCCCCACCTTCCTCCCGTCAGCCGCCGCCGCCATATTCGAAACAAGCGAGGAAGAAGAAAGAAGAAAATGAGGAGGAGACAAAACACCAAATTAAAGAAAAAAAGGGAAGCAGACTAACCTGGTCTCCATCAATCCAGGTATACTTTTGTTCTTCTTGGAAATTGAAATTCGCAGGTCGACTAAAACTAGGTTACATCCCCAGTTGTACTAAGTTACATCCCTTGTATTCCGGATTGTACTAAGGTTACATCCCAATTTGTACAAAGTTATATTCAGATTGTAATAAAAGTTATAACCCATATTAAACTAAGTTACATCTATACTGACCTAAGTTACTTCACCTATTAAACTAAATTACATCCATGATGAACTAAGTTACATATATACTGATCTACTTACCTCCCTATTAAACTAAATTACATCTATACTGAACTAAGTTATATCCATACTAACCTAAGTTACTTTCCTTATTAAACTAAATTACATCCATGCTGAACTAAGTTACATTCTATATAAAGTTATATCCCTCAGAACTAAAAGTTACATCCACATCCTATATAAGTTATATCCTTTCACGTCCTATAGAAGTTACATCCTTCACAGATTAAAGTTACATCCTCGGGAATAAAAAGTTACATCCTCCGGAATGAAAATATTATATTCTTCAGAATTGAAAGTTATATCCATTTAGATCTAAAACTACAATTGTATTCATCGAAAACTCTATGCAACGGTTGGACTCGATGGATGCAACAGCTATAGCCGTCGTGAGATTTGGGGTCGTCGACGTCGCCAGATTTATAGCCCCTAGAACACACAAAAACCTAGATCACCATAATGCAAAAAATTGGGCAAAAATCAACACAAAAAAGCCTCGATCTAACATGTGGGTTGTGATCTACCCTCTTGCCATGTCGCAGCCAGGACGGGATGGGACCACCCGCTAGGCACCGCTAGCTCGCCGTAGATCGAGGGGAAGCAGAGGAGACGACGCGGGGAGGAGGAGGAAGAGGGGAGGCGGAGGAGACGATGCGGGGAAGAGGAAGAAGAGGGGATGGGGAATGGGAGGGTGGGGAGAGACGCGCGGTGGAGGACAGATGCCGCGCACTCCGTGAGGTCGCTGTGTAACGCAAGCCAGCGACCACGGTCGCTTAGATTTTCCACAAAAATATATATGAGAAAATAAATGTGTAAGAACAAGACACATTTTCTACCTACTACCCATGTTATAGAATATAGCTCTTTCTATCTGTAAATCTAGACATGATAGAGATAGAACATGTCATAGAAAGCACATAGGAGTTTTTTTTTTTTTTTGAATTCATGGCACACGTACAAAAATATATGTACACCACAATTGCACAATCACACACCTTGCGACGCTGACGCTTGCACAACCAAGAACCTAGCGATAAATGTCATGTTAATATGTCATGTTAAAGTAAGCAGCATTTAGAAAAAAAGGTACACACTAAAAAATTCATATACTGAGGGAAAAATTATATGATGTACATATTTAATATACTGCTCCTACCTAAAAAAAATCACATACTGCTCCGGAGAAGAAAAGGTATGAAGCCAATCTAACGTGCAACGAATTTGAAATACTAATCCGAACGAAGCAGATCAGCTAATCGTATTTAAAGGAGTCTGACGTCATTTCAAATTTCAAAAGAACTCAGTTATCATAATATATATCCTGTGATTTTTTATTTATCATTTGAATATCGGTTGAGCAAATTAAGGGAACCTTTGTGTGCTCTATTGGTTCACGTACTAATCTCTCCCTCAATAGTGAGTCAGTTTTCCTTATGCCGATGGTTACGTCTCCCTTAATCATATTGGTTTCTTTAGCTTCTTCTCTTGACATGCTGGGGAAGGCTAACAACGGCGTTGATCTGCAGAAATTCTTAGCAAAGGCTAATGTACGTAACTTGATCTTGTGCAATCAACTAGTGTTTTCTCTCTTTTCTTTTGATGATGATGTTCACTCTTCCAAATATTTAGGGCACTCACTTTTTTGTGTGTTATAGATGTCAGAACCTATGCCTTGCCACTTTCTAGAGTTGCCCAATCCTGTGAACCCAAAACCAATGGATATCGTTAGTCATGCAATCGTTAACCAGGGGCTCTGTGATGGTGAAATTTCTAATAGCTATCGCAGTTGGAATTCGGGCTCCACCTTTAAGGGCCGCGGTTTCCACCACCCCGTCCCTTAGCCTTGTGACAACCGAGTCTATACGTTCGGTAACATGATAATAACTGAGATATTGGGTTGTTAATACTACAAACTCAATTTCATTCCAACTCATATAAGTAAACGACCATCCTCCACGACCACTCTTTGCATTTGCGTGTAAATGGAGTGTGTGTGGATTATTACATATATGGGTGTATCAAGTATTCGGTGTCCTCAAGTATGATGGAATCCCTAATAGAGAGATGGGATCCACACACTAATAGTTTTGCTGCTTTGTCATGGTTGAGCAGGGTCTGGCCCTTCACTTTGGAGTATTGGTTATGGCTTCCTGGGTGGTCCTAGGGTAGAGGTAATCTTTTGGTTCCTCCGGCTCTATCCTCTCTTTATTACTCTAGGAGATCAATGAGCACAAATCTCGTAGGCCCAAGATCTATGCTCATCAAGCACAAAAATAATAAAGAGCACAAAGCTAGAGGAGCTAAAGAGTACCTCCACCCAGGGCCATCCAAGATTCCATAACCAATACTCTAGGGCGAATGATAGGCCCCCAACCAACCACGCGAGAGCAATAAAGTCATAAGGTCAGAAAGACACTGCGAAGAGGTGTGAGAACTCAGATCTGAAGAATGTGGCAATTCCCTTAGATGGTTGTAAAAATAATCACACCAATTCTGGAATGAGACTCCCTCCCCACCCACCCCAATCCCGAAAGTTTGCACATATCCAACAATGTGATAGTCTCCTCACCGTAAGCAATCATAGAACTATTAGTGTGATGATCTGATCTCTCTATTAGGGATATCATTTTACCTGGGGATAGTCAATATGTACCCAGAGAACAATAGGTATACCCATATATGTAACGCAACCCCTCTTCACTTCCATGGAAATGACGAAGGATGGCCTTTCTCCATGGTATTAGCCGGGTGGAGTAGGAATGAAATCGACTTTGTAGTTTCCCAACACAATCCCTTAGCTAGACTATCTGGTCACCAAAGGTAGAGACTAAATTGTCATGAGGCCAGGGGCGGGGTGGGGAATACAGTGGCCCTTAAAGATGGAGCCCAAGTTCCAACCATGATGGCTACCGGAAATTTCACCAGTGGTGATCTATTGGTTAGCGATTGTGGGATTAATGATATTATTTGTTTCCGATTCATAGGATTGTATCTATGCAACTCTAGAAAGCAGTAAGAGGTGGGCTGATATAGGTTGTTGTTCTGACATTAGTCTACAACGCACGAAAAAAGAGCTATAGCATCATAGAATGATTATTAACCCTAAACATTTGGGAGAACAAACATCATTATCGAAAGAAAAGAGAGGAAACACTAGATGTTGACTACACAAGATCAGGTTAACTTTGTTAGCCTTCTCAAGAATTTCTACAGATCGACTCCATCATTAGCCTTGCCCAATAAGTTGAGAGAAGGGAAAGAAACCAATCTGATAGTCATCAGCTAGAGACATGAGGAAGAGATCAACACGTGAATCAATAGGTCACACAAAGGCTCCCTTAATTAGCTCAACCAATATTCAAATGATAGATCAACGTCGCAACAATTTTGTTGCTACCATTTGTTGCACCCACATCTATAGAGATGGGCCAATGGAAAAAACTATAATACATTAATAGTTATAATAATAATATTACTATAGTTATATTGTTAGTACTTTTATTTTTTTATTTTTAGTTTTATTATTATTATACACATATTAATGTGTAAAATGAAAAATCTACTAAAAGTTATTTTTTCAAGCTTTAGATAATAAATAGAAAATTTTGCGCCCTTCGACGGGGCATATGTTGACACGAATTTTGGCTTGTGTCTTAGAAAAATAATTATATAATATAAATCAATATACCCAAAGTTACAGTCTTTATGTCAGAAAAATTCCACAATCTACTCTTTCTTTCTTTTTCTAGTGTTAGTCTTCGACAATTTGCCCGTAAATCGTTTGTACGCCTCCTATCTCAACTGGTGATGGGTGAAAAAATTTACACACAAAAGTCTAATATATACAGAGGATACAAGATGTCAAAATGATAAGAAATTTTGCAATCTGTTATTTGCAGAAGCTTAAAAAAAGCACTTCAAAATCAGCAGCATGACCATTCACTTAATCGTATCAGATCTAATATTTCAACAATATGGGAATGGGATTAATATCTCCTCGATGCACCACCAAATGAAACACCAGGACAACAGCCGATAGGACGACGCACGAGCGTAGGGGAGCAACACAGCAGGCTCGCGGCAGGACGGCGCCGGCGGCCGGCACGATCGAGCTCCCACCTGGCCACCTCTCGTCGGGCGCCGGCGGGCGACGGGGCGTGTGGCGGCGGCTCGGCGTTTGGGGGCTGATTCTGGATACTACGTGCTGCTTTATAGTGCGACCGCAGCCCACTTCCACTTTAACCTGATGAAAAAGAGTAGTTATTAATTGGGCCAGCAGGAGGGATGCGAGAATGAGGCCCAAGAGTTCAATACAGCTTTTCTATTTATTTTCTTACATTTATATAATTGTAATCATTTTATTTCACCCCTTAAGTTTAGGCCTCGGTTAATATTTCGCACAGGCCCTCTCAAATTGATAGAATGACTCTGTTTTGTTCTTCCCAAATTATCGATAGTGTAAAATATCATAATTTTTTTGGTACTATCGATAAATTGGTAAGTCAAAGTTAGCTATTTATTGTTTGGTTTGCTACCAACATCAAGCCAAATTTTAATAGTGCGCCGATGAAACTTATAGAATGTGACCAAATAAAGCATAAACACACGTTACATTTGGCTTCAATCCAAAATAACATAATTACTTTTCAAATGGCCAAAATTTCGGTAGGCACATTTTGTCTTCCATCCCAAACAGATTTACATAATAAAAGAAACGAACCAAAGGTTTTATTATCAAACTAACCTGAAACGTCTCAAACTACTATTTGCAGTAACAATCAAGGTAAATAAACACTAATGTACTTTCAATGGAAATCACGGATGCTATCAAATTAAAAATTTGCTTATAGGGTAGGAGTTGTATGTGTGTCCGCTCGTCTGTCGCACGCAAAATGAAAAATGAAAAATCGATCAGGGTATCATGGAGAAACCAATCGATAGAAGTATAAACTGATCGGGAGAACGAAACTTAGAATCGGAGCAACGTTCGTAGCGCCTAATCTAACGGATCGGGTGATTCAGGCTGAAATCCACACGGACCACGCGACGGGCGCAGCCGGAGCACTGCGCAGCATACGTACAATCGGAAAGCGATGGGGCGAAGTAAGAAGTAACAGAAACGTATCAACAGAAATATGGTTTCAGCGATGCAGCTGGTTTATGCCTTTTTTTTTTTGAGAAAAGCTGGTTTATACTTTATAGTCGTTCTATATTGCTAAATGTACATCTCACTTGGGTTCTTCGTCGACGCCCGATGGAATTCTACGCTTCTTTTGGTTGGAAATTTAGAAGAATTTATTTTTAGAATTGGGTTCTTTGTTGTAAAACCTTATGTCATCTCCCATGTAACGGGACAAGTCGTATATACTCTTATCATGAGGTGTAGAAGCTGGGTTAATCTAATCCTTTATTTAAAAAACCTATGTGATATATGCTCCTTTTTTTTTGGATGATATTTGTGATCGAAGGGAGTATATATAAGATTGTCCGTCCCTCCGTATATAGTCCATATTGGTTTGTCGCGTAGGAATATGATGCAACGCGATAAGCGAGAACGACATATAAAGACATGCATGTTCATTAATGTCGTGACAGTTTAATCAATCGATCTTATGGTATAGACATACTGTCTTTTATTTTTTATAACACTTGTAACATACAATATAGGTTGTATATATAGAGAATTACATGGATATATGGCAGACAACAAAATAGAAAACCGGATAAATGTTATATACTCCCTCCGTCTTCAATGTTTGACGTCGTTGATTTTTTTATATATGTTTGACTGATTGTCTTATTCAAAAAATTTACGAAATTATTAGTTCTTTTTCTATCATTTGATTCATTTTAAATAAACTTTTGTGCACTCATATATTTTTATATATTTCGTAAAAGTTTTTGAATAAGACGAACGATCAAACGCATGTCAAAAAGTCAACAACGTCAAATATTTAAGGACAAAGGGAGTATATGTTACTATTTATACGAGACATAAATTTTATATAAATAACATTATTAATAATATCATATTCGCTACCCACTCCATTTTAAAATGTAAGATGTTTCAACTTTCTAAAGTCAAACTTCTCTAACTTTGACAAGTCTTTGTAAAAACATAGCAACACTTATATAACATAAAATTTGTTTTGTTAAATAAAATATTGATTATATTTTCCAAAACATATGTTTGTCTGGTGTTGAAAAGGTCAATGGAGTACATGTATAGTAAAAATCACTTTTTTGTTTTTTTATGGAATGGAGGGAGTATGACCAAATCCTTGCTCTTTTAACACCACTGCGAACCTCTCCATGGCAGTGGACGGCAACGAGATAGGGATAGCCACTACATCCTCGGCATCGTTTCTGCCCTTGACGTTGACTAACAAGCTCACCGTAGGCTGCGCCCGAGCTGGACCACCGTACGCCGGCTCTCCCCACCCGAAATCCACGCGGTCGAAGCCAACGCGTCGGACGTCAGTAAGGACGAAGTGGTTTTTCCTGCACAAACATGGCCTCCCACGCAGCACCAGATGGTCTGCAGTGGACCGCACGTACTCGGCTGTCACGGCCGCCTTCGCCTCCCGCACCAGCCTCACCACCTCTCCCAGTGTGCAGCCGAGTAGCGCCCCGGCGGTCATCACCACCGTCGGGTACACGCACGTGTTGCCGTAGTACCCAGAGGGAAGGCCCAGCTGGGTCGCGATCCTCCTGAAGATAACGACCGTAACCAGACGCACCTCCTCCTCCGGCGCGATTTCCAGAGCTGCGGTGCGGGCGCGCCAGAGGAACGCCGCGAGGAGCTCGAAGGTCGTCGTCGTCGCCAGAGGTTGCAGTGATGATGATGCTTCCTTGAGGGCTGAAATGTCGGTGGAGCTGAACACGAAGGACCGTAGGACGTGGTCGTCGGCGTCGCCTCGCACAGGTGGTGTCACGGTGTCGTCGTATTCACGATGTTGGAACGCCGGCGACGGAGGGATGCGCGCGTCGAGCAGCTCACGTGACCAGGTGGGTTGGACGGCCGGTTGCGCAGGGCGGCGGCCGGCTGCGAGGTCGGCGACGGCGTTCATGAAGTGGACGACACCCATGGGGTCGCACACGTTGTGGTTGAAGCTGTGCCCCACGACGAAGCCGCCGCAGAGTAGCCGTGTCACCTGAATACCCACCAATGGGCAGCTTAGCACGTTACCGGAGACGACGGAGCCGGAGACTTGCACGTCGGGGATGAGCTGATCCACGAATGGGAACGGAGGCATGAGGAGCCCGTGACCACCACCAGCGGCAGCCTCGATCTCTGCGATCTGCACGTCGGCGTCCGCCTCCACGAACAGCACCCCGTCACCGTTGCAGTCGATGACCAGCTTCCGTCCCTCCACCTCTCTCAGCCTTCCGGCGAGCGGGTAGTAGTGCACCAGCGCCTGCGACATGGCTGCGCGGATGATGCCCGATGGATGATCGTCGTTGCGGCCGAATGGTGGCAGGCGATCACCACGGCGGTAGACTAAGAGACCGGGGACGTGGAAGCGGAGCGACTCTTGGTCGTCGATGTCGGATAGGCGAACGGTTTTGCGGGGTGTCTGAATTGATGGAACCACGAGTACCGGCTTGCGACGGTGCACCCACTACCGGAAAACGGTATTTTGCCGTGCGTGCATCCGTTTGCCGTGCGTCAAATGTCGGGCGCACGGCAAAAACCACCTTTGCCGTGCGCCAACAGTGCAACGCACGGCAAACACGCGGCGCACGGTAGAAGTGCAGTTTGCCGTGCGCCAAATATAAAGCGCACGGCAAAATCAATCTTTGCCG
>CM002476.1:10698193-10710322 GCA_000325765.3 Leersia perrieri | reverse complement strand
AGTTATATGCCGTGCAGCCTTTGCCGTGCGCATAGGAAAAAACCGCACGGCAAAGGTTTTGCCGTGCGGATTTGGGGCTTTGCCGTGCGCTCGAGGCGCACGGCAGACACCCTGTTTCCCGTAGTGACCGTGAAGGAGAATTCGACGGCCATTTTTGCCTGTGTGATGATGCGTGTATCGGTTGATTCATGCGTCCTAACACAACGATTGGATTTTTAAATGGAGACGATATCAATCGAACAGACAAAGCACAGTCACGCATTTAATTAGCCATCAAACAGTGCACATGCGCTGATGTGCAGGCTTGGACAGATCTAGTCTCTGTATCGATTGTTTCTCTCACTGTTTTTTTTATATATAAACACAGTACAAACACAGGTGTCTATACACGCGTACACACCCACCCTTACGAAGGCGCGCACACACATCAAGCACCTCTAAAAACTAGGCCGACATTATATTAGCCGTAAATATGAGCATTCGTGTCAAATTTAGGATTTGAACCCAAGTGGACAGGTTTCCTCACTGGGTATCTAACCAGTTGAGTTAGGCTCACTTTACGTTTCTCTCACTGTTTCTATTACGTAGAGAGAATTTGTTTGCGGACCATGGAAAGTTAGTATGATTCTTATAATTAATCTAAGTATTTCTAAATAGTAAAATATCACTGGTCCTTGGTGCATATCTTAATTTTATAAAATTCCTGAATTAGAACATTGTTTTAAAATTGCTTGGAAGTGACAACATTTGTGAAGTATCTTCCTGACTGTAGTTGTGACTGCGATCACATACTGCCACAATAGATATTGTTGTGTACGTAAGTGAAATTAGCCAATGTATGTCACATCATAAACTTCCACAGAATAAAAGGTGCCGGATATGTTACCGATACCAATTTTGGTGGCACTAATGACCCTAAATCATTGGTATCGGCTGTAGAGCCAACACCTATATTATATATCCTAGTTTTACAACCTGTACCAATGACACTAATAGAGTCGTCACCTATGTTAGCATATAAAACATGCACATCACACAAAGACCTTGGAGATCTGTTTAACTCATGTGTACGTCCTAAATGTTGGGTTTGCGGATGTCAGTCAGTTTGATCCTGCAATTGACAAGATTATATGTTGATCAATAAAGAGATAATAATTGGCTGACTAGCGAAGTCGACGAAACTTACTTCCTCGTTGGAGATCGAACCTAATCGAGAAACCCAACTCGACAGCAAGACCTTGAACTTGTCTTCTTATAGGGGTTCGGACTTAACCGTGCAAAGAGGATATCCGCCGAGCTCCTGCCATCCACCAAGATACAACAAATGTCATTGCTCGTGATGCCAACCATGATGACGAGTGGGTCTTGATGTGGGAAGTACACACCTGCATCATCATCTGGGTGTTGGTATTTCTTACGATCATAGAATATATCTGCAAGCGTACGGAATACCGCTATAGTACTTCACCTTAGGATGACCCCGAAAGGATATCGAACTTAGGGAATATGTGTAATTTATCTAAGACTAAGACTATCCAAGGACAACAACCATTGGTAGGATAGACTAGACTAGAGAGGACTTTCTATGTATTTTAATTACCCAAGCTAAGTTAAAGGTAATTTCCTATCTGTTGCTTCGGGCACCGACCCCTACTGGTCTGCGAGCGTGGTTCCGGCTATAGCTCTATGATGTATCCGTACGTGGAAGATTACTAGAACGGAATTCAGGGCTGTCACCACCTGCCGTCTATCTCTGACAAATCCATGGGATACACAACAAACAAAGGTAACCTCTAACCTAGACAACATGTCTAAATTATTAATACTCTAATACTTTCGTAGGAACATCCTTCTTTGTCCAGAGTCCTAATACTAAAGCACTTAACACGAATACTAAACATTGAACCCACAAAGATAGAAATATATCTCAATTAGACTAAGTAATTAAATAACATAAGAAAGGATCACGAATGCTTACTTTTGTAGAAGAAGTCATCTCTGAACCCGAAGCAGAGTGTACCGACAGCTCCGATACTCCTCCAGAACTACTCCTAGAGAGTTGCATCCGCCGAGGTAGAAGTTGGAGAAGCGCCAAACTTCCGGGCACTCCTCTAGAGCTTTCCCTCACTCTCTACCTATTCTAAACTATTTGAGAGCCTCTTGTAATTCAGCTCAAGTGTGTTGTGGTGTGTGTGAAGTGAGGAATATAATGAGGATGGCTATTTATAGCCAAGAGATGCCTAGGGGAGGTGGAGATGCTAAAAGCATCATATGAGCATCTTTCCTCTCCTCATGCCAAGTTTCTAAGGTTTCTTCAGATGGAAGTAAGCTGAATCGTCTTTGGCATGCGATGAGGAAATGCCACGTGGAAGGCCAGGATCATTGGAGGCAGTGGTGGTTCGGCCGAACCACAGGTCCCACCTCCTGGCCTCTCCTTCAGTTGGGACACTGACTGGCGGGCGCTGATGGCAGTTATGGTTTCAAGGACGGTTTCCTTGATGGTTATACCTGACTTGTGGGCCCTCTAATCTGTGTACTTGCGCATGATTGGCCGGAGGTGTGTTTCTTCGCATGACGGGTGTGTTTTCCCCTTAAATACCTGTATAAAGTGTGGGGCTCCGAAACTCCATAAAATCACCCACATACAAATATTCACCGACACTTGTGGAAATGATTAGAAATCAACCCTACCACTAGGTTGGATGTTTTATTATGTCATTTTATGCAGGCATTGACAACGTTAATTTTGTATTTAACAGCCGTCAACACTGGGTCGAAGGTGATCAGTGCAAAGCTATATACTTTGCACGTGTTTGCATATTAGTGCCGATGTGGTTGACAGCCCGGTTATAAGCCTTTTCGTTGCGTTTGCATGCTAGGGCTTGCGAAGATCTGCCTGTGACGATGGCAATCACCACTAGGACAAAAAGTAATTTAGTGGGCGGTGGCAAAACATTTTTACAGGCGACCCAGCATCAGATCCGTCTGCAAAAATGGTGACCGGGCCGGCACTTAACCGAACCGCCTGCGAAAATAATATTTGCAGGCAACTCACCTGTGAGCCGCCTGCAAAGATCAATTTATTTTTGCGGGTGGCCAAGTAAGTGAGCTACCTGCAAAAATATGATTTTTTAGGTGGTGGAGCAGTAGCACCGCCTGTAAAAATGAAAAACATCAAAGAAAAAGTGGGAAAAAAGAAAAAGAGAGATCGAAGGAGGGGACCGGATGGCCCCCTTCTCTTAATGTTATCTTGTTGCACCTCCTAGTATTCGTATGGCACCATATGAGGCATTGTATGGCAGAAAGTGTCGGTCACCATTGTGTTGGGAAGCTGTTGGCGAAAAAGCTATCTTGGGCCCAGATTGGGTGCAACAGACCACTGAACGAGTAAAAGAGATTCGACAACACATGCTAGCAGCATAAAGTGAATTTTATAAACTGATGATATTGAATATTGTTAAATATATAGTCAATGGATTCATTTCATAAATTACCAAATTTTGATTTTATTTTCATAGTTGTAAAATTTATTTTATAAAGGAAATTAAAGGTTAGGTTCAATAGGGCATTCTTCAAAAAGTTATTACATAATTATAATCAGAGGGAGAACAAACTAGGAGCAACATAAATAATAACATCCATGGATAACTTGTTTGCATGTGTCTTGCCCATTTCACATAAACTTGAAAACAAAAATTACAGCACGTACCCTCATGAAATTAGTATTAACAAGTTTTTGATAAATTAAATTTTAAACAAGAAACTCATACATTATGTAAGAGTAATATATAATGGCATCTAGTCTATATATGGTCAACCTTGAAGACCGAATAGCTAGAGTTTCAATTTTGGGCACATGGAACTTAGCTTGTGAGGTGAACCTTCATACACACACGAACTACACGAATTGTTATCACCGGTTAACACAAATATGTGTATATTGCTGAAATATCTAACACCAACTGTGTATTAATTCAATGTTTGCTTTATGTAAGGCAAGGTGGACATTCGATGGACTGTTTGTATATATGTAAGGACTTTAATGTCAATGCCATATAATGAAAGTACGTAGTATGTGGAAATTGTGGATGAATGCCACATTTGTTCGACGTTACATATAAAGTACCAGCAAATTAACATCCGTGCAAAATGGGCGGTCCTATGTAGCTTATTTGACCTGCATGGCTCGTGCATTTTGAAAATTTGAAACATAAAACTTATTAAGTACCATATTGGCACCGGTAGAAGTTAGATTTACCATTGTCAAAATTCATTGTGCCCATTGGTCTGACTAAAACAACCAAGCTTCATATAACATATATCATTTTGCACAACATGAAAGAGTCAGTATTTTAATTGTTGCACACTTTTGTAATAATTAGTTTCAACCTATAAACACTACACCATGGCACAAAATTCCCGGCACACATCTGCCGCTAAAAGTATAAATTTGTTGGCGAACTATATGCCGCTAAATGTTAATGTCAGCCTATCTGCCAGTAATTCTAAAATAAGGGACAAACCATGTGCCAGTAATTATAAATATATTTGCCGGCATCGTATCTGCCGGGAATTTAAAAATTTTATAGCGGAACATCTGCCGGTCAATTTTTTCTGGAAATATAGCGCGGGAGGATTGGCACCAAATGAAAAAGGCTCTTTTGCTGGTGCTACTAACCCCACAGCCACCCTTATTTCCTAATCTCTCTCTCCCTCCCTCCAAGAACCCTAGCTGCTCAACTTCTCTCCCCATCCATCCAATTTCTGGCCGCTCCTCCATGCAACCTCCAGTGATGGGCAGCCCCATCCCCTAGCCCCCTCGTCACTTTCCCCACTCATTCTAAAGCCCTAATTCCCTGAGCCCCTAATTTTTCCTGCTGCAAGATTCGAAATTCAAAGGAGGAGCCAGATTCTTCTTTGATTGGATTTAATCAGTTGAGTTACCTGCAATTTGGTAGATTCTAGTTGTAGTGCTACTTGGGATTTGTCTAATTTGATGCCTTTCCTGTCTCTTTTCAAGGTTACAACTAAGAAAGAAGGTGGAAAAGGTACCTCAGATCTGTTCCCTCCCAGTTTGTTGCTCCAGTTCAGAGAAACAAGTGTTTTTGCTTACCCAAATTCTAGCGGTATGTAAAATATTGACCTACCTAATATTTCTGGTTGTCTTTTTCATTAGTGCTTCAAGAAATGTTTCATTATCTAGTAAGAGATTCGAAGCTGGGCTGCAAATCTATACATTTTGTTCTAAAAATAAAATGCAGACAATTTTATATGCAGGTCAAAGTTAACTGAATACTAGCATCCAAATATGAACTTTTACATGCATCTCTTGGTCATGTGCTTATCTCTGTGCATTTGTGCACCGCCATGTGAATAAGCAAAACTTAAGTAGTTATAGAGTGCAGTTTGTTATATAAAAAGTGATTTGACTATATTATCTTATCATCCTTGGTGTGCTTGCTGTACTTTCTGCAAGGTTTTTCTAAAGATTCTTTGTCTTGCTAATATCTGTTAGTGCTAGACACAATCGAAATAACTCCAAATGTCATTTTTTTTTGCCGTACTAATCATGGAAAACATGATGGGATAAATATTATTGTAGTTCTTAGTTTTTTTTCTATTTCCTTGTCAGGATCAAGGAGTGGCTTTTACCTCTACGAGTAGCATTGCCTCACGTTTTACTAGCTGGCTTCTTTGGATTGTCAAAATTGGTATGTTACACTTCCTTCTCATGTTTTTACAGCAACTGTGGTCTTTAGTGCAAAAAGTAATTATCAATCTTTTCGACTTTGTCATGCTTGTTGAATAAGCTAGCTTCTCAATACCAACTGTGTGCACCATGGATAAAGGATTGATGGACAAACCTAGGTACAAAACAAATTTTCACATATTTACACCACAATGATTTAAAAAGTAACAAGATATATACATGTTGCGTGTAGGCACACTCCTGTATACTTAGAAGGGTTGGAAAGATTGTTAGATTTTGCATTCAGTAATTCTGCTGTCAGAAATAAAATACTATGCCCCTGTCGAAAGTGTGTGAACTCATCATGGAGAGAAAGAACTGATGTTCGTGAGCACTTGATTTGTGAGGGATTTATAGAGGGGTACAGGATATGGATGTTTCACGGGGAAACAAGTTCATCATTTATGGATAATCATGAGAATGATCATGACATAAATGAGGGTGAGGAAAATTCGGATGAACATGATGATATATCTTATTTGCTTCGAGACATAGCATGTGGTTTAGATGATAGCGGGGATCTAGAAGATGACTGTAGTTTGGAAGGGGCGTCTAATGAAGATGCAGAGGCTCTTCGTATATTAGGAGAAGATGCTGGTCAATCACTATATCCTGGGTGTAATAACTATTCGAAGCTACGGTTTTTAGTTAGACTACTGCATACGAAACTACTTGGGGTTGGACAGATAAAAGTTTTGACATGCTGTTGGATTTACTAAATGATGCTTTTCCTGAAGGATCGGCACTCCCTAAGAACTATAATGAAGCAAAGAAAATAATAAAATGCCTAGGTCTTGGGTATGTTAGCATTCATGCATGTGAGAATGATTGCATTCTATTCTGGAAAGATCATTCTAATGCTAATAAATGCCCAAAATGGAAAACTTCACGGTGGAAATAGGAAAATAAAAGTCTAGATGGAAAACATGTGCACAAGGTTCCGAATAAAGTTCTTCGTTATTTTCCAATAAAGAAAAGGCTGCGAAGATTGTTTATAACCCCAAGTTCAGCACGTGACATGAGATGGCATGACGAGGAACACACGGAAGATGGTTTACTTAGGCATCCGGCAGATACTCCTTCATGGAAACATGTTGACTACATGCATAAAGAATTTGCTTCAGATCCCCGCAATGTTAGGCTTGCAATGGCTACAGATGGTTTTAATCCATTCAGGTCTATGAATGTTAATTATAGCATATGGCCTGTTATTCTGATTCCATACAATCTGCCACCTTGGAAATGTATGAAGCAACCAAACTTCATCCTTACATTATTAATTCCTGGTAAACATGCACCTGGTAGTAACATGGATGTTTATTTTGAACCACTAGTTGACGACATGGTTGATTTGTTTGTTAATGGTGTTAGAACATATGATGCTTCAAAGGGTGAGAATTTTCAACTACGTGCTGCCATATTATGGTCCATCTCAGATTTCCCAGGTCTAGGTTATGTGGCTGGATGTACTACCTCTGGTGAAGGGGTGTGCCCTGATTGCCACTCAAATATATGTTCTTTATTTTTAAAAAATGGAAGTAAGACCTGCTACATGGGGCATCATAGGTTCTTAGATACAAATCATGAATTTAGAGTTGACGCAGACTCATTTGATGGTGTTATAGAACTTAGACCAGCACCTACTACCCTTACCGGAGAGGAAATTATGATGCAAACAGAAAATCTTCACACAGTTTTTGGGAAGGATCCATCTGGGAAAAAACCAAAAAAGAGAAAGCGCAATGATAATGAACCATTGATCATTTGGTAAAGGAGGTCTATTTGGTTCAAGCTGCCATATTGGAAGGACTTGTTGATGAGACATAATTTTGATGTCATGCACATAGAGAAGAATGTGTGTGATAACATTGTTAGCACACTATTAGGCCTTGAAGGCAAATCTAAGGACAATTTGAATTCCCGCAAGGACCTTGAGGCTCTCAATATTAGGCAAGATCTTCACCCTATTGAAGTAGAAGATGGTAAATTTTATTTACCTGCAACACCTTATTCCATGACTCCAGATCAGAAGAAGTTATTTTGTGCAGTTTTGAAAAGCGTTAAGTTTCCTGATGGTTGTGCATCAGACATACGTCGCCAATGTTCAAGTAAACGAGAAAAAAGATATTTGGGTTAAAGAGCCATGACAGCCATGTCCTTTTGCAACATTTGCTCCCTTTAGCTGTTAGGAGGATTTTACCGGAAAGAGTTAGTGTTGCACTGATTCGTGTTAGTAACTTTTTCAAAGAAATATACTCACCTATTATTCGCATAAGTGACATGCGAAAGCTAGAGGCTGAAATAGCTGAAACCATTAGTGTTCTTGAGACAATATTCCTTCCCTCTTTTTTTGATATTATGGTACACTTAATGATACATCTACCTGCAGAAGCACGATTGGCTGGTCCGGTACATTTTCGCAACATGTACCCCATAGAGAGGTATTGGCTTTGATGAGGTGTAAAGGTTATATACGTACTAAGAGTCATCCAGAAGGATCAATTGCTGAGGGCTACTTGTTTGATGAGAGTCTGACATTTTGCTCACGCTACTTACAAGGCGAGACTAGATTCACTCGCCGAGTTAGAAATGATGAAGGTTTGCATAGAGAAACTTATGGATGCCCTCCTTATTTTCGCAATATTGGCCGAGGATTGGTGGGAAAGTGCGCTGTGACGTTAGATGACAAAACATGGCTGCAAGCACATAGATATGTCTTGTTCAACTATGATAACATAGAACCTTACCTGCAGTAAGCTTTCTCAAATTTAGTATACTGCATATATATAGTCCATATCCTTGATTGCTGAACTAAGCTATGTAACCCTTGTAGAAAACATATTGATTATCTTTCCTCAATTGGTGTTCGAAGTAAACGAGAAATAAATGGCGTCCAGCATAAAACCTTTCATGATTGGTTTAAATTACATGTAAGTGGAACTTGAACCCCACAAATATGCAAATTTTACATGCAAATTGCCCAATTTAACAATATTAATGTATAACAACAGGTAGCTAAGATACTTCAAAATGGTAAGGAAGTACCAGAGGAAATTAGAATTTTAGCTATGCAGCCCATGAAGTTTGCACAGAAGTACAGTAGCTACACTATTAATGGGTTAAATTTCCACACAAAGTCTTATGACGAGAGTAGGTCAGTACAAAGTAGTGGGGTTGCATTAGTTGCACAGACCTCATGTTTTGAGGGAAGAAATAGTGAAAACCCTGTGGTAGGAAACAAGACTTACTATGGGATCATTAAGGAAATACTGGAGCTTGACTATCATGGTAAAGGAAAGGTAGCTTTATTCAAGTGTGATTGGGTTGGCAACCGCATACAGGATCAATGGGTAAAAACTGATCAATTTGGAATAACTACTGTGAATTTCAAGCATTTATTCAATACCGGGGAGAAGATATCAAATGAGCCTTTTATTGAGAGTAATATATAATGGCATCTGGTCTATATATGGTCAACCTTGAAGACCGAATAGCTAGTGTTTCAATTTTGGGCACATGGAACTTAGTTTGCTAGGTGAACCTTCCTACACACATGAACTATACGAATTGTTATCACCGGTTAACACAAATATGTGTATATTGCTGAAATATCTATCACCAACTGTGTATTAATTCAATGTTTGCTTTATGTAAGGCAAGGTGGATATTCGATGGACTATTTGTATATACTTAAGGACTTTAATGTCAATGCCATATAATGAAAGTAAGTAGTACATGGAAATTGTGGATGAAAGCCACATTTGTTGGAAGTTACATATAAAGTACTAGCAAATTAACATCCGTGCAAAATGGGCGGTCCTATGTAGCTTATTTGACCTGCATGGCTCGTGCATTTTGAAAATTTGAAACATAAAACTTATTAAGTACCATGTTGGCACTGGTACAAGTTTGATTTACCATTGTCAAAATTCAATGTGCCCATTGGTCTGACTTCAACAACCATGCTTCATATAACATATATTATTTTGCACAACATGAAAAAGTCAGTATTTTAATTGTTGCACACTTTTGTAATAATTAGTTTCGACCTATAAAAGTAGAAAACTTGACGCTCATTACTATACTGAGCCCAGTAAAAATATTCTAACCTCACTAAAGACTTTTTTAAGCAGGTTTATATATGCAAAGTATATATGTGTAGCACAAACAATATGCTAATAACTAGTTATATGGGTTAAAATGGTTTGTGCAGGGGAGATAAAAATTATTTTCAGAGATCTCGACACTTGAGTGTGTGCATTGGTTGTATTGTTATGGCTGTGGTACAATTCGACCACTATTGGAAATGACTCTACTCTTTTGTAGATATAAAATATGCTGGAATACATGATCAAAGACATTTCATAAGATTCTGCTCTATTTGCAGAGAATTCCTCTACACGGTGTTTTTGTTGTTGCGAATGACTAAAGTGAATTTTATAAATTGATGGAGTATAAAGCTAATAAAATGTTGAATAGCATGTATAAAGCTAATACATCATTTATTTTTGAGCTGATCGAGTATTTAGTAACTAGCACAAGATTTACTCCTAGCTTTGGAACCTATAAATCGTAAAAGCATCAATTTAGGGGTGTAACAGCTTATCGTGCAGTACATGGCGACAATCCATGCATACACCTCCCATGCAATCATGGTACTGCCCTCCTAGCCATGGCCGGTGACACTCTCCTAGGCGTAACCAGTGCATGAAGCGGTTGAGCCATCGTTACAGTGAACTCTGGTTGCTCGGTTAGGCTGACAACACCACCACCATCCCCACCCACCATTCCCCACTGAAACTCCCTCACCATGTTCGCAACGAAATATTCCAGGTGCAGCAGTGCAAGGCCAAGCCCAGGGCAAATCCTCCTGCCGACTCCAAAAGGCATCATCTTGATCTCCCGGCTTCCAGTCAGGTCAACCCCAACACCTTCCCCATCATTCAGGAACCTATCCGTCCAGAACTCGCGTTCACGGGTCCATGTTTTCTCGTCCAGCGCGATATCCGCCACGGAGAAGTTCACCGACCTTCCCACCGGAATGTGGAACCCGTCCAATGATGTCTCCTTCACGGCGGCGTGTGACAATAGGAAGTGTGCAGGTGGGTGCCGTCGCAGCCCCTCTAGGACTACTGCCTTGAGGTATGGCATGGCCTTCAGGTCTTCTTCGGTGACAAGCTCTTTGTTGCACGAGACCACACCATTGATCTCATCCAAAAGTTTGGCCTGAAATCTCTGGCTGCCTAACCATGTTTGCCATGATCCACTGTAGTGCTGTGACTGTCGTGTCGATGCTTGCGGTGAGGAATTCCGTGCATAGGCTCACCATCTCGCTGTCAGTGAGCTTGCGATCGTCTGCATCCTTCGGGAGCTTGTGGTCAAGGAGTGTGTCGACGTAGCAGTACGCTAAGTTGTCATCATGGTCGCAACAAGCCGTGCTGCCGCTGGTGACATCATTTTTCCTTTCTTTGATGAGAGGAAGGAACAGCTCCTCCTGCCTCCGCCGGATGGACAACACCTTTTGCCAACGCCGGAAGAAGAGCCGTTTGGTGATCGCCGGGCAGAAAGCGAACGCCTGGAAACTGATGTAGGAGGAGAATAGCTCCCTTTGCACGGCCTCAATCTCCCGGAGACAATGTCCGTCAAGCCTTCTACCAAAGCACATGCATGTCAGTAACGAGAACATGGCAAACTGGAGGCAGTCCACGACGGTAATGCCTGCAGTTCCATTGTTTCCCCGCGACATGAGGTCAGATGTCAAAAGATCGATCGCCCATCTTCGTGCCGATGCATAGAGCGGGACACGAGAAGGGTTAAGGAGACCAGAAGTGAGATTGCGCCGTAGCGAGCGCCAGAACGGGCCATATGGTGCAGAGCTGATGGTGTGTTGGCCGCTAGTGAGGACAAGGAATGGTGCGATGGCGGGTGGGCGGCTGGCTAACACGTGGCCATGTTGGACAAGAGCACGGTGAGTGTTGGCACGTCCGGAAATGAAAATGGCAGGGCGAGGGGAGAGGAAGGTGACACTGAGGATTGGGCCATGCTGCTTGTGCAGCTCACGGATAGCAGGCTCGAGGTTGGCCCGTGCACACACGAGCCAAAGAAGCGGACCGATTATGGGGACCATCTTTGTTCTTCTTTGTTTTGGGTGTATTCACTGTGCACAGCATATGGAGAAGCATTGATGTAGACTATGGTTCCCGATCTTTCGAAAGGCTCTGATAACCAACGATTTGGGCGGAGTCGTAACACACGTCGATCCGGCTTCTTGAGCCCCGCAATCGCAGCACCACGTCTCCTCTGGTTACCACCCGTGCCAGAACACAGATGGCCTCGCCGAGAAGGCTAATCCCTGTTTGCGAATCGAAGAACACAAACAA
>CM002476.1:10669698-10695429 GCA_000325765.3 Leersia perrieri | reverse complement strand
CAGATGAAAACACACGAAATTCATTGTGTAGCAATATTTGTTCAAATATATAATAAATAAATCTAACATAGAATATATACACCTTTGGTTGATGAATATATAAGGTAGTCATGCTCATATCTAAGCTAGTTATGTCCTCATCAGAAGTCCTAACAAATGTTCTAGAGTCTAACGTATAGATTTTCTCCACAGGTGTGGAGGGTTTCGGTACGAGTGGTGTTACGCCGTTTGACCGACAGGGTTAAAGGCAAGTGGATGACGAACTTGCTAATGTTTAAATGGACGGCTTGTTGTGTATTTTTTGCTGCAATGTTTAATCATTCATGTGTATTTATCTCTATTGAAATTCTATGTTCATGTTTATATTCGAGTTATATGTTCATGTTCATGAGATATTGGTTTCAGTTTTCGAAAATTCAAATAACATGCATATACATGGAGTTTATTTGATTCTATGTCCATGATCCTATGAGTAAACGTTAGCCCCGCTTTACTCGGCTTATCGGTAATGCTTATAGGATATCCATGTATACATGCCCGGGAGGGGAACTACTACTTCTTCATATAAATTTCAAGCACAGTTCAATTTTTTATTTGGTTTCTCTTTATGGTTGAAATGTTGTACCCAAGCGCATGTTCTTTTAGTTCAATATTGTGCTTGCTGAGTATTTTTACTCACTCTTGTGTTTCATTTGGTTTTTTAGGTACTAAGTGATCCAGCCATGCATGGAATGTGAGTAGCTCCTTGATCAACACGTTTTGCACACACTTACATAATCTTAGCTCAATAGTTTGATTAGCATAAATTTTAAAGTATACTTATAAAGGCCGTTTGAAGTGGTATTTTATTATTTTGCTGCGGTTTAGGTGGACTTATTGTTGGTTTGGAATTCTGGGTTGATGGTTATTGTTTATTTATTAAACTGCCTGTTGTGGATGTCCATAAATACAGGAGAGACTGTAATCTTAGTATATTTTTTTGTTAGATTCAGTGTAGCACTTTAGTTATGTGGATACCTGGGGCGTTACATCACTGGTATTTACAAAGGGTGACAATGTCAAAGACTAATCGTTGAACTAAGACAAACTTAATGGCATATAATAGGTTCTCTATTTGTATTACTCTTGTACTAATTTAAATATATAATGCTCCTCGAAAAGCCTTTCACTACTAGGGAACATGGCATCAGTGACAGCCCATTCAAGATCGATGGGAAAAGATGGATCTTCAAGGATAACTTTGTTGTGATTGGTTAAAACATAAGCCATTTGAGATATGGATACAGTGCACAATCCATAACATATGTGAGATCATCTGGTACTGGTTGTGGTTATGACCCATCGCAGATGATCAATAACAGGTCACAACCACAAGACCCGTCATAGAGGACAACAAATCTATGCAGGTGTAGTAGAACAGACAATCACGAATAATAGGCATCTTTTGTGACACGCAATAACTATCAACCGCCACAAATAATGTCTCATCTTTAACAGGTGACAGTTATGGTCACTAATAGGAAAATACACATTTTATAAAAGGATTTATTAAATATAAACATAAATGATCTTTGAGGTAGACATGCTCGTCCCATACCAAACTTATATTTGGCACTGTTTTCATTTTGAGATTTTTTATATGCCCAAATATGTGTTATAAGTAATCAGATCTATTTTTATTTTTTTTATTTTTTGAAATTCTTGAATACTATCGGATGGAGATATGCTCTATACTAAAATTCACGAGATATACAACTTTATTATTGAAAAAAAATCATTTGATATTGTTTGCATGCCAAGATTTGAATGTCTCATTGAAGTTTGTACGATTTCTCCAAATGATCTTGGATGAAGACATGCTGACATGCTCTAAATAAAAGTTATGCATCTTTAGTCGATCTACAACATTATAATTGATGACATTTTCATTTGGCTCTTATGCCTTGCCCATATATGTGCTACTATTATTGGTATCTAGTTTGAAAACTAAAGTTTGTTTTCAAACAACCTCATGAAAGTTGTATCTCTTGATGAGTTCTACAACTTTGTTGTTGGCAACCTTTTGATTTTAAATTAGATAGAGTTTTAAATATATGTAACGTGTTTCCAAAGTTAATACTCACAAGAATAAATGTTGCAATCAACATATGCCTCATATGTGATATGATTAGGGTGTTGTGTTTGGAATGGGAGGTTACATGTTTGAATATCATGAAACACTTATATACAAATATGGCTCAGGAAGTACTGAATTTGTTTTAGGCGGGCTTTCCCTTTCCTTTGGTCAGATGCCTACTCAAGTTTAAAATATCTTTAGGCTTTTTTGGTGTATTTAAAAATCAAAATTGTGTAATGGCATCCGTGACAAACCGCAAGTTATGATCTATCACATTTGAGTCATCCGTGATGGGTGGAAATTCCGCATGTCATAGATGACTAGTTTGTATTGGGTTTTGACCAATCACGAAAGACTTTTCATATAAGTGACACATCATCCGTAACAAGGCCCGTACCTATCACATGAGGGTTCCAGCCTATCACACATATGAGGCGTACCATACTAGTGTTTTTTGCTTAGAGAGATTAGAATATTTCAGTTTAGGCTTACGGTAGTGGTTATCAAGGCTTCTTATTTTTTGGCCGATACTTACACACATACATACATATATATATATATATATATATATATTACAGTACCAACATCGTACTAAAAAGTTTTCTGTTACCAACTTTCAAATGCATGAGCCACGCAAGTCAAACAAGTTAAATAGTCCCGTTAGTTATGAACATATGTTGCTCGTACTCTATGTGTAACTACCAACGAATGTAACATTCTTCCGCATTTTCCACGTGCTATATGCTATTATTAAATAGTGTTGACATCATTATAGTCCTTGCATTAATACAAACAGTTCAACAAGTGTCTACATTGCCTTACATATACTAAATGTAGGCATTTAGACTGACACCTCTATTGATTTGTCAACACACAAGCATGGCGTCTCAATATGACAACATATACTATAAAATATACCATTTTTACAAGTGGCTGAAATCGCATTTGCACGTATGGTTAGCCAACAAACATATCTGACAGAACGCATATAAAAATACTTGATTTCCACACATAGCAGAGCAACTCCCTATTAAATGTGTATTTCCACATGTCATTGTTGTAAATTGGCTGCATTTGGAAATTCATTCAACATTTAGTTGTTTTAAAAAATAAATCACATAGATAAACAATGTAATGGTTTTCTTGTGACCTCTAGACCGCATTCACTGCGAAGAGTGTGGTAGTACTTTGGCCAGCATGATACAAACTAGAGTGATTCACATTGCTTGGGCTTAAAAGTTATACAAATCCTACAGAATCTGAAACTAATCGATTAGCCATGCTCACGGTCATGAGCGACATGCTAAAAGTGTCATGAGTATAGTCTTATGGTTTTCAAATGCTTATGAACTTGGGAACATGGTATGGGTTGCTTATTTATGAACTTGTGAATATGGTGGATGATGGGAGATGGAGGATTACTACCTCGAGGGGTAGTGGTGATTATTTACTCACACTGTTATTATTATCTACTTATATGCTTTTACTGCCATGCTTTCTAAATTACCATTGTGAAAATATTGTGAACTCAAATTGCATTTATGCAATTAACCTATACACTGCCTTCCTTCAAATGAGCTAGCATGTAGTATGTTGGAGCAAATCCAACAGCTCATGTATCCCATCATCTATCAGGAAATGTAGAGTATGTAAGAGGAAAAAGATGCTCCAGGAGATACTCCATCCCATCATCCAAATATAGAGTATCATCTATATTGGAAAGAGACTATATTTGGAGTTTCTCACTCCTCACTCCATATCTCAACACTTAATACCAAGAAGAAAGAGCAAGAACAACATGAGAGAAGGTGGTTACAAAATATTAATAAAATATATAGAGAGGATGCAATATAGATGTTTTGTTGGAGTGATAACTGATATGGATGAGCAAATTTGAACGAGCTGCTAGGAATGCTCTTAGGGTTGTTTCCGCCTTGCCAGTATATTAATTTATTTAATGTACAGATTTTTTGCTTCAAACGAACTAGTCTGTAATATGTTAGGGTTGTTTCCCCTTACCATTACATTAATTTATTTAATGTGTCGATTTCTTGCTCTCTTTTTGTATGTGTTGCTTCAAACCTTGTTGCGGGTAATGATTGTTGATTGGCGAGTTTGTGCAGGTTGCTTGGTTGGTTTCCAAGACTGTTCTTATCTGGGGATTACCCCCAGTCGGTTTTGCCTATGTATGGTTAGACACGCTTGCTGCTGAACCCCTATTAATTGGCGTGGTGCCAATGTATTAACTTTGTTCTATTTAAGACTATTATGCTTATGCTTAGAATCACTATGCCTTTGATGTCATTTCTTTAATGAAAGTGTATGGCTAATCACTAACATCCTAGGGACTAACTATGCATATGTATTGTTCTGAAATAATTGAGATAGTTGAGTGATAGCGCTTGGTATCAAGACCCAAAGGACGTGTATCGTGTTTAGTCACTGACTTCATGTGGTTTGATGGGCATGTCTCGTGTGGGCTAGCAAGCTATCCTATCGTCTATCTCCTTTGTTCCAGTCCCTGCGTTAAATTTATTATATTAAATCACTCTAATCGCCGTCATATACGCGAGAGGTTATGGTGGCTATTATGCGTGTATGGATCCCACCTAACAGATATCGCGGTGATGTGTGAGTGTTAGTAAGTATAATGAATATGGTGCCCCGCAGGACCTCTTTCATTGACCAACAGATAATAAGGCTTTAAAATCATCTTCGTATTGTGTACATAACATCTTGGTCATATGCAAATGTCCGGTGTCTAGTCAAGTCTCCAATTCTTTAATTTTTCAGGAGGCTAATGTGAGTAGGTGTTCAATGACAACTAAATGTAACGCCCCCGGTATCCACATACCTAGAGTGCTACACCGAACTTAACGAAAATATACTTAACTCCTAAAATCATTAGAATTTTTGGCAGTCTCTCTTGTATTTATGGACATCCACGACATGCAGTTTAATATATAAACAATAACCATCAACCTAGAATTCTAAACCAACAATAAGTCCACCTAAACCGCAACAAAATAATAAATACCACTTCAAACGGCCTTCACAAGTCTAATTTATGTTAATCAAAGTAATGAGCTAAGATTATGTAAGTGTGTGCAAAAGTTGCTAATCAAGGAGCTACTCCCATCCCATGCTTGCCTGGATCACTTAGAACAAAAAAAAATGAAACACAAGAGTGAGTAAAAATACTCAGTAAGTACAATATAGAACTAAAAGAACATGCACTTGATACATCATATCAACCATAAAGAGAGACCAAATGAAAAATTGAACTATCTTTGAAATTCATATCAAGAAGTACTAGTTCCCCTCCCGAGCATACATGGACATCCTTTAACCGTTACTGGTAAGCCGAGTAAAGCGGGGCGGCGCTTTCTCATAGGATCATGGACACAGAATCAAATAAACTCCATGGCTACGCATGGTATTTTAATTTTTCGAAAACTAAAACCAATATCTCATGAATATGAACATATAACTTGAATATAAACATGAACATAGAATATCAATAGAGATAAATACACATGAAATGATTAAACATTTCAGCAAAGAATACACAACAAACCATCCATTTAAACATTAGCAAGTTCATCATGCACTTGCTTTTAACCCTGTCTGTCAAACGGCCGGCGTAACACCTCTCATACCGGAACCCTCCACACCTGTGGAGAAAATATGGAACAAAAACTAAATTATTTGTCGACCAGCGGAAAAACAACATATGTCAACCTATTGAAAGTTATACACGTATCTTACAATCCACCTAATGAAAAAGAGTAAATAATAGGACTTTGGACATCTACAGAAAATACTCTACAACCTTTATGTTTTCCGATGAGATTAAATTTGCCCCTATCCATCCAGAATAAAAAAATGACATGCTGTACCGATTTTGGACCAAGTCAGCTTCACTGATTCTAGCGTATCTCCTAAACCTTTCATCGGAATTGAACGAAACCAGTGGCGTTGGAAAGATAACAACAAAACCTACAACTCTTATTTAGGTTACCAACCCTGAATCTCGATGGTTTAATGCCAGAATTAAAAATACGAATTCAGACTACCGGTCGACAATTTAATTTCAAACTATCGGAAATAGATCGATTTATATTTGAATTAGAAACACATACTGACTAAAAATAATTACATTGCAGCACTAATTTGCAAGAAAAAAACAATGAATTTTAGAAATTTCCACCAATTCCCCCAAATTTCCCCTTCTGTCTTCTTTTCCCTTCTCTCCTCCCTTGCGGTGCTTCTCTTCTCTAGGGCAACAGCAAGTAACCACTAGCAGCAGCTAGCAGGGACACGGCATCCATAGGCAAACAGCAGCAAGCAGCAACTCGCGCAGCGGCAGGACAGCAGCACACACTACGATGGAGGGTAGCAACCTCACCTTAGAAACGGCAACAACAGCAAGAGGAGGACGAGCAGCAGCAACAGGTGGAGCCCGGCGACAGCGGCAACAACGACGTCCGGCGGCGGCGGCCTTTCCCGGCAGCGGCGCAGTGCACCAGCGGGGAGGATGACGACGGCGGCGGTTCTAGGGCAGTGGCGGTTCTTGCTCCTGCCTCCCGATCTGTTCTCCCCTCTTTTTTTTTTCTTTCCTTTACTTCAATAGAGGTCTAACGAAGATCCGACGGTCCAAATTGATGGAAATACAACCGGACTCCAAACGCCGCAAACTTATAGCCATTTTCGCACTACTCGATGAGCTCTTCGCAACCATAATTCCCGATCGTCTAATTGTGCAACGGATTAATAGTTGGAATTTTAAGTCTTCACCTTAAATTACTTCGCAAAATTCATTTATTAAACCATGGGGTATTATACTAGTCATTCGCAACAACAAAAACACCATATAGAGGAATTCTCTACAAATAGAGCAGGATCTTATGAAATGTCTTTGATTATATATTCCAGCATATTTTATATCTACAAAAGAGTAGATTCATTTCCTATAGTGGTCGAATTGTACCAAAACCATGACAATACCACCAATGCACACACGATCTCGGAAAATAATTGTTATCTCCCCTGCATAAACCATTTTAACCCATATAACTAGTTATTAGCATATTGTTTGTGTTACACATATATACTTTGCATATATAAACCTGCTCAAAAGAGTCTTTAGTGAGGTTAGAATATTTTTACTAGGCTCTGTATTGTAAGTCAAGTTTTCTAGTTTTATAGGTCGAAACTAAGTATTACAAAAGTGTGCAACAATTAAAATACTGACTCTTTCATGTTCTGCAAAATGATATATGTTATATGAAGCTTGGTTGTTAAAGTGAGACCAATGGGCACATTGAATTTTGACAATGGTAAATCAAACTTGTACCATTGCCAACATGGTACTTAATAAGTTTTATGTTTCAGATTTTCAAAATGCACGAGCCATGCAGGTCAAATAAGCAACATAGGACCGCCCATTTTGCACGGATGTTAACTTGCTTGTACTTTATATGTAACTTCCAATAAATGTGGCTTTCATCCACAATTTCCATGTACTACCTACTTTCATTATACACAATTGACATTAAAGTCCTTACATATATACAAACAGTCCATCGAATGTCCACCTTGCCTTACATAAAGCAAACATTGAATTAATTCACAGTTGGTGTTAGATATTTCAGAAATATACACATATTTGTGTTAACCGGTGATAACAATTCGTGTAGTTCGTGTGTGTATGAAGGTTCACCTAGCAAACTAAGTTCCATGTGCCGGCCAAAATTGAAACGCTATTTGGTCTTCAAGGTTGACCATATATAGGCCAGATGCCATTATATATTACTCTCAAATAATGTATGAGTTTCTTGTTTAAAATTTGATTTATCAAAAACTTGTTTATACTAATTTCATGAGGGTACAAAGGCATGAAATTTCAACTATTAAACTGTTGCTCGAATAGACGATCAGGAACCATGGATGCGTAGATCTCTTCAAGTAGCGAGAAATAGAGTATAAGATTGTTATGCTTGGTGTTTGGATGTATTCCTGGTGATCAAATAAACGTGGGCCGTCTGATTTTAATGAGGTTTATATTTAACTAATAGCGAGAAAAAAAAAGGAAAAAACGAAAAAGAAAGATAGGGAGACAGGCCCTCGCTGCCTAGCGCCGCCGCCGTCGCCCTCGCTGACCTAGCCCCGCCGCCCTCGCCCTCGCCACCGTTGCACCGCAACGACGCCAATTAGTAGATGCTACGGCCGCCACTACGTTCTGCTGCTGCTGCTCGTCTTCTCGAAGGTGAGGTGCTGCTGATACTGGTGGTTCTTGCGTTTGTGGCCTGCTGCCGCTACTTGTTTGTTCCGGTTGTTGCTCACGACATGGTTTCGTGCTTCTACTGCTGCTGTTGCTTGGTGCTGGACACAGGAAGTAGGAAGAGCAGAGAATGATCAGGGAAGAAAAGGAGATAGGTGGAGAAATTTGGGGGAATTTGGTGGATATTCCTAGATTTGTTGTTTTCTCCCAGATTAGTGCTGCAATCAGTCCTTCTAAATCTGGTATTAATCTGTCAAGGCTCGAGTCATGTTTTCTTTAACTAAAGTTGTAGCTATCGTCCTTATCTTTCTAACACAGCTGGTTCCATTAGATTGAGATGAACGGTTTAGAAGAAATACAAATAACAGTGTTACAAACCGGGTTGGAAAACAGTACAGTACTTAATCTGAGATTGAGATGAACGGTTTTCTTTAATCTGAGAATGATAGGGGAAAAATTAATACCTTCTCTCGACATGAAAGTTGTAGATTATTTTCTATAGATGTTTGAAGTGCTATTATTTGCTATATTTCGTTAGGAGATTTGTAAGATAGGTCTATAACGGTTAATTGGTCGATATAGGTTGCTCTTATGCAGGTCGACAAATAATTTTATGTTTTAGTCTAGTTGTCTACCATTAGTCCAAGAAAACACTCTGGAGATGATTAATGTGTAGATTCACCCCACAGGTGTTGAGGATTCTGGTACAAGAGGTATTACGTCATTGGATTGTTGAAATTAAAGGCAAGTTTATGACAAACTTGCTACGAATAAGTGGACGGTTTGTTGTAATTTATTAGTATCAATGTTTTATCTTGTGTTATTTTTCATGTCCATGTTTATGTTCAAGATATATGTCTATCTTCATGAGATTTTTATTCAATTTTCAAACATTCAAATACCATGCGTAGCCATAGAGTTTATTTGCTTCTTTGTCCATGATCCTATGTGTAAGCGCTAGCCTTGCTTTACTCGGCTTACCGGTAACGCTTGAAAGATGTCCGCGTATGCCCGGGAGGAGAACTACTTGTTCTTGACATGTTTTCTTAAAGGACAACAACTTTTCATTAGTTCTTTCATTATTGCTAATATGTTATATTCATGTGTATTTTCCAATAGTTCGATAATGTACTTGCTGAGTAATGTTTACTCACTCTTGTGTTTCATTTGGCTTTTAGGTACAAAATGATATGGACTTGATGGGATGGGCGTAGCACTTTGATCCTCACAGTTTTACACACACATATAACTTTAGTTTTATTAGTTGATTTACTCTAAATTATATGGGACACTTGGAAAGGTCGTTTTAGGTGTACGCTATTACTTTATTGGGTTCCGGAGGGACTGTTGGTGGTTTGGGTTTCTGAACGTAATTGTCATATGTTTATCTATGAACCGCGTGCCTTGGATTTCCATAATTACAAGGGAAACTCTGCTGAAATTTCTAATATTTTTTAGGAGTTAGTATTTTCTAGTGGTTGGTGTGGCAGTGTAGGTATGTGGATACCTGAGGCGTTACAGTTGGTATCAGAGAGGGCGGTAGGTCCGTGGGAAGTTAATAAGTAATGAGAATTATAGCCATCTATAACGATGAATTATGATTTCTAATTAATTGAAACTTTTGCCTGGGATAGAAAACAATAAAACCAGAACTTAAGTTAGATTTAAACAACTAAAACTTGACACACTGGTGCACAATATGATGGGGGTTCTTGGGTTAGTCCTTTCAATTATCTTTTCGCCGCAGTATATGTGTGGTTGTTTATCTTTCATATAGTTCTCTGCTATTTATAATCTCTTGGCTTTGTTTTCTTAAATAATTTTGCCACATAGAGTGAGTGGTCACATATCTAACCGAGGCCGTGGAAGAGGCCATGATAGAAGTCGGGGTAGAGATTGTGGTCATAGAGAAGTGCAATAGGAAACTGTGGGTGATGGTCATTAGGGGAATGAAGAGGTTGGGAACAACTCTGTTGCCGAACCCCATGTTTCTAACCATGGGGACCGTTGTAGGGGCCATGGTAGAGGTCGTCGTGGCGACTGTATAGGAGGTCGTCGTAATCTAGAAGCATGTTCAAACCAGATGGAGGAAGAGAATGATGACCAATTTGCTGCTGAATCTGAGTCTGTTGATATTGTTCTAGTTTGAGGAATAGTACTCAGTGGATGTCCATGTGGTTAGATATATTTGATGCGGTTAGTTTTTTCCAGAATATTTGTTAGATACGATGAGTGATGAGCTAAACAATAGCAAGAATGTTGATGAGTATGAGTTCAGCCATATTGTACGCTTTGTGCCTAGCAAGGCTATCGATGAACGTGAGAAGTCTAGGAGGTTCTTTTAGGCTCTGTTCACAGAGGTGATGGATAGAAATCATTGACTGTTTATCTCAACGCGGTTGAGGAGGCTAGAGGGAAGAGGTTTAGCTCCAAATCACTACTGCATTGAAGAACCGTTTTACTACTGCATTGAAGAACCATTTTAGGAATGGTACTAATGACCAGCAAGACGAAGGCGAGAACTTGTAACGACCTCCATTCAAGAAGTTTAAGCAAAGTTAGCTGCATCTTAGTCCTTTTCAACTACTCGTACTACAGAACCTCAGTTACTTAGCCAGCAGCAGCGATATGTTTGATTTGCTTTAAGTGTGGGAAGAACCACCATTCTTCAAAGTGTAGGTTTACTGGAAAATGTTGTAGATGCGGTAAGGCCGAACACATGGAGTTGGTATGCAAGTGTAATCCAGATTCTATCATCAAGTGGTAGAAGCATGGTTCTTACTCTTCTGGCTTTTCGACAGCCAATTCTAGGTCTGAACACCATGTAGAGGAATTCTCTACAGATAGAGCGGGATCTTATGAAATGTCATTGATTATATATTCCAGCATATTTTATATCTACGAAAGAGTAGAGTCATTTCCTATAGTGGTCGAATTGTACCACAAACATCATAATACCACCAATGCACACACTCAAGTCTCGAGATCTCGGAAAATAATTGTTATCTCTCCTGCATAAACCATTTTAACCCATATAACTAGTTATTAGCATATTGTTTGTGCTACACATATATACTTTGCATATATAAACCTGCTCAAAAAAGTCTTTAGTGAGGTTAGAATATTTTTACTGGGCTCAGTATAGTAATGAGCGTCAAGTTTTCTACTTTTATAGGTCGAAACTAATTATTACAGAAGTGTGCAACAATTATACAGCTACCTACTTTCATTATACAGCATTGACATTAAAGTCCTTACATATATACAAACAGTCCATCGAATGTCCACCTTGCCTTACATAAAGCAAACATTGAATTAATTCACAGTTGGTGTTAGATATTTCAGCAATATACACATATTTGTGTTAACCGGTGATAACAATTCGTGTAGTTCGTGTGTGTATGAAGGTTCACCTAGCAAACTAAGTTCCATGTGCCGGCCAAAATTGAAACACTAGCTATTTGGTCTTCAAGGTTGACCATATATAGGCCAGATGCCATTATATATTACTCTCAAATAATGTATGAGTTTCTTGTTTAAAATTTGATTTATCAAAAACTTGCTTATACTAATTTCTAATTTCATGAGGGTAGGTGCTGTAATTTTTGTTTTGAGGTTTATGTGAAATGGGCAAGACACATGCAAACAAGTTATCCATGGATGTTATTATTTTTGTTTCTCCTAGTTCGTTCTCCCTCTGATTATAATTATTTTTTAACTTTTTGATGAATGCCTTATTGAACCTGACCTTTAATTTCTCATAAAATAAATTTTACAACTATGAAAATAAAATCAAAATTTGGTAATTTATGAAATGAATCCATTGACTATATATTTAACAATATTCAATATCATCAGTTTATAAAATTCACTTTAGTCATTCGCAACAACAAAAACACCGTGTAGAGGAATTCTCTACAAATAGAGCGGGATCTTATGAAATGTCTTTGATTATATATTTAGCATATTTTATATCTACAAAAGAGTAGAGTCATTTCCTATAGTGGTCGAATTGTACCACCGCCATGACAATACCACCACTGCACACACTCAAATCTCGAGATCTCGGAAAATAATTTATATCTCCCCTGCACAAACCATTTTAACCCATATAACTAGTTATTAGCATATTGTTTGTGTTACACATATATATTTTGCATCTATAAACCTGCTCAAAAGAGTCTTTAGTGAGGTTAGAATATTTTTACTGGGCTCTGTATAGTAATGAGCGTCAAGTTTTCTAGTTTTATAGGTCGAAACTAATTATTACATGGACTCATGGCGTATACAAGATTCAAATCCTGAACCTTTCTCTCCATGTCTCATTACCATATGACTTGAAAAGAATTTTTTCTTAGCAACATATTTCATATTTGCACTGTTGTGATAAAAAAAAACATGTAATCCGTATGACATTCCAAATTACATCAAATGAATAAATTAAATGAAACCATTGTATTTCTTGACCTCCTTCTCTTTTCTATATAGTTTATTTATCTCTGTTTGAAGTAGTTCGAAATTTGTAAAATTCATTTATCCAAATAGATTTGAGATCCTCTAACCCATATTCAGACATGTGAATAACCTTGAAAATTGTTATACAATATATATAAAGTTTTATATATATTCGTGTTTACAATTTTAATACAAAATTTATTTTTATCTATCATAATATGAAGAAAATTATATAGAACAGACATGTATGAGTTTCTTCGTATTCATAGGCTATCCGTTAATACAACCGCCTATGGAAATGAGGCACTTATACAACCTTAGCGTACTGCACCTGTGGGTTTCCTTATTTTTAAGGGGTTCTTGCGATACCTAATACTAGTTTTAGGTGGGGTAGTATGGATGAAGTATGTCCATTAATTTGTATGGTTATTATAGTAATTGAGTTATTAACTTAAGAAATTATTCACCGTACCATTGACTTTAAATTTTAAATTTACGATATTTAGCTTCTTGTACAATAAGGTCACACAGTTAGAAATGTCTTTTCTATATAAATGCTCTATAATATGCGTACTATAGGTATATACTACCGGGTACTAACCACTTGTATAATTTAATGTCGACCGTTTATTCACTAGTATAATTATTGAGTACCATAAAGAAGCTTTATTTTTTCGTCTATCTTTTCCATATGTATGCAATTGCCAATACTCAATGTTCCTATATTTTTTTAGGTAAAGAAAACTTTATTGATTTCAGATGATTACATCGAGGTGATATAACCATACCAATACCCTATGTTCCTACATAAATTAAAAATTCAAATTGGCCTCAACCCAGCAGGGTACTATTGACATTACACATCTTGCGTGGGATCTTGGAGAGAGTGGTATAACTAGAGGAGGAGCAGACCATTCTCAAGCACTCTAGCAACTTATTACTAGCCACAAAATTGTTCATTCATAAACAGATCAAAGCCTTGCAATAAGATGGGTGTTCCTCCAGTTAGTTTAGTCTTGGTTTCTGCTGTCGTAGTTCTACTCGCAAGACTATTGACAAACACCATGGTACACCTATTTTGGAAACCCATTGCTATAACCAAGTTGTTCAAGGGTCAAGGCATTAGGGGTCCCAGTTACAGATTTTTTGTTGGCTCCATGCTGGAGATCAAGCACATGAAGGCAGCTGTTGATGAAATCACTCTTGATGCCCACTCTCATGATTTCATCCCCGTTGTGTTACCGCAGCACAACAAATGGGCCATTGATTACGGTAAATATATGCTCTTTATCATGAATGATTTCACTGACACCCAATCATCGAAACTTGTTATAATATTAATGTTGCAATATATGTTTCTTAATCCTAGTCTGGCCATATGGTTCATGGTTCAGGGAAGACGTTTCTGTATTGGCTTGGGGCTATTCCGGCCATTAGCCTTGGCAAGGTCGACCTGGTGAAGCAGGTCCTTCTAGAGAGGACTGGTTTGTTCCCAAAAAATTACATGAACGCAAACCTAGAGGCACTCCTGGGCAAGGGACTCATCCTGTCCAATGGCCAGGACTGGGAGCGCCACCGCAAGGTTGTGCACCCAGCGTTCAACCGAGAGAAACTTGAGGTAAATCCATGATCAACTACCGTGTTAATATCCCCGCGAAAAAAAAAACCTGCCGTGTTAATATCATACCACATATGCTAAAGCTGAGCCAATGCTTTCCTTAGTAGCTGATTCATATGTTTCTCAATCTGGTCGGCAATATTACAAGCAGAACGTAGCAGCTACTAACTAGGCACCAAAGAGATTGTGATGTTAATTAGAGCAAAAATAATAAGATATGTTGTAGATATATATTGGCAAAATTGGGGGGACCGGATTCTAACAGTTTGAATAATAAGAATATGATGTACCAAAATATAGCCGAAACTAACAAAAAAAATGGAATAAAGTTTGACTTTTTTAAGATGCCCCCAACTTAACGCTCTTTTTATAGTATTTTATTGCTCTTAACACCACAGAAAGAACCATCATCCAAACCTACCCACCGAAGTCTGGAAATATAGATTTCATGTGCCCCTAAAAAGTCAAAATTCACCCGATCCTTCCCATGCCCCTGGGTTATAGTCAATCGCTTGTGTATCTCTCAGTTTTTTCGGCATCCTTATATACTAGACTTACCGTCTGTCAAATGTGAACGTGATGAGAACATCCACTATTACCCACTGACAAAGACGTAACACATAATTTTCTAGTACGGTTGTAACGTCTAGTACGGTTGTAGTCGGGCAGCAACCGTGTGAGCCTCTGAATAATCCCACCTTGCTTAGCTTAGGAGGAGCAAGCCACCTTAAAAGGGAGAGTCACTCTTCCCTTGTCGGACTAGTGTTATAGGGAGATTGGGTCTTCCCTGAGTGGGGTGTGTCTAAGAAAACTGTTGGGGTTCGGACATCCTTAATTTGTTGGGCCTCGGCCAACCTCACCTGGGCCGGATGCACCATTTGGTATCCGAGCTGGGCCCTTATTAAGAAGGGGAGAATGATGAGGACATCCCCTCCTTAAGAAGGGGATAATGATGAGGACATCCTCAACTATTACCCGCTGACAAAGACACAACACACAATTGTCTAGTATGGTTGTAACGTATAGTACGGGAGAGCCACCCTTTCTCTATCGGACTAGTCTTCTGTTGGGGGTCCGGGCAACCTTAATTTGTTGGGTCTCGGCCAATCCCACCTGCAATGCATTAGAACGTGTGTGTTGTATTGTTAGCTTGTCAGTATTTTGCAGAAAGATAAAAATGGCCAATTAACGTAGGTAAACGCTAAACAGAGGTAGATCCAATTAATCCCGATTCCCCAATCCTGTCCACCTCATTCTACCCACGTGTGTGGCGCCTGCACGTCGAATCGGCACAAGAACAACGCCACTACGACCGTCGGATCTGCAATCCTTCCAGGGTTTAGCTTATCATAATCAGAAATAATTGGGGTCACAGAAATTTTGAAATTTTGGAAATTTTAGATTTATTTCGTCAATTTCGGATGAAATATCCAAATAAATTCTAAAATTTGAACATAAATTTCAATGAATTTTTTCTGTTATTCATGAGGGTTGATTCTACTAACTTCTTGGAGCTAACAACATGAGAAAACAATGCATAACATCGCCCCTATCTAATTAGATTTGGAGATTTTGATTGTTGTGACCAATTTTGACCGAAATTGCTGAAATTTAATTTTGTATACGGATCAACCAAATATGACCAAAATTTTTGAAATTATGGAAATTTTGTTCCGGAACCTGAATCCCACCGCTGTGGGGCTTGTGCTTCCTTTGCTGGTGGTGCCCACGCTCCCGCAGGCGGCGGCTTGTGGGACGACAGCCACTGCACTCCCGGCGCCCCTTCCCCCAGCTCTCTTTGGTGCCTGAACTCTCGGCCAGAGCGTAAGAGAGAAGCTCATTCACTTGCAAGCAGCACACCACATCCACCTCGAATGGCATATAGAAGGTTTAGTTGAATCAGTTTTCTTATTATCGAATTAGCTTATGAACTGCTAGTGCTAGGCAACAGGTTGCTTTATTTTGCTGTTGTGATCCTGCCCCAAAGTGATAGCAACTTACCTTTTCATGTTTTTGTACTGTAAGGATATTGCTTCCTATGGTATAAATGCCTCCTGGTATTTTTTGTGCTAAATGTGGTCCTTGCATTTTCTTTTTAAAATTTCTGTTGAATTTTTAATACACTAATTATTTAGTTTAATTATTTTAAGCCCAATTTGTTTATACATTAGCCTCATTAGTTTTATGCACTTATGAGCCATGTATGTTTAAATTTATGTAGTAGTAATTATTCTCTCTCAAATAAAACCTATGCATTAAGCTGGCAGACAAACCCTCAAATTTTAGCTCTTCCATCCTAAGGGCATTATGGAAATTTTCAAGCAATCTAGACAGTGAACTGAATGAGATCTAACGGTAGGGGAATGGAGGGGATGAAAGCGAAAACTACGTGGTACAGAAGGGATAAGTAAAACTCGAGGGTATAGAAGTGATTGGACAAGTTTTGAGGGGCACAAAGAAGGAATTTTCCCTAAAAGTAGCAGGCCGTGCCGAAGCCTTGGCAAACTAGAGTATTTGCAAGCTGAGATCAATGAATATTGTATTACATTCTACCATAAAGCAGATTTTGACTTAGAAAAGTAAATACTAACGGACTGTAAGCAGATTTTCACCACGCGCAATTTCACATATAATTTATAAAATCACCCATGCCATCACTTCTAAAAGAATCACCAACACCGTACTTGCATCCTTAACCAAGGCCCAGTGACTCAGTGAGCCTGATAACCAATTAGCTTTTAACACTACCCTATAAATCCTATTGGTGTGCAGTGACCATCATATGAATAATAATTGTTGCCCATGTAAAAAATCACCATTTCTCAGTTTTTAGGGTGAGAAAGACGACCTTTACAATTTAACATTATCGGAACTTGAATCATGTATGTTAAATATATTTGCCATGCTAGCTACTAGCTAGTCCTTGAACTTATAACTACTGCTAGTTGGATATTAGGGGATAATATATGCTTTTTTGAATCACCCAGGCCATGTCTGTAGTCATGGCGGAATGCGTAGAGTCGATGGCCCAGCGATGGCAATCTCTTATAGATGAAGCTGGAAATAACCAGGTTGAAATTGAATTGAGTAGAGAGTTGTCAGAGCTCACATCGGCTGTGATTATTCACTCTGCCTTTGGCGGCAGCCACAATGAGGGCAGAGAGGTTTTCCTCGCACAGAAGGAGCTCCAAGAACTAGCCTTTTCGTCTTCGTTAGATGTACCAGCTCTTGGTTTCCTAAGGTTATAACTACACTTTCTGTGGCTATATTACATATGAGTTACGTTGTTTTTCATATGTGAACTGGAATTAATTTGCTTCAGTCTTCTGGTTGTGCATATGTAGGAAATTACCAATTATTAAGGAGAATTCACGAGTTAGTCAGCTTGTCATGAAATCGAGGAGCACGCTAATGCAGATAATTGAAGGACGTCTTGCCAACATTGGTACTGAAACTGGCTATGGCAACGATCTTCTTGGATTGATGCTGGAAGCGCGAGCTGTGGAGAAAAAAGGGAACGGCCTTATTCTAAGCACCCAGGAGATTATAGACGAGTGCAAGACGTTCTTCTTTGCTGGACAAGACACAACCTCTAACCACCTCATCTGGACAATGTTTCTGCTGAGCAGCAATGCTCAATGGCAAGAAAAGCTACGGGAGGAGGTGCTGACAGTGTGCGGTGATGTGACTCCAACCCCTGATATGGTTTGCAAGCTGAAACTGGTAATAATTAAATAAGATTTATCTTCGTCAATCAATCTAGCTAGGCTTGTGTTGTATAGATTGTGCAGTATTCAAGGGCCCCTAATCAAGTGAACTGATCTTCAGGTAAACATGGTTCTCTTGGAATCACTGAGGCTCTACAGCCCAGTAGTGATCATACGAAGGATTTCCGGTTCCGACATAGATCTTGGTAACCTAAAAATCCCTAAGGGAACAGTTCTCTCTATACCGATTGCGATGATACATCGGGACAAGGATGTGTGGGGACCCGACGCCAATGAATTTAACCCTTCAAGGTTTGAGAATGGTGTCTCGAAAGCAGCAAACTACCCAAATGCATTGTTGTCCTTCTCACAAGGGCCACGAGCTTGCATTGGCCAAACCTTTGCGATGCAAGAATCACAGATCGCAATTGCTATGATCCTTCAAAGGTTCAAGTTCAGGCTGTCTCCAAGGTACGTGCATGCACCCATGGAGGCCATCACCTTGAGGCCCAAGTTTGGACTTCCTATTATGCTAACGAATCTCCATGGATGATATTAATGGACGCCTACTCTACGTCGATATCTATGCCTATACCTTTGTGCTTGTATAATTTTCATTACCACAAAGTATATGCAAGAATAAAAGAACTATTAGTTTGTGTCAATATTAATATTGTGATGCTGACTTGTAATCGTTTCGAAAATTTTATTTTCACTAGTCACAAACCCGTTCAATTGCACGGGTGTGAGGTCGCCCTAGAATCCTTGGAGACATGTCAGCACTAAATATCTGATGAATGTGGTCTCGATAAAAACCAAATAATTGCAGTAACCACCCGCCCCATTGCAGATCCTGGCACATCTCGAAGAAGTAAACTACAGGGACTATAAGCGTCAAACTCGAAATAAATGACGTAACCAAAGAAATAGCCACACCAGTCTCGTACATCATGTGCTCGTCGACCACATAATGGTGGCGACTACAAACGTACCCCAGGGACTCGATCTCAACAAATGCTATTTGTTGCGGCAATTATTTCTAAGCCCATCCTTCTATGCACTAGTTGCCCAAGAATGCAACTAGTCCACACAATTCATCTCAGGGCATGACATCAAAATTGAAATGGTGCTAAGCATAAGCATAATATGACTTAAATAAAACTAAACTGTTACATTAGCCTTAGGCTATAGGGTATGAAGGCTCGACGGCAAGCGAGGCTACCCATCTCCACAGGCAAGCCGACTGGGTTAAACCCTAGTGAGCCAACTTTCTAGAAGCCCGGCACGCAAGCTACAGAGACTCCTCAGTCATCAATCAACACCTGCAGTAGGTCAGAACCAAAACATATGCAAGCAACACTCAGTACATTAAAAGAGTTAATGTACTGGCAAGGGTAAGATAAACCTACCAAGCCACATGCTAGCTTATCATCAACGGATTATGGCAGTGAATCAGTTCATTTGCGTAAAGCAAGTTTGTTTCACAATACACCTATATATAGTTTGCAACGAAAATTTGTAAAGCATTTGAGAACATGTATAGTATAGTAGAGAATAGGATATATGTCATCATAATCATCACCATATCTCCATATTTCACAAGTGTAAGTCGAAATCACAAAAGCTATACTCATGAGACTTCCCCAAGTCGCTCTTAACCGTGAGCATGGCTAACCGGTTAGTTTTAACTCTGCAGAGTTCGTACAATTCAACCCGATGTGATAGAAGCCCGAAGGCTGCACCCTAGGAGTTCCAATGCCGACCAAAGCATCATCCATACTCTCACATTGAGCGTGGCCTAGAGGTCACAACATAGCCGATACATTGTTTAATACCTAGCGTTGCACCAGCACGATACGTGTTACTCCAAGCTACTAGCAAGATAGCGCTCCTAGGAGGCGAGCCCTCGCCTTACCCTAGCACCTTAGACACAGCCCTCAAGCTCCCCACAAGGCACAACATTGTTGTATTGGATAAACTAGTATGCCCTAACTACCCTCTTGGGGCAGGTGGGTAGCTCCTCTGAACCATCGCACAGACTAGCTCATATTTTACCGGCCTACCAAATTGCAAGGCTAGATATTAAGCAACTTAATAAGCTAAGGTCATCCCATAATGACACATGTGGTAGTATTGTATACCTAGCTGGTGACATAGAGTTCAGTCCTTAATTGACTAAGGCGAACGCCAAGCCTATCGGTGTACAACTACTATCATATGTACACCACTCGTCGCCCAAGTCTAAAAATTCAGGTTTCCATCACTTTAGTTCACAAGTACTTCCAAATGAACACTCCTTTGTTCATCTGTATTTCAAATTCCAGGTTCCACCTCTCAAATAAATAGTAGTGATTTTCAAATCCATAGCATAGCGTAAAGCAACTTGTACATTTAATGATTAAGCACCCATTAAGTACATGTAAGCAGACCTAATACGGTTCAGGTTTGATCTTAGCATGGAAAGTGGATTACCAAGGTGGAAGTCATGTAACAATTTGGGTGTAATTACCATTACCACATTTTCATAAGTTTAAACAAATAACTAGACATCGCATGCAAGATTTGGAATCAAAATACTTGCCCAATAAATCATAGGATCAAAGTGCTCAAAGGAAGGGCTAAACTTGCCTGGCTCAGCAAAACTTTACTCAGCCTAGCAAGACCAACAAGAAAACCGATTGCTTCACCCCGTCGATATCGTTACCTAATGCAGTTATACGCGTGCACGTTAAATATACAAATATGCATAAGAATCGATGTGTATGAGAGTGCATGTGATGGATGCAGTAGGTTTCTATGGGTTTGTTAGGGTTCTGGGCAAACAAAAATTTATTTCATTTATTTGTATTTAAGGTGTATTAGTCTACAATTTCTTTTGTGTGATATTAGTCTACAAATTTAACCTAGGTGTTAGGGCACTAAACTTTAGTGTACACAAGGTAGGTTACAGGAAGATAGAGTACTACTGCACAAGGACTACAAAATTGGTTTCACAATTTTTGGAGTTACATTGGATTTTATACAAATTTTACAAGGTTGCACATTCAAATTAAGCTATTAAATCATAAGTGGTGTTTTATACAGAAAAGTGGCAAGTTTTATTTTTCCAGTACATAGATAATGTTTCCAGGAGTTGAACAAAAGTGGTTTCATAATTTTTGAAGCTTGGATGAATTTCCTATAGATTTAACAAGTCTCAACCATATTGTATACTACTTATATGTTACACCAATTTTAAGAATATTTTATAAACAGAAAAGGTTATGTTTGACCATACAGTAAAATAGAGAAGGATTTTATGAACCAAAGAAAATTGGTTTGACCTTTTTTTGGAGCTAAGATGAATTTTCTATGTATTTTACAAGTTAAACTAATTTTCAGCTTTACCGAAACTGTTTTTGACATTTTCCTTATTATTTCAAAATTCTAAATCAAGTGGGGCCTACACGTCAGTGAGATAACTTTTCAGAAAAGCCCCTGCGATTCCAGGGAATAGAACCCGCGGTCCCCTGTCATGTGTGCAGTCATTTTCATTAAGAGTACTCAAAATTTTAAGTTATTACAATTAGAACCTTGGTCCCACGTGTCATAGAGTAGCACTTTACAGTTTAAACCTTGGATGTTTTAAACCATCACTGACTAACTCCCACACCTAATTAAGTGGCTGATGACGCGGGCCCACGCGTAAGTGAGACGGCGATGGCACGCACGGCTGCGCCGGTGAGGCAGCGAGCTTCGCCGGAGCACCGACGGGGAATGACGGCGAGTCAGGGGTCGCAGTCAAAATGAAAAAGGTTTCTAAGGCAGTTGCGAACCTACTGGTGGTGATGATGTGGACTGGGACGGCCGGATTCGTCATCGGCGCCTCTCGGGTGTGCGAGGGAAGTGGGGCTATGGGCTCAGATATGGCTCGATGATATGCAAAACGTGGTCCTGGGGGTTCACTAAAGCTCACCACGCAGTTGGAACAGGACGACGAGGTCCGGGATGCAACGACGGTGGTGAACGATGACGGGCGGCAACGAAAAGCAGCAGGAGAACGACTCAAACTCAATCCAGACAATATCCTGCAGGGAGATTGAGTGGGGAGCGTTGCTTAGGTCCTAAGGATGCTAACCAACCAATCAATTTCGCCAGTGCTCACCGGAGAGAGATTGATGACAGCGGCAGCGGATCGGCGTCGGTGTCATGGCGGCACGATGTCCTGGCCAATGACGACTAAAATTAAGACGCGCACGAGGTTAGTCACTCCCCAAGGAAGGTTCAACTGCAAGGAATCAGCTAGAACCACACCGGGTGCATGATCGCGACGACCGGCGACCGGAGACGAAAGGGACGACGGCGGTCTACCCGCACGAGCGATGCCACGGGTCGGGGATTGCTTGGGATGTCGTCAAGGCCTATGCAAAGACGTCGACAAAGTCGCTTGGTCAATGGCGGATGGTGGACGAGGAACAAAACAACTCTACCACGCGTCAGGTTTTCGACCTGGAGAAAAGAAAGCAGCAAGGGTAGGGTTTAGTTAGGTTTGCGGAGGCAAACCCAACCATGTAGATCGACGGCAGCGAAGGTCACCCGAGCGCAAGCGCGACGGCGGCGAGTTCGCCGGAGCCGAGGAAGACGACGACGTTTCTCACGTTTCCTGGGGTTTCAGAGGCTGCAAACTACTGGAACGTGGTGAAGGAGGTCAGAGACGTGTCTAGGAGGGTTTTTGGTCGATTCCGTGGAGAGCGACATGGGGGCGTCACGCGGTGGCGCGTTCCCAGAGCGGCAGAGCGAGGGAGAGACGCGTGTGTGTGGGCGTGGCTGAGTAACCTTGTGTTCCCAGGGGTGCTAGGGCGCGGGTGAGGCTTACATGTAGGTCCTCGGGCCTGTGGGGCCCACTGGCAGCGTTTCTTGTGCAAGGAATGAGCTGAAGAGATGAGGTTGAGCAGTGTGCTGTCAGCTGTTTTGTCTCCCTTATTTAATTATGTTGGATTACTGTTCCCAGGGAGAGGTTGGGCTCTCATCTCTCTCAGTTAGTTATACTAGTACTTTGCTAGAGTAATTTCTCACAGAAGGGTTAGGAGCTAACCTAGATGATTAAGGAAAGTGGCTAAGTGATATAGTTCCAGATTTCTCCAGACTTAATTTTTCTAATTCCGGGACAGTGGCTGTATTGAATTTTAAAGAGAAGAATTAGCTTAGCTAATGGGTAAATTAGTTCAAGCAAAAGCTGGGGTCAGCACTACATATGTTGGTGCACATTTTAGCTGAAATGGTTTCACTTTAATAGGTCTAGCTAATTTTTGGCAAATGCCTAAAGTTTGTATCAGAGCACTGAAAAATTCCAGATCTTTAAGGAATGATAAAATCACCAAAATTTGCAGGTTGTTCACTCTTTATATGAAGTTCATTTGAGAAATTTTCCAGGAGTTTTAGGCCTTTCATTGTGCTCTTAATAATTATTTGTTGGCTATTGCACCACATGCAAATGTTTGAAAGAAGATGCTAGAAATCCAAAAACAATGAAAACAAAACAAGCACATGCATTGTAGATGTCTCAAAGTTTGGATTTTGTATAATTGATTTAGTCATGCACATCCATAACCTCTAAGAATTACCCCCTCATGGTCCATCTAGTTCAACTACGTTTACTCGACATGGGGTCAACAAAATTCCATTCACAATTTTATATATGATGCAAAGGTGAACTTTTGAAAAAAGAAAACGATACTTTCCACTTTTTAATCACCCACGATTTTATACACTGTTTTAACCTAGGTGAGGTTAAAATGTTTGGTCGACATATTTTATTCTCGGTCCTAGTTGAGCTAGGTTAGGAGAAACCATGTGTTTTCCTACTTTAGTTTTGAGCTTCATCCTAGTTTGGCTCTAGGATGATTGGGTTAACATACCGGTTCAAAATTTTTCTCAATTTTACACAAGAGTCGAGTGATAATTTATGTTGGTCCTTCATCGGTATGTTACAACGGGTATTAATCATTGGTTATCATAAATGAAAATTTTAATCATGATACTGTATCCCCAGGGACAGTAGGCTAAAATCACTACAGCAGGACAGGATTCTAATAACACATCATCATGAATCTGTCGTACAAAATTGCAAAAATAGCAGCCTGTCGTACAACTGAGTGACAAGAGACCTATCGAATAGCCAAATTTCGATTGTCAGCTTGTCGAACAGGGGCAGTTCGATAGGCTTCTTCGCTATTTGAAATAGATCCTATCAAACGGCTCCCGTTCGGCGGCGGGCGCGAGATGCGGCGGAGGAGGGAAGGGAAGGAGGGGACCGGCGACGGAGGCTAGACGGCAACGAGCCACTTTCAGTGGACGAAGGCGGCGATGGATGGGTGGACGGGAAACGGCGAACCCGAGCTTCGGCTTCCACCGTCGGCGAGCTCCGGCGGGTGGCGGAGAAGACGGTAGGGCGGCTGGGCTTTGGCTCGGCGTCGCGGAGCCAAAGACAATGGCGCCGTAGGACTACGACGGCTAGGGCGACGGCGAGCGGCTGCTAGAGAAGAGGAGAAAGAGCGGCAATGGCGGCTCGGGATTTCGTCGATCTACACGACTAGGGTAAGAATGGCTCCGATGAGTGGGGGAAACGAGAGATGGGGGGGCGTGGTGTCACGCCCGAAAAATCACCTTTTCCGAACGCTAGTGTATTAATCCCCGTCCCAGGAAAAGCCGGGGTACACCACAACAAATGGAATACAAAAACACATCTTTATTACATTGTTAATATTTACAATATTACAAAGGCATTTCAAGAATGACAACAAAAGATAAACAAATAAAACTGCAGCAGACTAGTGGGCCTACGGCTCCATCTTCACAGGCGCTCAACTGGGGTATAAGCTAAACTCCACCTAGGACTTCTTCTTAGCGACTTTTTCTTCTTAGCTTCCTTGCTGGAGGGGGAAAAAGAAAGCAAGACTGAGTACTCTAACCGTACTCAACAAGCCACACCGGCAAATGCATGAATAGATACAACAAGTCTCATAGGATGGGTTATTTTGCCGGAAATGAGCAGTTCACAACCATTTTATTTTGAAAGCAAGTTTTAATAAATCCACGATCCCATATCTAATCCAGATTAAATTACCACGACGACATACCCATGCCGACCGGCCTTAAATTCTAGGTATTTTAGCACCTGTATTTTAGCACCAATAATACCATCAAATTTTAATAGAGAAACTTCTAACTTGGGTATATTGCTCGGCATGCCCATGTCCGAGGGCTCGGCTATTCGAATAGATTTACTCTGATCAGAGGTGTACACTTTCACCACACGACACTACTCCCTCACGTGTACCCCACGTGCCGAATACCACCACGATATCACGGGCGAGAGCAGTGACACAACCTTTCGCCTCACACCAAACCCAATAGGAAGGACCGACGTGACCCTGCCAAAAGCCGGGCTATTCCCGGGACAGGTGACATGACCACGCCCCCGGCATCTCGACGCTCAAACCTAGAGGCCTTCATTTGCCGAGACATCAGCTCAAAATCCAGAGCCTCTTCTATCTCATCCGTGTCCACCCCA
>CM002476.1:10641589-10669598 GCA_000325765.3 Leersia perrieri | reverse complement strand
ACAAAGAGAGTTAAACAGGTCAATTTTGAGTTCGGACACCCAAGAAATGACCATCCAAATTTTATATGTTGTTTGAGTGAACATTTCCGAATTGTTATATTAATTTTCCTTAGTAAAAACATGATTAACTCGCCACCGAGAGAAGGCAGCGAGGAGAGAAACCTCACCACACGAACGACGAAGGTGAAGGCGACAAGAGGAGGTTGACGACGACCTTGATGCAGCAGCGACGGCCTTTGGCTTGACACGGACGACATGGTTCCGGCGAGGCTTCGACGAAGAACTCGAGCTTGACGATGAGGGGTCTGCGAGGCTGAGCTTGTTCTTGGTGATGGGTTGTCGAAGAGAGACGGTGCAGCCGGGTGTGATCCATGGTGTCTTCTATACTTGATGTCGAGGATGGCGTTCCAGCTGCCTTGTACTTTGGGAAGGGGACACCGGGGACGGTCTCGACCAAACGGAGTTGGGGGAAGGGCCGATGACTGGTGCTGATCCGGTGGGGAGGAAGCGGAGGACGGGACAAGGCGACAAAGGTGATGGTGCAGCAGGACAGTGTTCCCACGAGGTGGACAATGCCGAGGCGAACACTGTTGTGATGCCACCCCAGCGGCATGGCTGCTGCAGTGCCTAACTGGTGACGACTATGCACCATGGCAGTGGACATGACGGCTGCAGTGATGGTGGTGCAGCGACAACGGCAGCAGCAGCACGACGGCAACGGTATACATGGCGGCGGCGGCGCAACATGATGGCAGCGGCGATAGCAGCGACGTGGAGGTGGACACGGCGGTTGCGGTGCAACGCAGCAGCGGTGCGACACGGCGTGACTGTGCTATGTAGCGATGGCAGCGGTGGTGGGGAACACAGCGGCACAAACAGACATGGCAACGGCATGGCGCGATGGCAGCAACTCCACTGGAGGTGCTGGTGGTGGCTCGGCTGGCGTGGCGCGGCTGTGATGCGTGACACAGCGAGGCGGTGCAGCAGCGGCAGGTGGTGGCGTGACCGATGCAGTGCAGCGGCAAGGAGGACGACGCCGAGGCGATGCCGGAGAGGAGATCAGCGCAGCAGCGAAGATTGTGGTGTTGATGATGATTGGTGGCGATCCGGCAACTCCGAAGGGGCTGCCGGGGAAGATCGGTTCACCGGTGATGACGAACACAAGTTTAGCTCGTCGCAGCATCGCCGGAGGAGGAGGAACTGCACTGGGCAGCACACCAACCGGCCATCCATGGCAGCAGTTCACCGGAGAGGAAGACGTGGCCGTTCCCGGCGATCGAACAATCAATCAGAGGGGAATTTGTGGGGGATTTGCGGAGGAAGACGACGCAAACCGATTTTTGGCATCAAACCATGGAGGAATTGAGCAAGGATGAAGATCAAACACAGGAGGGTTTCACTGGAGAGAGAGGAAGGAGAGGAGTTCGGCAGGGGAGGGGTCGGCAGAGGAGGGGACAGCACCTCCTCTCCCTGTTTGTCGAGTGGGAGTGGGAGGTGGAGGGGTGGAGCCGGCGTGGGCTGGCCCAATATGGCTCGCCAGCGAAGATATGACCATCATCGCTGGCGGTCGATGTCTTCTAACTGCCAGTGAAGGGCTACTATTTTCGCCAGTTTCTTCTTAAGTAAACCACTAGCGAAAATAGTAGTTCACCCCAGCGAAGATATGTTTTCGCTGGCGGACCGTTTCACCCCACCCCCCTATTTTTTGATGGTTTCGTGTCGTGGCCACCATAGAAAATGTTTTCCAAACGAAATGAAAAATAGTTTCTGTAGTAGTGCTCCATCCACTATCCTGCGACCTCGGTGCACCTGCTCGTACTGCTGCTCCAAAGCTAGGGCCTGCGCCATCCTGCAATTCAAGACAAAACAAAAGTTAGATACATATGCATTTATACAAGCTACTTAACATTCATCTCCTCGAATTGGCTTCCACTATTACTTTGCTCTACCACGGATCCACCATAGTGCAATAATTTAAAAATAACCCAAGTTTTTTTAACCTACAACATATTATCGAACCCACAAATTTATCCATGTGTACTGTTAAAGTGTGAAAAATGTAGAGAACAAAGTAACACAAGTGTAAGCAGAATTTAGGAGTGAAACCTTAGTCTCATTTCATAGATCTTTTGCTCTTATATAGGGATTACAATTTGTAACTGAAATTGCACTTTGATGGGAATAAAAGTGGCTGAAATGAGCACATTAACATGGCTGTTATATGCATATTATTGCCTCTATTTCAGCACACAATAATTCACCAATTAACCACATAAAAGTGGCTGTTACATATGGAGGTTATGAGTGCATTTGCAGCTCATTAGATGAGATCAAACAATAGTAATTTAATCACATTGTAACACTCCCCCTTTTGATCGAGTCCGTAAGATCAATATGTTCTTGAATTCCATTGAAAAACCCTGTAGGGAAAAAATAGGAATTATTCGGTGGGTGATTGCTCTATCGTAAACCTATAAGGTTTAAGGAGTAATCTATGCCTTGTTCTATCTTTAGAAAAACCCCGGTGGAGAAAAATTAGATAGGGCATATGCTTGTATCAAACATTGTCTCGTTAAAAACTTTATATGAGAAAAACCTGATGGTAAAAAACTCATAAAAGAAAAGAGTACAATGTGATGGGTTTAACAGGTTCCATCACTCAGAGAGTCCCCCCTGAAGCTTGAAAGTGTCTGAGCCGCCTCATACCAATTCCCTTAACACATTTCTCGAATGAGGAAGTAGGTGGGGACTTAGTAAAGAGATCTGCCAGATTATCACAAGACTTTGTTTGTAAGATGTTTATTTCTCCACTTTGCTAAAGCTCATGGGGATAAAACAATTTTGTAGCAATATGTTTGGTTATATTGCTTTTGATGTAACCTGTTTGCATCTCAGGGATGCAAGCAGCAATATCTTCGTAGATAATGGTAGGTGATTTTGATGAACCAATACCACAAGATTGTTCAATGTGGTTTATCATTCTATGAAGCCACACGCATTCATGTGATGCCTCATATAGTACGATAATTTTAGAATGATTTGTGGATGTTGAAACTAAAGTTTGTTTAGATGATTTCCACGATATTGCAGTTCCTCCGTGAAGGAATACAAAGCCTGTCTGTGATCTAGCATTGTGGGGATTAGACATATAGCTAGCATCAGTGTATCCAACTAAGCTAGGATCATCAGTTCTCTTGAAAAATAAGCCAAGATCCTTAGTGCCATTTAGGTACCTAAGAATTTGTTTTGCTCCAGTCCAATGACGCTTTGTTGGTGTAGCACTATGTCTTGCCAATAGATTCACTATGAATGCAATGTTAGGCCTGGTACTATTTGCAAGATACATGAGTGCTCCAATGAGACTGAGATAAGGATATTCCTGTCCTAATATCTGTTCTCATTCTTTGGTCGGAAAATGTCCTTTTCTTTTTCGAGAGATCGAACAACCATGGGAATTTTATTTGGATACGCTTTGTCCATATTGAATTTCTCCAATAATTTCTGGACATAGACAGATTGATGCACTAAAATTCTCGAGTGAAGGTGCTTGATTTGCAAACCTAAGCAAAATTTGGTTTTACCCACATCCTTCATCTCAAATTCCGTCTTAAGATGGTTGCGAGCTTCATCAATATCTTGTGTATTGCCAATGATATTTAAATCATCTACATACACTAATATAATGCAAAATCCTGTGGAGGATCTTTTTATGAAGACGCACATGCAATCATCATTATTGGAGTAACGCTTCTGCAGAAGGTACTCGCTCAGTCGGTTGTACCATATTCTACCCGACTGTTTAAGACCATAGAGTGATCTCTTGAGTTTTAAGCAATACATATTGCGTTTTGTGCTTTCATTCGGTATAGAGATCCCATCAGGGACCTTCATATATATGTCCGAATCTAGTGACCCATATAAATATGATGTCACGACATCCATCAACTGCATAGATAGACGCTTTTGAGTTGCCAGCGAAATTAAATATCAGAACGTAATTCCACTCATGACTGGAGAATATGTTTCATTGAAATCAATGCCGAGTCTCTACGTGAACCCTTGTGCTACAAGCCTCAACTTACGTCTCACCACCTCGTTGTTCTCATTCCGTTTCCGGATGAAAAACCATTTGAAACCCACAGGGAAGGTTTTTGGAGGTGTAGGTATAACTTGTGAGAATACCTCTCTTTTATTGAGGGAAGCCAACTCTACTTCAATTACTTCCTTCCATTTGTTCCAGTCCGAGCGCTTCTTGCACTCTACCATGGTCTTAGGATTTGGATCATTTTGGATGGTGTTTGCAACTGATGAGGCAAAAAAATGTTGACAATTGTAGTCTTACGATCAAATGATTCTCCAGACTCAATATAATTTGTGGAAATTTCGTGTACCCCAGTTGACGGCTCAGTATTTCCCAATAAGACCCGTCAGGGTCGTTCCAATGTCCCATTATCAGAAATTGAGTGCACTGTTGTTGTGGGGGGTGGATTGGATAAATCCACTTGGTGTGTCTCAACTTGAGGTTGATTTACGTTTACTATGTCAGAGGTGTGTTTCCTCTGTTTCCTCATGTGCTTTCGAGGATTTGTCGTACTTCTTCCACTCTCTTTTGAGGAAGGAAGATGAATAGTTTTATTTGGTACCTCTATTCTTTCCGGCACATTCCTTGCGGGAATGTATGATTTTGTGACACTTTTAATCACAGTAAATGAGTCTAGCAAATTATTTGCAGCAGTTTGCAAATTAATAATCCTTTGAACTTGAAGTTCGGATTCAGTGATACGCAGATCCTCCTTTAGGGTGTCTAAGGCATCCCAATTTATTTCCAAGCATTCAGTGTGATACTTGAAATCTCCCCTAATGCCAGAAAATGTTCTTCGTTGAAGATACAATAGCGTACCGGGCTGTGAGTATATTCCATGTAAGGGGCTCCACGTATTTAATGATTGACGGAGATAAATACCCGACATAAATTCCCATTCTCCTGTGAGGGCCCATTGATGTACGCTTTGGTGGTGAGATCGGTACGTATACAGCGCAACCGAATTTCCGCAGATGGGAAATACTAGGAGGATCACCACAAACCAATTGCAGCGGGGAAGCTGTATGGTATGCAGTTGGGCGCAATTGTATTAAGTCACCAACATGCAGTACTGCGTGACCCCAACATGAGGTTGGTAGGTTGCAATTTTGCAATAGTGGTCTGGCAATGAGTTTTATTCTCTTGATAAGAGATTCAGCTAAACCATTTTTTGTATGGACATATGGTACAGAATGTTGAACTTCAATTCCTAAAGCCATACAATAATCATTGAAAGCTTTGGAAGAAATTCTGCAGCATTGTCCAATCTGATAGATTTAATCTGGTGTTCAGGTCGACTTGCTCTAAGTCTGATGACTTGTGCGATAAATTTTGCAAATGCATGGTTCCGTGTCGATAATAGACACACATGAGACCATCTTGTGGATGCGTCTATTAAAACCATGAAGTATCTAAAAGGTCTAGATAATGGTTGAATAGGGCCACAAATGTCACCTTGAATGCGTTCAAGGAACTTTAGTGGTTCAGCCTTTATTTTAAGATATGAGGATCTTAAAATTAATTTTCCAGTTGCACATGAGGTGTACACAAAATTTGATGATTCTAGGAATTTTTTATCACTCATACCATGTCCAATTGAATTGCTCATGATTTTTCTCATCATCCCGATGTCGGGATGGCCAAGGCGTTCATGCCAAGTTTCGAATGCATCAACATTCTGAAAGATCACTTTATATGCAACATATGATACGGGTTTAATATTTGTGTAGTACAATCCAGACAGGAGAGAAGGCACCTTTTCAAGTGTTTGTTTGCCATATCCGGTATGTTTGGTCAAGAGAAGAAATTCCTCATTGTCTTGTTCATGTGTTTCCACATGAATCCCATTTTTCCGAATATCTCTATAACTTACCAGGGGTACGTGTTGAATCAGAATACAATAATGCTTCCTCGTTATTAATTTGTGTACCTATTGGAAGTATGATGGTGGCCTTTCCAGAACCAACAATCATAGCATCACGTCTTGCGATGGTCAAAACATGTCATTCTCTCTTTGTGAGAGTTTGGAAAAACTTGACTTCCCTAAGTATAGTGTTAGTGGTACAACTATCTACTAGTCACATCTCTTCATCCATTGGATTGACTCCCGTAACAATCTTTATAATGCAAAAATTAAATTCATAAGAATAAACGCAAAATATAAACAACCACATATGATTTTATTAATATAATAAGAGTGATATTTCAACTGATAATTATAAGTATCAATATCATGCTTTTTATTACAAGCGGTACATTTGCGAATTTAAATATAAATAGTATGAAGCCTATTTGAGATCTCCATAGATGTCGTTGGATGCAAATTCGATGAGCATGTCATTGATCTCCAGAGAGCCGTCCTCTTCAAGTGGTGGTGTCTTGGTGTTGCTTAGTCCCGCTCCATGTGGGATGGGGTCCATAGCTCCAGCGTCTTGCATAGGAGACGCGAAGTGTGCTTTAAACTTCTGGTTGTTATCTGTTCGACCCATGGACTTCATGTATAGTTCAACCAGATGTTTAGGAGTCCTGCATTTCTTAGCAGTATGATTATAACAACCACATCTGAAGCATGTGTTCTTGTTGCTACTATCAATTTTCTGCTTAGAAATGCCTTTCCCCTTTTGGACATTTCCACATGGCTTTCTGGCTCTTTTGCATTTGCCCTTTCCTGACGAATTTTCAGTCTGTTTATTCCCATTCGGGACATTTGTCTTCACATTCGTATGTACTTCAGTCAGAGGTGCAGTGCCCAATGGGGACTAGTTTGAGTTCCAAACTGTGAGCTCATGGCTCTTTTCTGCCTATTTCAATGTTTGAATAGTGAAGAATAAACTGTTAAATTCTTCTCGCGATATTGTTGAGTAATTATCCGTGCTGACGGGAGCATACTAGACAGAGTCATCTCTATTTTATCTGCGTCAGAAGGCTCTTTTTCACAAAACCGTAGTTTCGAGCAAATCTTATGAACAACATGGTTGAATTCGTCTACAGTTTTAAAATCCTGTAGGCATAAGTGATTCCACTAATGGGTAACCTCTGGGAGGATAAGCGCCTTATGCTGTTCATAACGACTTTTAAGAGCATTCCACAAAGCCAGTGGATCATCCTAATACATATACTCCATTTTCAAATCGGGATGGATGTGATTCTTTATTACTTTTAAGGCGGAGTATTTTGATTTTGTAGAGGGGAAAGATGTCCCATCAACAGTTTTATCACATAGTTGTGTTGCTTGATTATTTAGAAAATACAATTCTAAAAGATGAAAAAAATGATTCATTTAATTTAGCAAAACAAAACAACATATAATTATTTGATCCACATATTTAAAATTTTCAATTTCTTTTTTTACAATAAATTTTAAATTGTATTTGATGAAACATGTTGAAATATTTGTATTGAAATTTAAACCTAAATAAAAAATTAGTTTTTTCAATTTCTTGGGAATATTGTGTGCAATATTTTTAAATTTATTTAAAAATTAAATTTATTTTTAAATTTAAGTCAAATAATTATGTCTCGTTTGATTTAACCAAGAATACAATTTTTTTACATTGAGATTTATATTTATAGAGCAATTAGCATACATACTAGATAAGGGCAATATAGTCATTTTGACAAAAATCTAACGGTCAACTAGCGATCAACTAACGAAATGGGTGTAGAGGGGATAGAGATGAAAACTCAGGGGCATAGAAGTGATTGGACAAATTTCAGGGGCGCACAAGGGTTGAAGAGAAAACTCGTGAGTATGTAAGGAATTGTCCCATACTTGATGTAATATCTCAGGGTTTAATAGGAAATAATTAGGAGGAAGGCATAAAAATTTAAACTTTTCAACCGTTGTTCGAATAGACGATCGGGAACCGTGGATATGTAAAAGAGTTCGTCGAGTAGTGCGAAATAGACTATAAGTTTGCGGCATTTGGAGTCCGGTTCTATTTGTGGTGATCAATTAAATGTGGGCCATTGGATTTGTTTTAGTAGTCTCTATATAACCAACAGATAAAAGAAAAAAAAAAGAGAAAAGAGGGATCGCTCCCAGCCCAGCCCTAGCGCCGCCGTCGTCGCCGCATTGCTGCCCATCGTCGCTCCTGTGCCACCAGGGGAGGTGCCGCCGGGAGAGGGTGCCGCCGCTGTCGCCGGGCTTCATCCTGCAGATTTGAGATCCCCTATTCTTTCTTTCCTCTTCTTGCTGTTCGCTGCTCTGTTCGCTGCTGCTGCTGCGCATGGTGATGCTGCCCTGTCTAAATCGATGCTGCTTGCTGCTGGCCTGATGTGCGCATGCTGCTATCTGCTGCTGTGCGCTGCTGCTTGCTGCCGGCTGCTGCTTCTGTGTTGCTAGGTGCAGGAATGGGATAGAAGGGATCAGAGAAGGGGTTTTAGGGGTATTTTGGTGGACAGTATACAATTCATTTACTTTCTCGCAAATTAGTGCTGCAAGGTAATTCTTTTAGTCACTAGATGCTTCTAATTCAAATATAAGTCGATCCGTTCCCAATAGTTTGAAATTAAATTGTCGACCGGTAGTCTGAATTCGTATTTTTAAATCTGGCATTAAACCATCGAGATTCAGGGTTGGTCACCTGAATAAAAGTTGTAGTATTTGTCTTTATCTTTCCAACGCCGCTGGTTTCATTCAATTCCGATAAACGGTTTAGGAGATACGCTAGAATCAGTGCTGCTGACCGGGTCCAAAATCGGTACAGCGGGTCGTTTTCTTGGCAAATTTAGTCACACCGAAAAACATAAAAGTTGTAGAGTTTTTCCTGTAGATGTTCAAAGTCCTATTATTTACTATTTTTCATTAGGTGGATTGTAAGATACGTGTATAACGATTAATAGGTTGAAATATGTTGTTTTTTGCGGGTCGACGAATAATTTAGTTTTTGGTCCGTATTTCTGCCAAAAGTCCTAGCAAGCGTTCTAGAGTCTAATATATAGATTTTCTCCACAGGTGTGGAGGGTTCCGGTAGGAGAGGTGTTACGCCGTTTGACCGACATGGTTAAAGGCAAGTGCATGACGAACTTGCTAATGTTTAAATGGACGGTTTATGGTGTATTCTTTGCTGAAATGTTTAATCATTTATGTGTATTTATCTCTATTGATATTCTATGTTCATGTTTATATTCAAGTTATATGTTCATGTTCATGAGATATTGGTTTCAGTTTTCGAAAATTCAAATACCATGCGTAGCCATGGAGTTTATTTGATTCTATGTCCATGATTCTATGAGTAAGCGCTAGCCCTGCTTTACTCGGCTTACCGGTTACGCTTAAAAGATGTCCATGTATGCCCGGGAGGGGAACTACTACTTCTTGATATGAATTTCAAAGACACTTCAATTTTCCATTTGGTTTTCTCTTTATGGTTGATATGATGTATGCAAATGCATGTTCTTTTAGTTCTATATTGTACTTGCTGAGTATTTTTACTCACTCTTGTGTTTTATTTGGTTTTTAGGTACTAAGTGATCCAGATATGCATGGGACCGGAGTAGATCCTTGATTAACACATTTTGCACACACTTACATAATCTTAGCTCATTAGTTTGATTAGAAAAATTTTAAATTAGACTTGTAAAGGCCGTTTGAAGTGGTATTTATTATTTTGTTGCGGTTTAGGTGGACTTATTGTTGGTTTGGATTTTTGGGTTGATGGTTATTATTTATCTATTAAACTGCCTGTCATGGATGTCCATAAATACAGGGGAGACTGCCAAAATTTCTAATAATTTTTAGGAGTTAGTATATTTTTGTTAGGTTCAGTGTAGCACTCTAGATATGTGGATACCTGGGGCGTTACACTTGAATCATTCCATTTGTGCCGACTCCCTTTCCCCTGTCAACTTGTGCACAAATACAAGAAGATTATTAAGGAACTATATGAAAGTAATTACTCCATGCCAACTTGACAACTATTTAGTTGAAAGATATATTCGATCTGTTATATATATTTGATTTTTTTTTGAAATAATCAAATATCATACCATTTTTCCTGATATGGCTACTCTGCGCAATATTAGGATGGATTTTATCATCTTCTATAAATTTACTATGCTTATTTTCTTGAGATATGTAGAACATCCTTTTTTTTCTTGGAAAAGAGCAAATCAAATATTTTTGCATGAATTTTCAGAAGTTTAACTATTGCGACGAAAGCCCTGGCATGGCGGTGAATATTTTATATATAACAATTGACATTATGACCGAAACAATTCTAGAATGTTGATTTGTAAGTATATGCAGGCTAGCATTGTTAAATGAAGTTACATTTTTATATATCCAAGATGAATACAGTTCTTGAGTGGGGGAATCGTGCAATTCTTACCCAATGTTGAGTCATTGTACTTAACAAGTATGCATATCTTTAAGGATATATGCAATTAATCCTCTTAGTACTTTTGTGAGAGTCATCATCATGTGTTGCTTAAAGTGTCCGCTGCAACGCATGGGGTATTGCCTAGTTGTATTGAAAAGTAATCCCTGTGGACTTATCAGAGGCTCATCAATTTGTGTCAAACGTCCTATGCGTCTTACTTATATCAGATGTTAGTCTGAAACTCCCAACTTTATCTTCTTTTGGTGCCAACTTTCCCCAGGTTTTGGCTATATCGGATTTTTCTTAATTGATGAATCAGCACAAATTGGTGACACATATTATGTGTCCATAACCCATAACTGATCTTCTTTTTTTTTTACTCAGCGTGTATCAGAAAAAGTCTACAATGAGCAGTTCTTTTTTTATAAAAAAAGTCACAATCAAATGGAACACACTCTGAACATTCATATATACTGAGTTGAAAGTATACACTGTAGGATATTTGAAATAGATACAAATTGGGCATGTCTTCCTTAGTAGTTGCATACATAACGCACTAGAACCCTTTTCTAGCAGTAGTACAAACATACATATATAAACCTCCGGAATACATATCAACAGTCCATATCAGGGAGAAATCAATGTTTATTGAAAGGTGAGTAGTGGTGTTTCAGTTTTCAATAGATTATATTGAACTTGTGCTAAGCTCTACAAGTGAAGAATAGATTCCACCTCTTATCTTCATCAGTTGCTCGTGCCTACCTTTCTCCACTATTGTTCCATTCTCAAGGACACCGATAATATCCACGTGTTTTATTGTCGACAGGCGATGCGCCACCACCACCGTAGTCCTGCCGACCATCACCCGGTCCAGCGCCTCCTGAACCGCACGCTCTGATTCTGGATCCAGAGCACTTGTTGCCTCATCCAGCAGCAGCACCTTGGGGTCCTTTACAATGGCTCTCGCGATGGCGACACGCTGCTTCTGCCCACCTGACAATTGGATCCCTCTTTCACCAACAATGGTGTTGTACCCATCAGGCAGCCCCGAGATGAACTGGTGCGCACTGGCTGCCTCAGCAGCAGCAATGATCTCTTCTTCAGACACACCGCCTTGCTTCCCATAAGCCATGTTGGCACGGATGGTGTCGTTGAATAGTATTGGTTCCTGCGCTACAAGCCCAATCTGTAAACGGAGCCAGCTAACTTTGAGAGCCTCAAGCTCCACACCATCAAAAAGGATCTTGCCAGTATCAGGGTCATAGAACCTCTCGAGCAGCGAAATTACCGTGGACTTCCCACTTCCACTCTCTCCAACCAGTGCAGTAGTCTGAAAATGAAAATCCCACCAATTAGGTTCTGCGTCAACTAGCAATGTGTAAAGAAACAAAATATTTACTTCCTCATACAGAAAGAAACCTTTCCAGAAGGAATACTCAAGGAAAGATTCTTGAATATCTGAACATTTGGGCGTAAGGGCTACTTAAAGCACACATTCTGAAACTCAATGTCACCCCTGACACTTGCAATGACCACACCGTCATCGTTGCTCGGATCAATCTTGGATTTACGATCAAGAATTTTGAAGACAGAAATCACTGATTCATTAACTCGCCTGCCTTCTGAACCCATTGCACTTGTTCGTGAGATTTCATTAATACCCAAAACTAACACTAAGAAAACCTAGCACATGATCAGCAAACCCAAATGTTAATGATGAACACCAAACCTATGCAAAATGACTGAGTTCACACCCTCAATATGACCAACACTATGAAAAATGAATAAGAATGAGTTCACACCCTAAATACTTCTGCAAATGTTGCTGATCCTTGTTGAACAAACTTTGCACCGACATAAAAGCAGAGAGCATAAGCAAAGTAGAACACAAGGAAGGAGAAGCCGAAACCCAAGGCACCAATAACGCCATCCCTTATTCCTTGCCGTATTGGAGATGCACATTTCTTCTTATAGGCATTTATCACCCTCTGTTCAGCACAAAATGACATGATTGTTCTGATACCTCCAACTGCGTCACTTGCTACTTGAGTTGCATCTTCATACTTTGACTGCATCCCACCAAAAAATTAGGCCAAAAAACTTTGCTTGTGATGGAGCAGTCATGTGAAGAATATTCATAATTAATTCAGGGCATGTACCTTTGCATTTTTATTGAAGCCCCTAAGGAACCTCGTTTGTGCATAGGCTTGAAAACCCACCAAAGGAACTACTACTGTTATAATCAATGCCAGTTTCCAGTTCGCCACCATTGCTATCGTGAAACCTGATACAATTGTCGACAAAGTCTGGAAATTCTGTGCCAAATTGTCCCTAACGAGGCGCTTCACGTTCAAAGCATCAGTAGATAACATTGCACCAATTGATCCACTAGAAGAAAGTTTTGAAACTCATATAAGTACATCTGTGCAAATATATTGATAGACGACAAGTATAATGCTTTTCCCTTTTTTCATTTAAAAATCCACCTGAATCAATTTTAGTACCCATGATATTTTTCATAGGCTTTATGCTATCTTAATTTTGAAATTTTAGTATCTGGAATATGTTTTAGAAAGAGTTTTTGCACTAACACATTAACAAGAAAAATATATATGCCAGTGTATTTGTTTGGTGTTTTTAAATTATATTCTTTGCAGATTTGGTTTAAGTGCCTGAGAGCATTAACAAGCATACTGGTGTAACACTCATGCTGTTGTGCATCTTGTAGGAAATTCTGATAGGACAACGACAAAATGTAGCACATTACGATTAGAGAAAGACAAAAATGTATACCTAGAGTTTTCAGGTTTATCAAACCAGCTGATCTCCTGGTGCATGATACTTTTAAATGTCAACAATCGTATGCGCTCCACAAGCTTTCCTCCTGCTAATCCAAACAGGAAATACTCTGCTGGAATCAGAAGAAATGTGGAAATTCCGAGCACAACAAACATGCTTCCCAATAATCTGGAGTCCTTTAATAATTCTGAAAACGGCTCATAAAACATCTTTATTGCACTTGAAACCAGTATACCAAATATAGGAAAAATGACCCCATGCATTGCAGAAATTATAGAACCAAGTGCAAGAACAAAAGCTTCTGGTTTGTTCAGATAGAAGAGGCGAAGGATCGAAGCTTTCTCGTGGTGACCAGACATTTTTTGCGCAGTCTCCTCTATGCTTCGATCATCACAGACCTCCATGGAATCAGATAAGCCAGATGTAGATGTGACAGGATGGGTACCACTGTGTCCAAAAGAGGAGCTTTTACTGGTTGATTTCCTAAATGAGATACTTTGGCTTCTTGTCTTGCTATTGATAAACCTAGAGTCAGATCCATTTCCCATTACTATATCAGGATCATCACCGGGTGCCACGACTTCCTGCCAAGTCTCCTGGAGATGAATCAGCTGAGAGTAAGCACCTTCAGGCTTCTTCATCAATTCATCATGTGGACCTTTCGTAATTAATAAACAACTGGTGAGTCATCTACCAAAGTTGTTCATTAAGTAGTTTGTCGAACAAATAGGGATACACATATTGGCCAAATGAATATTACAACTAATATGGTACAAAAATATTGCTTATCTTTTTATTAAGAGTCAGAAAGAGCTTTTATTTAGTCTCTTCATGTAAAATTGAATCCATCTGGTGAACTGAATTTGAACGATTATAAATGTTGAATATAAATTCATGTTAAAAGTTTTCAAAACATAAACACCACACCATCAAAGTGGATCTGAAACTGCCTGTGCACAGTGACAACATCACTAGTGACCCACGTAGTATGTAAACTGTAATATGTAGAAGTCAAATTTCAAGTTAATCCCTTCAAATACAAAAATTAATCTCTAAAGAAGTTTTCGTATGGTTTACCTTGCTCCACCAGCTTCCCATGCTGTAGAACAGATATCATATCGGCATTCTTTACTGTGCTTAGGCGATGTGCAACAATAATTGTTGTCCTTTCCAACATTACCTTATTCAAAGCATCTTGAACTACCCTCTCAGATTCCATATCTAATGCACTAGTTGCTTCATCAAGCAATAGAATCCTAGGGTTCTTTACAATCAACCTAGCAATTGCTATTCTTTGCTTCTGCCCTCCAGACAGTTGAATTCCATGTTCACCGACCATCGTTTCAAGACCCTGGATAGACCATTATGTTAACTAACTGAAATGAAATGAACATTAATAATATTTTTTTTTTGCATACATTTGGCAACTTATCAATGAATTTTGCGGCATTTGCAAGCTTTATTGCTCTATTGATCTCTTCAATAGTAGAGTCCTCCTTTCCATAGGTGATATTTTCCCTGATTGTACCTAAAAACAACACTGGTTCTTGGCTGACAAGACCAATTTTTCTTCTTATCCATCCAAGATTTATTCTTCTAATGTTGATTCCATCAATTAACACTTCTCCAGATAGTGGATCATAGAATCTCTCCACCAAACTAATCACAGTTGACTTTCCACTACCACTTTCTCCAACTAGGGCCATTTTTGTTCCACTTGGTACTTGCAAAGAGAATCCATCAAATACCAAATATTCAGGTCTGGAAGGATATCTGAAGTAGACATCCTTGAGTTCAACATCCCCCTTGACATCTTCAAATATGACACCTGTGGTACAACATGCATCGATACCTGGTTGTCTTTTAATTGTCATAAACATTCGATATGCTGCTCCTTGACCTCCTGCAAGGGCTGTTATTGATGAAGTTGTGTGACCTAAGGACCTGCAGAAACAACCATGAACCGTATAATTCGAAACAGATGTAAATACCTTACTTCAAATTTTTAGTGGTTTTAACTCTGCTGGAAAGTTTAGCTGTTCTGTAAGTAGTCATGGTCAATGTTGCCTTGGGCTAACCAAAAATATTTTGAACTTATCAAATTGAAGACACAAAGATCCACATCCACAGAGAAGTATGGCTCATTACAATTCAAACATTTATCTTTTTTTTATCAGATGTTTGACTTCTTAACCAAATATTCTTGCTAGTCATAAGTACTTGTTTTGGACACAAAAATAGGCTCCTCGATCTAATATGGTTATAAAACCTAATATAACCATAATCACCATATTATAAAAGTAAATATTGAGAAAAATATGCATAAATGATGTATGTATCCAAATATTGATACTACAAGCGTCCAAAGTACTCCTATTTGTGAGGTAGTCTAACTTAAGAAGAAAACAATTCACTCTTCACCTAGCAAAGAACTTTCTAAGAAAATTCTAAACTCAAACCTACATTACTCCTAACCACTTGGTTTGTATGGTTGTACCGTAATCTGCATCCTCCCCATATACATTACATTTAGGTCATATTTCATATAATTCATTCAAGCACATATTGCCATATTGGTAACCAAGATTAAAGTATGAAGTATATGAACGTACATTGCACTTATCATGACAGCCATTATAACATTAATAATAATGCCACCATTGTATCCTCGCTCGACTATCAATCTAGATCCATACCAAACTGCCAACCCATAGCTGGAAAAAAATATAGAGATTATAGAACCTAATCCAAGGCCATTAATAACACCTTGTTGCAGGGCAGAATCATATGCTTTTTTTATGAACATGCTATATGTGTTTATAGCTTTCTTCTCACCATTGAATGCAACAACCTTCAAAGCATAAGAAGATTTTAAACAATGGATCAATATACACATGATAGCAAAAGAATTAATGGCCAAATATAACCATCGAGCAGCACTCACTGTTCTAATGGCCCCAATGGTTTGTTCGACTACAATACCAGCATCACCATATTTTGCTTGCGTGCGGGTGGACAGTTTAGTCATCAACCTCGACATAACTGCAACGGCCACAGCAACTGGAGGAATGCTGGAGAGCATAACAAGTGCCAGGAACCATCCTCTCACAAATGCAATAATGAAGCCTCCAAAGAAAGTTGAAAGGAGCTGGATGCATTTCCCAGCCTAAGAGAATATGTGTAGAACAAAATTTACTTGTTTATCTTATGCTAATGCAAAAAGATTACATGCACATATTTTTCTGATTGAAGCAGGGTAATGAAATATACACAGTACTTGAGAGCAAGTTATACATATTCACATTGACTAAGCCAGAATCCATAAACTGAAATTTCACAAAAAGGTAAAGGTTTGTTGAATGTCTTAATTTGCATACATGCAAAGATTTGTATTAATTCTAACTACTTTTTATATTATTTCATAGTCCATATATTGACCAAATATAGTTACTAGTAGAATTTAGCAGAAACACATATTTATGTACATGGAACAATGTATGTGTGTGTATTCATTCAATTGATTGTCAGATTGTGACATAGAAACTGAGTTATTTTTGTAAACTCCTCACCGAGAGAGAGAGGGAACCAAACCATATGTATGGTGTATGCTATAGGCCACCGAAACATACTACAGACTACAGTACCTGTTCTTCTACCAATTAAAAGACAAATACTGAAAGCATACCTTTTCTCCAATGGCATCTTGAATGAGGAATGCGTCTCCTGACATCTTCTCAACTAATTGCCCAGTGTTCATTTCCTTGTCGAAGAACGCAACATCCTGTCTCAGTATGGCCTTGAGATACATGGCCCTAATTCGTGCTGCCTGTCTCTCTCCGGTGATTGTCCAACATGATACCTCTACCAAAATATCAAACAAATGAATTAAGTATTGTTGCAAGTAATGCTACAAAAAAAAACAAATAATGGAGTAAAACACTGTAGTATGAGTATCCAATGTTGTACAACTTCAATCTCAGATTTCTGTATTAAAAGAGAAAGTGAATTTCTATACAGGGATAATTGTTTAAGACATCTTATTTTCTTGCAGAGGATAACTACTTACGAATTGCTGAAGCAAGTCCTGCTCCAACACCAAGGTAGATAAAATTCATGATCACCTGTAAGTAAAAAAGAGTGACTTAGTTGCGCATTAAGAAATTTAAAATACAATGACAAAATAAGCACAGATGATTTTACCCCTGTCCTAAAGCATACTAAATCTATTATTATTCTATCTTGGAATACATCTCCTCTACATTGAGAGTGTGTATTTCCCTGGAATACATTGCAGGTTACCGAAGCAACCCTGACTGCTCTCAACAGGTTGCTACAGCGCAGACCCAAATGCTAAAAGAATGTGGAGTCAAAGGACCGAGATAACCAATATAGGCTCAACCAAAGCTACCCGCGGTTGCCTAACTGTTCCCATCCGGAACACACGAATAATGATGCTTACTTTCAAGAAATAATCTGATTTCACTAAAAAAAAAAGAAGAAATAATCTCATTCCTATCAATGGATCGACGGCCCAACTCATCCTGCCGCAGAGGATGGCCAGGAGCCCAGGAGGCGACGGCAGCGGCTTATATGCCGTCTTGCTTTCATGGCCCCGCCGTCCCGCCTCGTTGGGCGGCGGAGTGGGACATACGGTGGAGGAGACTGGGCTGGGCTGACAGAAGCAACAAGGAGACTGGGTTTCAGTTGGTATGGGCCAGAACATTAAGGGGATATTTATTAAGGTTGTTCAATTCAGGTATATGAGGTCGTTTTCGATTTTTGGTTTAATGTCATGTTAATAATATGTTGATAGTGCTAGTTTTAGTTATACTAACGTTCTGTATCTAAAATAGTTGTAAAAATTTTGGCTTCCAATCTTTCTATGACATTCATTTTTTATCACGTCCTTTGAAGATCACATTTGATCGCTATAATTTTCATACAGGTGCAGTAGACTGCACAGATCATAATCATACCATAATTGTACTTCAACTTCAAGAGGCAAGGGCAAAAGAAATAAAAAGAGTAAAATATACTATCGTTACCACAACTTGTGTGGTAGGTGCAAATTAGTCACACATCTTGTAATTTGCTTAAATAAGTCATGCAACTTGTCTCAGTGGTGCAAATCTTATCAAAAATCGTATTATGCGAAGTATTTGCTTTCAAGTTGAATATCATGGTGACTTAACATGCCACTTATGACTTATGTGGATGTGCAGCCAATAAAAATAAAAGTTAACCCATGTTTTCACTTGTAATACCGTATGTATGCTTTAATATACAAAATCACATATTAATTAATATTTAATTTTTTATAGCAATATTAAAAAAATAGTATATTTCACATCATATTGAATTTATTGTTGATAATATTGATATTTTGTTTATTTGTGGATTGTATGTGGCCATGGTTGTGCAAGATATCAATACGGTGAACATATTATACATGTTTAATATAGTTTGCACTCCAAACACAAGATGAATGAATGACTTATTTATGCAATTTGCAAGATATGTGACTAAATTACACGCACCTCGTAAGTTATGGTATTACCAATGTATTTTACTCAAATAAAAAAGAGGTACAGATGCTCCGTCGATGTGTCACTGCTACATACTACATTACCTTTCGTCTTTTTATGGGTCATCTGAACGAGACCCGTTACAATAGAATAATCAGTAATAGATGTACTCCTTTCGTCCAAAAAAAAAGGCTATGTCCAGATTTAAACCCAAAAGGTACGGCAATAAAAAAAAAGAAAGACAAGACATACCTTTTTTTTTTTTAGACGGAGGAAATATTTATCAACCGTTATAGATAGTTGTAGGAGCCACGAGCCATGATCAGTAGCAGGGCACGCCGGCGCTGTGGGTACGAGGCCACGCGTCTCCGTACAGACGCCCTTGTCCGTCATTCCGTTCCCGACACGTTTACCTGGGTAGACCCCATGTGGTGGGACCCACGTAGGTAAAAACTAAAAATCAGATAAAAACGTTTCGTTCCCGACACGTCCACCTGGATCGACCCCATGTGGTGGGCTCCATGTCGGTAAAAACTAAAAATCAGATAAAAAATCTTGTACTCTTAAATATTTATATGTGCAAACTTTATACCAAAAATGTTTATGTGTACAAAACTTTGTATCACAAAATATTTATATGTAAAAATATAAGGATACAAAACTTTGTACCATTAATATTTATAGGGACAAACTTTATACCATATAAACTTATGTGGGTGTAAACTTAAAAAAAATGGAGGGAAACAAAAAAGGAGAGAAAAAGTAGTTACACGTGGCAGTGGGGAAGGTCGCCACGTGCTGCAGGAGCCGTGTAACTATCCGCCGACAACCTTTTGGTGAGTGGTGACTATAACGTTGATCTTTCAAAATATATATGTTATGATAGTCACCTGTTGTAAGGAAAAGTTGTTACATAATAAAATTATCTATAGCAGCTCCATATTAAGAGCCACTATAAGGTTGTCAATTCTATAAGACTATAAGACCATAAGAGCAGCAGATGTCACATAATAACTCCACTTTACAAGCCAATAGGGATAATGTGATTTCTTTATGGCGTCAGGCCCTTTTTTTCCTCAGACAGCCCGTTAGCACAAAAATCGACCAGACCGGTGCCTCTTTCACCGCCTATAAATTTTATTTTTGTAGGCGGTTCATTAGATAGGCCGCCTACAATAAATATATTTATTTTTGTAGGGGGACTATATAGTGAACAACGTGCAAAAATTGATTTTTCTAAATGGTGGACAAAAGGGCACCGCCCTTAAAGATTAACAAAAGAAAAAACAACCACAACGTCTCTCCGTCTATCCTTATCCATCCCCAAGGCCCCCCTCCCCCAGCCGCCCCACAACCATAGCACTCCCTCCCCTCTCTCTCCCTCCCTCGTTATCTGCAGTCAAAGTGATGACGCTGGTGCCAAAGCTGCGGCAGCCAGCGGCGACGAAGCTGCATCAGCCGGCGACAACAAGAGCTATGGCGGTGAGCGGCGACGGCGCGATAGGGACAACCTACGCCCGGATCTGGCCATGGCAACACCGAGGAGGCCGGATTTGGAGGCGGCACTCGCTCAGAGACCAACGGTAGCGACGACGGTCCACGACGGCGACAACAAGGGCGGCTGAATCTGGCCACGATGACGGGTCGTGACAGTGGCGGCAAGGACGGCTGAAGGAGGAGGCAGTGTCCGGAGCTGCCGTATCCAGCTCCGGCAGTGGCTGAATCCGGTAGGCGGCAGCCGGGAATCCTTAAATCTGAGGATTTAAGGTTATTTCTTGATTTTTTTCTTTTTTTTTGCCACCCAAAATTATTTTTGCAGGCATTTGTGGATCAATGATGAAATTTCCAAAATTTTTGAAAACCTGGCCAGCTTGTGCTGGTGTTATATTAAGCAAGGAGAAAGTTGTGAATGTACAGCGCCTACTAGTTTTACATCATGAGGATATTCTCGGGATATCCTTTGCACCACACATTTCTCACAGACTTTTCTCTTGTCTGATCTTTCCCAAGATCTGCTGAGTTGTGAGCTCTTCATTCTTGAACACCCTTACATTCCTTTTACACCAAAGCTCCCAAGAGATTAGTGTGAACATCGATCGCATTCCACGTATGATGTGCTTGTCTACATGTTGAGTTCCTTTCAGCCACCACTCCAGCAATGTGTTATTTGGAGTGTAGTCTGACATGACACTGTGGTAGTTGAAACTCGGTGCCAAGGTCTCCCAAATATGTCTGAGTCTCTGGATAGTTCTTGAATAGGTGTTGTGCTCTTTCCAGGCTCTTGAAGCAAAGCTGGCAGAAATAGTTGTTTGGCACAGCCTGATCATCAACCGATCTGCAGTCCAAAGACAGTTTTGAAGGAGTAGCCAAGTAAAGTTTTTGCACTTTGAGGGGACCCAGAGTTCCCATGCAAGTTGGACTGCAGCTGATAAGGTCTGACCAGCAAACATAGCACAATAAGTGGACTTGGCGCTGTACTCCCCATTATTGGACCATTTCCACGAGATGGTGTCATGCATGCCTTCTGTCTGAATTATGTTGTTTGTCGTCACACATAGCCAGACACCGACAAATTCCTAATGAGCTGAATTGTGAGGTCATGTCGGATGTCCACTATCTAGTTACCCTTCTCCAAAGCATCCCTAACAGAGCGGTTTTTCCTTTTTGAGTTGTTGTAAAGATTCGGGAGCGAGATCACGGAGTGTTGTGTTCCCAATCCAACTCGAGTCCCAGGATTGTGCCTTTTGACCATCTCCAATAGTGACTCTAGTCGCCGCCGTAAACAGTCTCTTATCCATCTCATCACAGGGTGTTGATGTGCCCACCCAAGGCTTGTCATGACGGTGCCATTCGAACCAAAGCCACCTAATCCGAAGGGTAGATGCAAATTTCTCGATATCATGGATGCCCAAACCTCCCATGTGACGTGGCAAGCATACCTTTGGCCAGTTAACCTTGCGCTTTCCCCCACTAAGGTCCTAGTCGCTTGCCCAAAGGAACTGCCTTCTAACATTATCAATGTCTAGCAAAAATTGCTTTGGAGGTTTCAAAACTGTGAGTACGTACACTGGGATCGAAGTCAGCACAGAGGTTACTAGTGCCCTCCATCTGCTATGTGACATTAATTTCCCATTCCAGCCAGCCACCCTTGATTTCAACTTGTTATAGATAGGCTGGAAGTGGACTCTTTAGTCTCCCAGAGGTGAGGGGTAGACCTAGATAAGTGATAAGGAAGCCTGTCCTCATACCCTGAAAGGACTGCAGGATCTGGTCTAGGTTTGGCAACTAACTGGGGAGGTCGAGCTCTTTCTGAAATTGACTTGCAAGCCTGTTGCTGCCCAAAAGCAGTTAAGGATCTGAATGAGATTGGACATGCCTGAGCTCGGGGGGTTCAAGAGTAAGGCTATATCATCCGCATAGAGGGATACATAGAATTTCACGGTCGTACATCTAATTTGGGAGGGAAGCCTAAGATCAGTTACCCTATCTAACACCTGTTGAAGTGGATCTATTGCTAACAGGAACAAATATGGGGATACGGGGTCACCATGACGGAGGCTCCTACGGTGCACAATGAACTCCCAGGAGGATACATTCAGCAACACTAGCAAAATTCCACATTTCATCAAAGAATTGAGCATCAGCCGACCTTTGTGACAACTTGAATTGTGGATCATTAAAACTTGTCACGCCGGTTGACAGTACTCATCATAAATGAGCAGATTTTGTCATAAGATTTGGTCTAGTGCATGATGTCAATTCATGATTTGTCGTATTGAGATGGGCTTGCACATATAGCAAAACATATCGGCTTAAGATAGCTAGCCATAGTTTCCATGAGGCCACACATGTATGCACGGTTTGAATCTGAGGAGCAGACATTTTGTCCGTTGCTCACATAAACTTTGTACATTTGCTTGCTTTTATTTTCATATAAGCATAACTTTATACATACATCATGTATTATGCCCAGTGTGACATACACACCGGCCAACCTAATTGTGTCGCTCCCTCTCGCATCGTAATATCCAGTGTGGTCATATGAAACAATCCAAAATGTGCCGGCACAATCTAATTAATGGTGGAAGGTCAAGGGTGATCATGTTTGACAGTCAAGGAGTTTACATTGATTACCGTTATTCTCAATGACTGGTTCATCTAGGGCATCTCCAATGTATATTACCCAAGGTGGTAATAAGGTAGTATGTGATAGAGGTCACAATGCTTATGCACAATAATAGGGAATAAGCTGGGTCCCACCTCCAAAAGAATCACACACAGAGTAATCAAATGCTAGCATGTGGCAACAACGTCATCCCTTCCTTCTATATAGTTCACACCCACTGAGAGTCATTTACTCCTATAAAACAGATTGCATAAGAAGCCACGTCACCTATAAAATATACATTGTTTGATCAAAATGCCTTTTGTTTGATCTTCTAGATGAACCACTCTGATCGGTTGGATAATTTAGCACCCCACTCAAGTTTGGCCCAGATATGACCTGCTAACCCAAATTATACGGAGGTAAGCACCACACGCCATGAGGCCCATGAGCCCTGGCCAGTCCGTGTGTGCGTGAGATCATTTGCCTCTTCATCCAAATTCGTCTCTTCAATTGGCACACACACACTGGGTAATTCAACAGTAAAGGTGGCCACCTTCTCTCTCTTTCTTCAAGCTAGATTTATGGCCATAGGTGAGGATTTCCTCTCTTTGCCTTGTCGACGTTTGAGGTCACGACTACGGTATTTTCATGGTATGCGGATCGTCAGTACCAGGGTATACGCGAGATTGAAATACAAGAGATAGAGACAAACATTTTTATACAGGTCCGAGCCCCTTATCTAACATGTAATAGCTCTACTCCTATTGGCCGAAGCCGTGTTGCTCTATATTCATTGGAATCACATAGATGCAATATTTGACATATCTATCTAGTTTTCATCGACTCGTCAAGATCAGAGATAGTGCCAGATCCCTCTTGTCGGCCTCTGCGGGCACCATAGGTTTTGTCTAGGATTTTCTCTGATATCGATGTTTGGCGGCATATATTGGTGTCTATTATGACTTGTCTATTCTGGCTTGTGTCTCCATATCCCCTATTCCCTCCTGGGGGTGTATTTATACCTATATATAGATGTCCCCTTATCCAAGTAGGACTAAGCAGACCAATATGGATACAATCCAAGTAGTTCTTATAGTTCCTATATAAAACTCTTCTCAGTTCTTCCTTATCTGTAACTATTGGTATATGGTGGGCCTTGTTGGGCTTAATCGATTACAATTGGGTATGTGGTATCCATAACCCTAACAGTAGCCCCTGACTTCAACTCAAATGAATTCACATTGTCATCTGCTTTTTCTCTGTCAACGTTGTCATGCACACATGGTTGTTCTCGATAACAATCGAGAAGACATGGAGTACTCAACATTATTGAAAGAAAAACCAATGGCCAACAAATGATTTTGAATTGAAGTCTAATCAACTGCCATAAATGAGCGTGAGAAAATTTCAGTGACAATGCAAATGAACGAGTTGATGTTCTTGACTGAAGACCTTGGAACAATATTTGTCATGCTTGCTTAACCATTCTCAGACGACCGAGAAGGTACGGAGTATGCAACTAAGTTTCCTATCCTGTCGTAATCGAGAATTTGGGTTGAAGTTAAGAATTTTCATCTCGGCGGGGACACCATCACTTTAATCTGAAATGCTTGTTGAACTCCACCAACCATTCTCGAATAATCAAGTAGTTGTAGAGTCTACAGCAAAGCCCTAAAATAAATACTCAGAACAAATTCTTAGATACAAATAGCCCTCAAGCAAACACTCAAGGGTAACATGACATAATATGATTTTTGAAGATTGAAAATTGAATTTGCATGTGATAATAAAAGAGTACTCTCGCTAGAGTTGCCCTCAGCAATCCAATCGGAGTATGACACTCTCCCTAGCCCCCAGCTATATCCTTTGAGAACTCGTTCTCGATGACTATAGCTTAAAACCTATAACCTGGCCTAGGCAAGCTGCGAATACCTAGCGCCTAGCCACGAAGTTAGAAAAATCAATTTCCAATTACACGTCTTGGTTAATACGTATGATAGTTGACCTCCTATGACAAACTAATATTCGTCACGAAATGCCATTGCACTACTTTATGACGATTTCTAGATGGTCTTAGTGACGAAACCCTCATTTTCGTCACTAAGCGGTGCTATGCTATACAAAACGTCATAAAACAGAACGAAGTAATGACGATTAGATGTGTTGTCATGAGGAATTCGTCATAGAAGGTCATATTTGTTGTAGTGTACGCATCCATTGAGCACCCTTACATGCCCAAGTCTGACATGGCCGTTTGGCTCTCAGCATCTGACAAGGCCTAATCAGCTCTGGGCATCCCCAGCCAAAATCCCCTTAGGTTTCTTGGAGGCTTTTTCAGAATAGCGTAAAGGAATGATAGGAAAGACTCTAGCACGAGGCGTTATACGGGTAAGGGATCTCTAGGTAAATATTGCACGTTATATACATATAAATACCTAGAGAGATTGATGCACGGAGGATGATGGTGAGAGAATAGTGGGAGAATTGCTACAATTGCTAATCCAGGACCAGTTGTACTCGTAACTCGACCACAAGAAGTTGAGGTGCGAAGACTACTACGCCACTAGTCGAAAGGCCGGTTGTTGTCGTACTTTTGACCATAAAATTTTGAGGTGCGAGAGATCGTTAATTACATATGAGTATCCGACTGGTTTGGGAACCAAGAGTAGGCATCTCTCGACTATTTGAAATCAAGGTGCGAGAGATCGCTACATCCGATTGGTTGAGAACCAGGAGTAGGATCTCTTGACCGATTGGAATCGAGGTGCGAGAGATCGCTACATCCGACTAGTTGAGAACCAGGAGTAGGCATCTCTCGACCGTTTGAAGTCGAGGTGCAAGAGATCGCTACGTCTGACTGGTTGAGAACCAGGAGTGGGCATCTCTCGACTGTTTGAACTCGAGGTGTGAGAGATCTATCCGTCCGACTAGTTGAGAATCAGGAGTAGGCATCTCTTGAACGTTTGAAGTCGAGGTGCAAGAGATCACTACGTCTTATTGGTTGAGAACCAAGAGTAGGCATCTCTCGATCTCACCTGAAGGCAACTGATATGCGGCGAGATGTCCCTACAACTGTCTGGTTGATAACCATGAGTAGGAATCTCTCAATCACCTATAAGAGCTCTAGAGTTGGTTATTACATTTGCATCTCGTGTGGTCAGCATGACTCACATACCCAACTTGTAGCATATCCGGATGTCCGGTTTGCAATCATGCCGGGTGATCATTGGTAGGTTGGGTCTGACAACTTGGCATTTGGCGAGAATGTTCTCGATAATGGGGTGTACTCGACCACAACCTACTCGAGTGCTCAATTATTTGTGAAAATATTTTCTCGTAGCACGTCAGTTTCCTGTGTGAAGTCGGGATGTCGACCGCTTAGTAACATGGCAGCAAGCGAGCAGGCAGAAAATCATTGATTAGTCAATCCAAGTAATTTCTCGTTATCTCATCTGAAAAACTTCCTTGTTAGCTGCGGTTTGCTATTTTCCTTCAGGATGACCGAGTCTGACACGAGTCAACAAAGACTTTGACATCGGACTTGATGCCATCGATGGTTTCGTTGGCAAATATCCACTTGAGGTAGTCGATCTGGTCGAGGCTTCATGACGGACAATTCCTTGCGGCGGCGACGTCTTCAAGCTTGGTTAATCCTGGTAACTCGATCTATTGACGGTGATGGTACCGATATCGTCGGGGAACACACTTCGTTCGGGTCATATCACCCCACAACCGAAGTCGTCGAGTAGTTTGTTGTTGAAGAATCTATCATTTGAAGCCATCTCGTCGAAACCTTGAAGCACCAAAATCCCCCCACCTAGCGCGCCACTGTCGATGTTTGAGGTCGCGACTAAGGTGTTTGCATGGTATGGGGATCGTTAGTAGCAGGGTATACGGAGATTGAAGTACAAGAGATGGAGACAAACATTTTTATACATGTTCGGGCCCCTTATCTGACAGGTAATCTATCTAGCTATCGTCGGTGTTGCTCTATATTCATTGGAATCACATAGATACAATATTTGGGATAATCTATCTAGTTGTTGTCGACTCGTCGAGATCAGAGATAGCACCATATTAGGTTTTGTCTAGGCTTATCTTTGATATCCATATTTGGTGGCATATGTTGGTGTCTATTCTGATTTGTCTATTTTGGCTTGTGTCTTCATATCCCCTATTCCCTATTCCCTCCTAGTGGGTCTTGTATTTATACCCATAGATGTCCCCTTGTCTAAGTAGGATTAGGCAGATGTTGACGGCTACTAATGACACATTTTATACCGTCAACACTTGCATAATTGGGAAAAAATAAAGCATCCAACATAATGGTAGGATTTATTTCTAATCATTTCTATAAGTATTGGTGAATATTTGTATGTAGAAATAATCTACCAAAAATAAGAGAAATAATTCTAAATGGAGCTAACCTCACTTCCAAGCAAGCTCAATGGATAAGAGGGCCCACCTAACAAGTGTAACCACCATGAAAATTATCATCGCACTCATAACCGCCATGGGGACCCACCTATTAGAGACCAGACTAGAGATGAAGTCGGTTGAAGCCGACCCTGATTTGGCCAAACCAGAAAAGTACCACCTGGCGATATATGGAATTGCTACAATTATATAATTCCTTTGGTCTGCATATGCTTTCTATGTCGGTTCATCCCTTTACTTTTCTTTTTTGCGCTTATACCTTGCGTCACAATCTAAATACACATGCTCTGTGATAGCTCCTACAGGAGATCGGAATCTACTGTACGCTTGATCTGTTTTTTTATTCTGTTTCATGTATCTGTTTAAAATTCCTCTCCATCCCATAACGTAACGGATTTTTGCTATATTATATAGCCAAAATTTCTTGTATTATTCTGTAATTATGTCAGATGGCCCCTAAATTATACTGGAATTTGGATATTGAGTAGAAATATGTGTTTGCAATGCATAGAATGTAAACGTATAATGTGAGAGATCTTCCTATATTTCTTATATAGTTCACACCCACTGAGTCATTTACTCCTATAAAGCTGACTGCATAAGAAGCCACGTCACCTACACTACGCCAGATATGCACGTTGCAGGCGGTGGAAACCGGTCTTCCCGTGCCCGCTCGAAATCGCATGGAAAGATTTGCGGGATTCTAGGTGGCGCGGCGGCTCGCCCGCAATTAGCA
>CM002476.1:10624734-10641489 GCA_000325765.3 Leersia perrieri | reverse complement strand
CCGCCGCCGCCTGCCACTCGCCACCACCATCCTGGGGTCACCGTCGCCGTCCCGGGGTCATCGTCACCGTCCTGCCGCTCGCCGCCCGCCCTAGGGTGGGCGGCGCCAGATCTGCCCGCCGCCGACCCGCAGCTTGCCAACGCCGATGCGAGCTTTTCATCGTCGCTGGCCGCTTGGGAGGGGAGTGAGGGGAGAGAGTGGAAAGGGATTTTGAATAAGGACGGGAGGGGAGAGAGTGGGGATGGGAAGGCGCGCGGGCAGGAGGATAAGGACGAGGAGGACCAGTTTTGCGGGTGGGGTAACTCTTCTCCCGCCTGTAAATTTATATTTTTGTGGGCGGGCTATTTAGTGGTCCGCCTGCTTTTGCAGACGGACCATTAAATGGACCGGCCACAATTACATTCGAATACATCCGGGATGACCAATTTTGGCTAGTGCTATAAAATGTACACTGTTCGATCAAATTGCCTTTTGTTTGAGCCCTAGCCTGCCTGTGTCACTGTGTATGCGTGAGATCATTTGCCTCTTCATCTATCTCCGTCTCTTCAATTGGCGCACCCGCACTGGGTAATTTAACCGTAACGGTGGCCATCTTCAATCTCTTTCTTCAAGCTAGATTTATGGCCATAGGCGAGGATTTCCTCTCTTTGCCTGGCCTGGGTCGGTTGGGATCGATTTAACCATTATAATCAGGGAATACGAGAAGACAAGACACAGCTATTAAAATCAGCTACCCTATTCCCAAGGGTGCTCGAACACAACTCAGGCATCCCGTTGCTCCATCTCTGTCATTTACAACCCCAGCTTCAATATTCATTCCATTCCAGTAACTTGCCAAGAACATCTTTGCATCCTTGTAAGCATACATGGCTTGCCAAGTTAACCGTAAGATATATTGAATTGCTACAATTGTATAGTTCCTTTGGTCTGAATATGCTTCCTAGTTCGGTTCATCCCTTTACTTTTCTTTTTTGCGCTTATACCTTGCGTCACAATCTAAATACACATGCTCTACAGGATATCTGAATCTGTTTCTTAAGTTTGTATGTTTGATCTGTTTTTTTATTCTGTTTCATGTATCTGTTTAGATCGTATATTTTAATATATTGAAATATGGAATATGCAGTTCTTCCAATCTTTTACGGATTTGTACTGTTGGAGAGTTATCATATTTCCCGTTTTACTGCTTTTGCTGCCTTTCATTTCAATCTCTACGATATCAGACAATTGCTTAGCTTGATATATTCCTTATAACCTTTCATTTGTTTTACAACACTTTAGTTAAATCCCGCAGCAACGTGCGGGATCTAGTTGTTTCTGATTTTTTATCCTTGTTTCCAGCTATTAGCTCTATGACTAGATCATATCATAGTTATTTGCTGCTCTCACAATGCTTACTATCAGATAATAAGAGTATTCTCTCTTACTAAACTTAAACCAATTTCAACTTAACTTATTTGCTGATCCCCTATTTCAACTTCTAAACACGTCGAAACTTTTCTAACTTTAAATAACAAAACGCTGCTGTCAGGAGCCATGAGGAGCATCCTCGTAAAGAGCAAGGAGATGCTCCACACTTTCTTGACGAAACCATGTCGCGGCTCGTCTACTTATCCCTTGAAATGTTTGCCCCCTTCTTTTCTTTGCCATCTCCCCACCTCAGACTTCTCTGCCAAGGTGTGCCGCATTGCAGGGAGAGTCATTCGTACGATTGGGATGCAGGCCAGACGCCAGACATGTGTTGGCTATTAGATTATAGATAACAACTCTAATATACGTACGAACCAGTTGTACAACCCGTACACGACTGAAGCCATACAATTAATCGTAGATCAATCAAAATGATGCATAATAGTCATTGATTGAGCTCAGTCGTACGTGGGTCGGTCGGATGGGTCAGATGCATAGCAATTTCCATTATATGATGTACTAAACTTATTCTGTCATCCGTATTGTGCGATGCACATAGGACCAAAGGATATGAGTTCAATGGTTCAACAATCACATTTTCTGCCCACCGGTTAATTAGACCATCAAAACGCTCACCAAAGACAATATTTGTATTCCCTATATATTTCTATGTAATACAACTACACAAGTGATTTCTAACTGCATGGTATGAGATCTCTTTTGAAAAAAAAAAAGAGAGTGGAAAACATAGGAGATTTTCAGGACTGCTTCCTACATGTGTTTTTTGTTTCGAAATTCATTGAAAATGTTGGAGAAAATAAGCATGAGACATAACCTCTTATATGATTCTTAGTTCTTACCATTTTATTGTGAGTCACTCGAGTAATAGTTCTGTTATATTAACCTATTAGTACATTTTTCCTATCAATATATATATATTTTTAGATGAGTAAACTGCGGTTCACGGTGCACGGACTTGTGGAGTGGGTGTAAATTCGTGCAACAACTTTTTTAGAGTTCTAGACAAGTATTTACAATGCAATGGACAATTATTTAAGTTGTTGCACCTATTTAAACCCATTATGTTCATGCACTGTCAATAGGGAGTAGGGATCAAAGCGGTCAGAAACGATTGGAAAGCTGCCACCCCCATTTCCATTTTTAATTTTTTTTTGTTCGGAGACAGAAAAGGAACAGTAGAGACAGAAACGAAAACGATATTAATATTGTCGGAATTTCGGAAATGAAACCATCAGAATAAAAATATATCGATAAGTCAAAAATTGATATAGAAAAATAACGGTTATAATATTATTTACTCAACTAATGCATGAGTCGGTGAGGCATCATGGTGCTGCATCACAGCAATGTGGGCTGCCACCGAGAAGAGGAGCGGAGAGGACAAAGATGCATGTGCGGCATGTGTATCATTCTCTCTTTGCTTTGGCTGAGGGCTTAGGCCTTGTTTAGTTAATCTTTTCAAGAGGGTTAGAGGACATTATTAGTTATATATCTATTTCCTCTCAATGACCTTTAATCACTTTCTAGGGATCAATTAGCGAAACCTGCAATTTTCCTTTTATCTTTTTAAGAGCTTAGGTCCTCTAAACCATGAAATAATTTATTTTTTGCCACTCTTATAGATAGGATGGCATACAAAATGCCATCCGGTGACTCAGCCGGCTTCACTTATCACTTAAAGTGTTATCTGTAAAAGTGGTAAATAGTTAAATGCCCCTTAATCCGTACCAAACGTGTACGTATATAGCTAGGTGACACGTGTGGTTATATAATGACCTGACCGGCTCCTATTAATGACTGTTGACATGCTGGGCTTGCGAGGTGATGCATGTAGTACAGATTGCGGGACGTACACATGCAGATTAAAAGGGAAGTCAATGTGCTTTGTGCTTGTGCGTATGGGTAGGCCGGTACGACACTGTACACAAAGTCGTTGCCAAACATGCACGTACGTACAGTACATGTACTGTGTACAGCCCATCGCATTAAAAAAACAAGTGCATTTCACGGAGGGAAAGGAAAACCATAGTTTTGCTATCGGCAGGTTGACCGTTGGTGATGCCCTCCGGATTTCTAATTTCATAGTGAGATCTTAGTATTAAGTTTCCAGTGCCGCAGTGGCTAGATGAAGTTTGCTTGATGTTTTGGGTTCGACCCTAACTCGGAGCTTTTTCTTTGTCTCCATTTTTGCTAAACCCTTCAATTTTTGGTTATGGTATAACGTGTAAACTTTTCCAACTGATAATAAATATCAGTGCTATGTGTTAAATTTCTACATGTATCATCATTCATTTATCGTGTCTAGTATTAAAAACCCACATTAATTCTAACTTTTCTATTTTTGTCTAATATTAGTACTATTCGGTTGAATAAAATTTTCGGTGCACCTAAAAATGTTAGCAGTGGGCTAGCCTGTTTTTTTATCAAGATCCGCCACTGCCACTGCTAGGCTGTAGAGAGAAAGGTATGGAGTCTTACTAGCTAGAACCATAAGTTGTGGGCTATCCAGTTTAGATTCAAGCCTCCTCTTATATTCAGCTTTTTTTTCCAACCTAAATCATAGCTTGTTGATCTAAGGGCCACTGTATTGTCTTCTACCTCCAGCCAAGGGAAGCATCAGAAATACAAACATGGCTGGGGACAGCTCATCGAAGACATGGACGGGGACGACAAGAGACTTCCATGGCGAACCTCGGTATCAATTTGTTTAGGGGTTAGGGACTACGGGAGATGATTTAAAGGAATCGCTGAGGTAATGGACGAGGGAGGAGATCCGTCGAACGGGGCTTGCCAGCACCAACGAGCGTGGAAGTGAAGAAAAGTTGGATGTGAAAGAAGACATCGATGCCTTTGAACGAGGATCTTATCGTAGAGGGAAAATTGACTGATAATAAAAAACTGCTGCTGATTGATGCATAGGTGATCCAAAAAATCAAAGAGGCATACATTGTCCAAAGAGAATTTGGGGACAGGGGAGACATGGATCTATTAAAATAACTTATAATTTATAACTATTTTTATGATTGAATTAAATATTAAAATACTTTAAGCATGACATATAGTTTGACCATTTATCTTTTTTTAAAATATGCAAAATCTCAATAACGCTGTATATTTTGGAAGAAGGGACTCGCATATGCCATGGGAACCGTAGTTTCTGCCGTACGAAAAGAGACAGAGAACCACAGGAATACGTGCGAAAAATACTGCAGCAAAACATCGTTATTGAGAGATATACGAACTACTCAAATAGTGCTATCCAGAGGTGCATTACTGTATCAAAACAGTGCTCTGCACAAGAGACTAGCTAGTTAATAGCTTACACGAGTACGTTATTTCGCATATTCCCACGTACGTCGTCGCAGCTAGCTAGACACGATATTGTGCACGTACAGGACGCACGCACGCACCTTGGTGATGTCGGCGACGACGTCGCGAGACGAGGCGGAGCCGAAGACGTGGATGACGTCGCCGACGACGAAGGTTATGAGCGGCTTCGCCATCCCGTTGGCCACCGCCGCCACCGCGCCCACCGCCATCAGCGCCGCGTCCAGCCTGTCCGCGAACCCCAACATCCGCCACACCGACACGCGCCCCGTGGCCGCTACGGCGCAGCGCCTTGGGGCGCCATGACCACCGTCTACGTCAGTTCTAGAGCTCGGTTGCTCTCTCTCCCTCATAGTTAATTTGCTCTCTCGTCGTCAATTGGCCAACTTTTGCGAGTCAGGAATTGCGAGCTTGGTGGATTTTGGTTAAGTATGTCGTATATAAAGAGCGTACTGAGAAAGGTTTAAAAGACTACATGACCTTGTGACCTCGTGAACCTAGATATTATCACGAAATTAAACTGAAGGAGGTTATACTGTCCGTGCAGTATACTATATCCATCACACCTTCTATTCTTCTAGTACTCACCTAGGCTTATATATCGATCTCCACCACTCTACCTTATCTCTTCTAGATTAGGCTTCATTCGGTTCGGAGGGATACCTACAGAATAAACATTATCCGCACATTCATTTCACATGTTTTAAAAAAAGAATTCCCATAGAAATCATGTACCAATCCTCCAAAATGCCATAGGAAAAAATAACATCCACTCCATCCATACTGTGAGAAAGGAGTCCCGTCAGAATGAACCTACGGGAACCGTTACCCCCGTCCCGACATCTTTTTTTCCCCACACCACGACCGGTTCCAATCGGGTGGAGCCCTCACCTTCATCGCCAATCTCCGCCGCGAATCCCCCCGCCGGCGAGTCCCGTGCTTCTTCCGCGTCGTTGGCGTCGCGCGCGGCCGACGACGCGCGCTCCGGCACCATCCCTGTGAATCTGCGCTTTGGATCCAGTCGCGGGCGACCCTGTTGTCACCGCGCGAGCGATCCCCGCTTCTTCCGCGTCACCGCCGTCCTCATCGCCGTCGCGCCTGGGCTAGCCGCCGTCACCGAGGCCTCAATCATCTCCGCACAAGTTGAATCTGTAGGTAAATAACCGTTCCCCTTTTCAATCTCTTACTATAGGTTTCAATCTCTCATTTCCCACATTTTTTTTCCCAAATTAGTGGATGCATTTGTAGGGTTTCATCAATTTCTAGGCCTCAATTATCACTTCTTCATAGCTAGAGTGAGAATGGGAAGAAGAGAGGGAGGGGGGAGAAAATGCTTGAGATATGTGTTTTGCAACCCGTTTATATGTAGGAATTTTAACACATAACAATGGAGAAGCAATGGGTTCCAGCAATCCTTTTTAATGTACTATTTTTGATGATGATTTTCTGTTCAGGATTCTTGAGATATGTTATCAGCAGTTGTAGGTCTCAAACCCATTTACATTGAGGATTTTCACACACAACAATAGAGAATAAATGGGTTCCAGCAAACTTTTTTCACATAGTTTTGATGATCATTTTTTTCACGAATGTGCAATGTTCTCTTGGCAAACGTGAGGGTGGGAGGGAGTGAGGCACCATCCTAGGGTGTTTTTTTACTCTCTTTTGTATTTGTTAACAGGGTTTCCTCTTCATGGCACGTGTGTGTGATGACTCAGTTTTCACATCTGTGCCTGCCAAGACCAATGCGGGTGCACTAACACTAAAGCAAGTCGCCGACCAACCGGGTACCAACAAAGTTCCCCATTTAACGAAGAGAGTTGTATCAAAGCCTAAGATTAGGAGGTCACCCAGGGTAAAGGCAAAACCAAAAGAGGTAGAAGCCAGCTCATCTCAACCTGCCAACACAAAGAGGAAGAGAGAAGAAGTTGAACGCAAGATAAAGGCAAAACCAAAAGAGGCAGAAGCCAGCTCATCTCAACCTGCCAACACAAAAAGGAAGAGGGAAGAAGGTGAACGCAAGGTACTGTCTTTTTCAAATCACATTTGTATGCACTGTTTTTTATAATTAAAATGATTGAATTATACAAAGTTGAGTTATCCCCTCTGCTCACTGTTTTTTTCATGGTTCTGTTTTGCTTTTTGTATTTTCAGGTTATCAAAATAAGATGTAATCTGAGCCGGTTGAGCCAAATAATTTCAGAGTTGTCCCACAACAGAAGAAGTTTGTGTCAAACGCTGGCTTCGAGAAGCTACTATGTCTACAACCATGCTCTGTGCCCATTAGCTTGACATTGTGGCTCATCAAACATGTGAATACAAAGATGGGGACATTAATTGGAGGTCTGTGGAAAATCAATTCCTGTAAAGGCTCTCATTGAGAATGTGATTGGGGCTCCCAAAGGGCAATCTTGTGTTGAAACATCAAAAGAAGCAGATACCACAGTGAAGTTGAAGTTCTCGGAAAATGGAAGAGGGATGCCCATTGCTGCAGCTGTTGATCGGATGTTAAAGCAAGAGACCGAGGATGAGTTTTTTGTATCCTTTATGTTGGTCGCATTGTCTATTTTCCTCTGTCCCGGGAGCAAGATTGCGATCAACAGGGATTACATACCAGCTGTTCAAAATTAGAAAGTGATCAAGGACACCAATTGGTGCGACCACATTGCTGATGTCTTGATGGATGGAATCATAGATTTCAAAGTCACCGCGACGAAAAACATCAATATCACAGGATGTGTTGACATTCTAAATGTAAGAACACACACAACCCCTCTCCCACACCCCTTGAATTCTTTTTTGTTCTAGCATGGCACCCTGTGTACCATCCATAGTACACCAAGGATACCATCCACGGTACCCCTGGTGTAGCATGGATCTTCACTGATTTTGACTATCTTTTCACTGTCTTTTTTACTGATTTTGAATCATGGGGTACCAAGGAGATTTTTTCACTGTCTTTTTTATGTACAGATTATCTTCATTGATTTTGTTTCCACCATTTCTTTCACATGACACCCCTCGTATTGGGCATATAAGCGCCAATCATATTAATGTTGTCCTTTCGAAGTCTACAAATGCGGATTTTGCTTCTCTACTGGTATCACAATTTATACATGATTTTCTTTTTTGCTTTTTTCTCCGGATGCACACGCAACATGTTATGTTTTTCTGTAGTTAAGAGACTTTGAAGCAAGCATCTATGCTGAAGGAAACACCGGACAAGAGGAGCTGCTGAACGGGGCAATTCAATTCCCGTTGATGTTGAAAACAATGAAATGCAGGACAAAAATGTTGAAGCAGAGGTATATGTTTTTTCGACGAAGCACCATCATGAGTCGAAACGTTTTTGATACCAGTTTTTACTTTTTTCCCTTCAAGCAGTATGGTGATGGTCCGAACATTGAGACGACGAGCCATGCACCCCCTCCAAATTCTCGTGCTGACAGTCGGCATGCGCAAGTGATGGTCCCAACATTGAGACGACGAGCCATGCACCCCCTCCATCTTCTCGTGCTGACAGTCGGTATGCGCAAGCTCAACATGGTGGATTCAGCGGCACCCGCACTGGCAGCTATGAGGTCAGATTTTTTCTTGCCCTTAATTAACTTTCTTCTCATCCAGCACACCACACACCCTGGGATGGCACCTAGGGGTACCATCTATGGCACCAGGGGTGGTACCCAGGATGGCATCCATGGGTACCATGCCCATAAAATGATATGCATGGCACCACCACAGAGACATTTTGCACCTTTTTTATAAAAATCCACTGCCATTTTTTTCAGGTACCAGCACATAACAATTGGCTAAACAAGCTGGAAGAGATGCTAAAGATTAGGAGGGCTGAGATTCTCAAGAGATGCAGAAAAACCATTGAAGCTATTCTGGATAAATCTGATTCAAAAATTATTGCCCACTTCCAGAAAGAAACAGAGAAAACAATGCTCTAAGGCAGAGACACCAGATCTGTTGGAATCCAAGCAAGTCACGATGATGTGCCGTAAGAGGTTGCGGCGCACAACCTCATGGAAGAAGTGGTAAATATTGGAGTTTCCGCAGCTCGGGATGCTTGCACCAGCCATCAAGAAGCAGCAGAAGAGGTATTGAACACTAGGCTTTCACAAATTGGGTTGCACATCAATGAGCAGCAGCCACATGAGCATGAGCTAGCCATTCATCATCACGATTCCTCACTGGACCCTCCTTTTGGCGCTACCAAAGAGGGAGATAGTGTCAGCAACAATGGGAAAGATACTACAACGGGGAACAACGGCGACAAGGGAGATGCTAACACCAAGGACTCGGAGGGAGACTAGGGTGTACCCCAACTGAAGACAAAACAATTGGAATGTCCTCTTTCAATGACACATGTAAGTACCACAACACATGATGCATATGTTTTCGCACCATTTTTTCCCCGTAATAAAAAATAACGTTGATGTGTTTACTCAACTTCCTTTTTCAGCAACAGCACACCCTAGAGTGATGCTATTGTAGTGGAGGATTCACCACCACACTCAAGGCCAAGTGACCTCAAGCTACCAGAACTTACTAATCCGATTGATGGTGGCGAGTACTTCCCAGATGCAGAAAGTGTGCCTTCAACAAGCAAGCATAGTGCAAAACAATGCAAGATCAGCCATGCATCTATGGACGCTATTGCTGGGCTTCGGAAGGGGGCATAGATAAAAAATTCCATTAAGGATGTGTACTATGAGCAGGCTAAGGTGGAGCCCCATGGCAAGGAGGAGGCTACAATGGTGTCGATTCGTGGAACCTATGTCATACACAAGGATTTCAGCGATGTCCTGAAACCAAGAGGGTGGATTAGCTCACAGTTCATATGGCTTTGCTGCAAAGCAATCGTGGTTGATTGGGAATCATCATCAAGGGTAATCATCGATCCAGCCACCATGGTAACAACTTTTTACACCCATTTTTCATGTTTATTTCTTGCTGATTCCCTGATTCCTTTTTGTTGTTCCCCACTGATTTTTTTTTGTTTGTGCGTGCAATCTTTTTTGCCAAAAAAATAAAACAGGCTGAACTCATGAGGTCATGCCATCTATACAATGTTGGGAAGTTGTGCGCACCTTCTTCAAAATCAACTTAGATGAAGTTGAGGGTCTGTTTCAGTGTACCCATCTTTTTTTTCCTTTACCCCTTTAACATGTGTTTTTGCCTTATAACCCCTACGTGCTTTGCTTCCTTTTTTTTTCTTTTTAGATGTACTTGCTAATTATCCAGGGGGGCATTGGTGGTTGGTTATCATCAGCCTTAAAAGAAGTCTGTTGAAATATATGACTCACTACGGCCAAAAGAAGAAAGTGAGGAGGAGCATAGGGAAACATGGACCAACATAGTGTCATTCTGCTTTTTGTTTTTTCTGTTTATTTTCCTATTTTTGATATCCCTAGTATAGTGCCTTTGACATTTAATATGGATGTCACCAGTAACCATCCATGGTGCCAATGGATAGTACACCCTGGGTACCATCTATGGCACCCTAGGTACCACCTATTCATACATTCTTTTTTTTACCTTCCCTTTTGTGCTCAATCCATTCATTCCCTTTTTTACAGTTTGACAACCTTGTCATTGGAATTGACAATGGGAGGTATAGAGATAAATAGTTTGGATTTAGTTGCCTTTTCACAGTCAGTTACCCGGAGTCCCCAAGCCAACAAAATATGTCTAGACTTTTCGATTCTATGTTTTTTTTTGCTGCTAGACAGATCACCTAAACTATTTACTCTCTAACAGACACGACTGCAACTTTTGCATGATAATTGAGTGCTACAACGGCAAAGCCCTAATCGGTTACAGCACGATAAATATTTTCTATATTCTCTTTATTTTTCCCAGTGCGGTCCATTTTTTCCATTCCATTGATGATTTATAGGTTGATCTACCTTTGCCTATCCTTTTTCAGAATCACATACCCACCTACCGCATGCAACTTTGCTACAGGCTGATCTACCATCGCTTCAACGACCTACGCCGGCATCGCTCCAAGTAGATCCAAAAATGAAAAGAAAGGAAATAGAGCTTCTTCTGTTTTAGTTGTGTATTCTGCTACCAATAAAGGGTCATAAACAGTTATTTCATTTTGTCAAAAAAAACACCTCTTATGTAATGACAAGTATCATGATAGAACTTACGGAAAAGAACCGCAGTCCTCTAGATGAAATATGTTACATTATGTTTGTTCTTTCTTTCTATTTTGGATGGACTATTTTAATTTTTTTCTGGCCATGTCATTTTTAACGGATATAACTGCTCACTCACACACCCTGCATCCCATGGTACACCCCTGTTGTACCATCCATGAGTACCATACATGGTACAACAGGAGTACCATCCATGGGTACCATGGGCACCCTTGGGTACCCTGTGATTCAAATATGCCAAATGACAAGTTCTCATACATTTAAGTTAATATCAGAACAGAAACTTTTCTAGCAACAGGTTACAGAACATAAAATGGTATGCATGGCATCAAGAACATAACTAGGTCTTTGACTGATTGCTTGTCGACATCTTTTTCTTCTTCTTCGCCGAGCCACCGTCATCATGCACAGAAGATTTCAGCCTAGTTGAATTCTTTGGCTGGCCCCTCGAAACTTTCTTTTTGGGATCTTTGACTGTTGCACCGCTACGGCCTGCCATGGAGTGGTCCCTGCTGTTATCACCTACATTTTGTGTGTTTTCATTAGGTTCAACAACAGGTTGTGCTATCAGATTCATCTCCTCTAATTTGCCTGCCAAATCACTAATTGTCTTCATAGCAAGACCATAGCCTTGTTTTGTTTTGCATCCTTCAGCTGCAACCGCCACCGACCTCTTGCAGACCCTCATGTACCTCAGCTTCCTATTTGACGCTTCATCCATATTTCTCGGCTCAAGCGGCACTAAGGAGTGTTCACACCCTCTCAACGTCCAGCGATGAAACATATATTTCTCTGGGATAATATACACATTCAGTTGTGTCATCACCCTAAGAATGTCCCCACACAGCATACCGTCTCTTTCGAACTCTTTGCACACACAAACAAATGTTTTAGTACCCAAATCAGCATGGACCAAGAACGCTTTGTTGTTCTCATCAGACATAATTTTTTGCACCAAGAATGATACATCTTCCGACCCATTTAGTACGGTGTACAATGTAATTCTTTGCATCACCTGTTAAAACCTCTCAAACATAGCACGAGTGTAGAACGTTGAAGCCTACTCTTCTATTGGATACAAGGACCATAGCTTAGGCTCTGTTTGGACAGTGATGAATCGCTGTTGGTCATCTCTGTCAAGGCATAACTGAGCAAGTTTCTCATACCGTGTGATGATGTTCCTAATGGAATCACCAGGCTGCACGAAGTCCTTGAACAAATTGTTCATGCTTTCACTCTGCTGTGTAGTGCTCATGAATGGGAAGAAGCAATCCACGAAATAACATGGGACCCACATCTATCTGGTATCGTACATGTGGCACAAGTAACTGTTCTCATGCAGCTCATGGGTGTCAAGCAATTTGTTCCACTTTTCATCAAATTCTGCAGGGTTCAGAGAGTTATCAACAACATCCTTCAAGTCCTCTTCAAAACCATTTTTATTTTTGAGCAGCTCACCCAGCTTTTTACTAGCGTTCCTTTGCATGTGCCACAGGCAGCGTCTCTAGTGTTTAGTAAAACATTTGCAATTGCCGCCTCCATCGCTTTGTCTTGGTCAGTCATAATACACTTGGGGGCTTTTCCATCCATTGCTCTCAAGAAGGTTTTAAACACCCATTTAAAGGTTTCAATGATTCCATCTTTCAAGAAGACACAACCAAAAAGTATGCTCTGTGTCGAAACGAGATTTCGGCAATAGATTTGTATGTAATGGTCAACTGTTCTCGCCAACCAGGAAACTCCAAGGCCTGCTTCCTGCTCACTTCCTCTCCCATGTGCATTGTCCTGCTTTATGTGCATCCTGATGCAGCGTAAGTATTGCACTACTGATCACATATATATAACTGTTGATAGTCTTAAAATTAACTCTATTGTTTTCGTCCTCCTGCTGCATCTTCATCACCATCCGCCTATAGGTCGTCGCACACAGACGCAGGTAACGATGGCTTCCTGCACTCAATAATTAATTCAAGTGAATTTACTTGTTTCATGATTGCAACAGTGCTTGACTGGTAAAGAGATGAATGTTGAGGTTTCGCACTGCCATGGGAGTTTATTTATCTTGCACATAAATAACTTTGGTCAGTAATTCTGATGCTTGTGTTTATTTCTTCTGAACTTGATTAAGGGGGTAGCAGTCCAAATTTGGTTGTTGTAGCTCATATCAGTAGTTCTATGTTTCTTTTTCAGTTCGGTGTCAAATCTGATTCAGGAATTGCTTAACGGTTAAGTAGCAGCTTGGTGCAAAGACATAACGAGCTGCTTGGTAGCATCAATCCTGAATTGATCATTCTGCAGAATCTGATCACCATCTTAGCTCACTAATACTGAACCTGTGCTCCATACTTCCCAAAAATAAAAATTGTAAGTCCAAGCCTCATGTTACTCCTGTTGTTACATAATGTAGTGATTGGGAATAACAAAAGTATTCCTGGCCAACTCTCTCTGTTTGCCACTTTGAGATTTGTAAAAAAAATGGATGATATGGCATGTTAGCCAAACTCAAAGTAGTGGTCGGAAATAAAAGATTTTCAGCCCACTCTATGTCTACCATAGCCTAGCTATTCACTGGTTGCAGCAAGTCTGCTGCCATTGTCTTCCGGCCAGTCAAACCATTGCTCATTGCTCTGAATCAGTGAACAGCATGAAATGCATCTAATGCATATTGATCATGCATCGATCTAAGGTTTTATACACTTGATGATTTTAAATGGTGTCAACATAATTCCAAGTATTGTGCTAGGTTTGGGTTAACTAGAATATAATTTATGGATATTTGCAGGTTCCTGACTCCTAAGGTCTTCTAATATACTAGAAATGTTTGCGGCGTAACGCCGCGCGCGTATCTATGCATATTATTTTCTACAGAAAAACAAATATATAGCATTTAAGTTATTAAAAATAAATATTCAAAAAATCAATTCAAAAATGATTTAAAAACATGGAATTGCAGGCCCAAAACATACTCACTGCTTTCAAATATAAGGGATTTTGTGAATGAATCTGAACATACACTTGTCTATATTATTTTCATGCACCATTTCTAACTAACTTTTGCATGCATACAATAACAAGTATAAAATTAATGATTTTTCTAACATTTATTTATTAGGAGTCTAAATATTTTTTTTGAAAGGAATTACTACCAGGCTTTCCATTTTTACCCCTCCGTATCCGCAGACCGAACATCTCCCTTTTTTTCCATCGATGCCATCATCCGCGTCGCCGTCTCCGTCTACATCCGTGCCGCCGCCGCCGCCTCCGCTGCATCCAGGCGCGTGCCGCTTCCTTCATCTGCCGCCGCCGCCTTCCACGGGACGACGCCACACTATCCTTCGTCCGCGTCGCCGCCTCCGTCTCCATCCGCTGCAACGATCTCTGCCCTCTCCGATGAGACCGACCTCATCCGTCGACGCCGACTCCTCGCATCCCTCAGCCGCCGTGCTGGTACGTCTGCGCTATCTGCCTCAGCCTAGCCACTCTCCGTTGTGAATGCAGTATATTTCTGAGACCCTTGTGCTGATGTGAATGCAATATATTTTTGGTAATATGTATTGTTCTGTAACAAGTGATAATAATGTAAGATGATAGTGCCCAAAGGACGTTTCCATAGGATTAAGGAACATAAGTGACTTACTCTCTGTGGCTTACTTGTTGTTCATCTAATCTTCTCTTTCTAATGATCTAATTTTATCTGGCAGCCGTCATCGATATTTTTTTTTTCTTTTGAAGCACCTGGGTGGGTTTAGATGGTCTACTGCGTGGAGTACCTTTGCTGATGATTTTTCAAGGCAAGGTGATGATGTGTAATTTTTCGAATTTCATAGGCCATACTCAAGTTCTAATCACGACTTCCCTGCGCCCGATCAATGGCATCGTCTCAGGTATTGCTATCATCCGTCCCTAATGGTTTGGAGTATACGCTTCATTCATGCCATGTTCTTGCACTGAGTCCCAGTCATGGTTGTGAAAACCAAAATAACATGGAGTAGCTAGCATAAATTCCTGAAGAAGAATATCATTACGCACATTATTTTTTTGGCTTTCACAAGGACAACAAATACTAAGTCAGTACAATGACAATTACAGGCTAAAGAATTGAATTTTCCTTCATTACAACAATTTTTTTTACGGCCTTTGCTATGGATATCAATGGGGGAGCTCCACACCTACGTCATCGACGAGATCAGGTCAGTTTACTTGTCAGTTCATCGATTACCATATTGTTTAGTTGTCTGCATACTAATTTCTCCATTATTACTCACAGGCCCTTGTGCCGAAATTTATAATGTAAATGCCGCCAAAAGCAAAAATAGCCGTGCCTCTGTACTAGGTCAAAAATTTAGGGGTGCAACACCAAAGTCGTCGACGAGATCTGGTCGGTTTTCCATCATTTCAGATATCTATACTACTTAAAAAGACTGTTGTGGTGACGGTGACTCACCCAAATCTAATGGTTGAGATTAGTTCTGTAATCCTCCGGCAGAATCACCCCGTAATTACCCACTTCCTTTTTTACCCTTCGGTAGCCGCACCCCCTACCATCGCCATCCAAACGCCGACGCCACACACCGCATCCATCTGCACCATCGCCGCCAACTTCCATGCGCTACCGCCGCATCCATCTGCACCTTCGCCGCCGACTTCCACGCTCCGCCACGGTCGACTCCTCCAGGACATTGCCCTCAGCCACCGTGCCTTGCCCTCACCCTCGATACGAATTAAGCAATTGCTCGTGTGCTAACCAACCTGAATTTCCTTCATATTACAGTGACTGCTTGTGTTGCTGTTCAATCCAAGTGTTTTGAAGATTTATTGCACATGTTTGCACGACGCTTGTGTTGACCGTAAGGTATTATACACCCCCATTCATACAGACTACAAAATATTATTTTTTCTCTGTATATTCTGTATCGGTGATACAGAAAATCAGTGACCGTAGCCTTTTTTTTTTTGATTAAACTGTAGAGTATGGCTAGATCAAATGAAATGGATGCCATACAATTCCATCCCATCATTAAGAAGGGCGAGGATATTAACCTTTCTCCGTTCTGCAACTTGATATCTTCTTGTTGGTTGTGGTCATCGTAATAGAAAGTTGGCTGATGGGCGATGATTTTACACAGCAAGCAATCATCGTGATAGAAAGTTCTGCATCTTTGGAATTTTTGTGAGCTATTGCTAATTAACTGAATTTTTGTGAGCTACTGCTAATTAACTGACCACACCTACTTAGAACAGGACATCTGAAATTGCCACTATAAATATGCATGCTAATTTTTTGTTCATACTTTTTAAGTTTCGTGGTTTGGAATTGGAAATGTAGTTGGGATCACCACTGTGGCCCGATCCCATATACTCCTATGTTACTGCATAATAAGATGTGTACTGTTTCCAAGAACAAAAGAAATCCGGCTTCCGGGTAAACTTTTATTGATAGTGTATGTTTGGGGATTGGAAATGTATTTAGCATGCAACTATAAGATCAATATACATATATAACAGTGATCTATTTTTAAAGTTTAAATAATCTGAGTCATTCAGCCTCTTTTTGTTCCTTCTGACAGAGATCAGATTTGTTTGGATAAAGGGATGTCGAAACAAAGTCGAACATGAAGGTAATTCTCGCTGAATGTTTTATATTTGCACTTAAAGTATGGATTTGAGTGCACGATGTTGTATTGGAAATGCTATTTTACAGCATTTCTGATAAAATGGGTTAATTTTACTATTCATTCGGTTTTGGTTGTGTTAATGTTGAAAATGGCATGACCTGTATGTAGATGCATTTCTGAATATGCGGCTAATTCATTCTGATTACTTA
>CM002476.1:10606626-10622213 GCA_000325765.3 Leersia perrieri | reverse complement strand
CAAGAGCACTCTGAGACAGCATTAGCGATTGTCCGGTACTCGGCCTCGGCACTCGATTGGGAGACAGTGGTTTGCCGTTTAGACGACCACGAGATGAGCGAGTCTCCAAGGAACACGCAGAACCCCGATGTAGAACGGCGCGTGTCTGGGCATCCCGCCCAGTCGGCGTCGGAGTAAGCACTTATTGTTGGCGTAGTCGTAGTGCGCAGTTGGACGCCGAGATTGGTGGTGCCGCGGATATACCGAAGGATGCGTTTGAGCATTGTCTGGTGCACATCCCGCGGCGCTTGCATGTGTAGGCACACTTGCTGTACTGCATACGCAATGTCCGGACGTGTGATTGTCAGGTATTGCAAGGCGCCGGCGAGGCTCCTGTACGTCGTGGCGTCGTCGATCAGCTTGCCGTCCGAAGCAGATGACTTGGGCTTGGTGTCTGATGGGGTGGCGACGGGGTGGCAGTTGGCCATCCCAGCGCGCTCCAAGAGATCCTCGGCATATTGGGATTGCGAGAGGAAAAACCCCGTCCGGTTGCGATGAACATTGATGCCGAGGAAGTGACGAACAGGTCCCATGTCCTTGACGACAAAGGCGTCATGGAGCCGTGTGATGACATGGTGAAGAAGTTCGTTGGTTGATGCAGACAGGATCATGGCATTTACGTAGAGGAGCAAATATGCCATGCCGCCGGTGCCGTCGTAGACGAACAGCGACGAGTCGGCCTTGGACTACCGAAAACCCATGGACGTCACATGCCCGACGAAGCGCTCGAACCACGCCCGTGGTGCTTGCCGAAGTCCGTAGAGCGATCTGGAGAGGAGACAGACATCGTTGGGTCGGTCGGCGTCGATGAAGCCTTTTGGTTGCTCGCTATAGACTTGTTCGCGGAGATTGCCGTGAAGAAAAGCATTGGAAACATCAAGTTGGTGTGCAGGCCAGCGCCTCGTCGCGACAAGTGTGAGGACAGTGCGGATCGTCGCTGGTTTGACCACCGGCGAGAACGACTCGCCGAAGTCGACGCCGGGCCGTTGGTTGAACCCCCGGACAACCCATCGAGCCTTGTAGCACTCAAGAGTGCCGTTGGGATTCATTTTATGCTTGAAGACCCATTTGCTGGTGACGATGCAAGCACCCGGTGGACGCGGGACAAGTGTCCATGTTTTGTTGGCCTGCAATGCATCGAACTCAACTTTCATGGCTGCATACCAGTGGGGATTGCGGACGGCGGCGCGGACACTGCTCGGCACCGGGGAGATTGGTGAAGTAGCCGCCAATGCATACTTGGGGTTCGGCTTGTGGATGCCAGCTCGAGCACGAGTCACCTTGGGATGACCGGTGGTCGGCGCAGCCACGCGGGGCGAGGACACAGTGGGCGCGTCGAGTGTTGATGCAGTAGGCGAAGAGGATGCAGAAGTTGGGTGTTGTGGTAGCCGACCTGGGCGTGCTGCACGCGCACGCGTTGTGTGGTTGGGGAGCTCGGTGATGGGGCGTGGTAGTGCTGGAGCCGGAGCTGATGGTGGTGCATCATACACCAACGGGCTGGGCACGTCGTCAGCGCGTACCGGCCGGTCGCGGAAGGGGAAGACCAGCTCATCGAAGACCACGTGACGTGAAGTGAGCACACGCCCTGTCGAAATGTTGTAGCAGCGATATCCCCGGTGATTAGCTGGGTAGCCGATGAAGACGCATGGCGCAGAACGAGCGTCGAGCTTGTGGATGCTTGTGGCCGAGGTGTTGGGGAAGCAGCGACAACCGAAGACACGAAGCTCGTCGTAGGACGGTGGAACGCCAAAAAGGAGCTCGTGTGGCGTTGTGGATCCCATGGCACGGCAAGGACGTTGATTGATCAGATGTGTCGCTGTGGCAAGTGCTTCGGCCCAGAACGCTAGTGGTGCTGCACTATGAAAAAGTAAAGTTCGCAGACAATCGTTAACAGTGCGCAATATACGTTCCGCCTTCCTGTTTTGTTGTGAAGTATATGGGCAAGATAGACGAAGCTGGACGCTGAGGTTGGAGAAGTAAAGGCGGAGAGCTGTGGAATCATACTCCCTACCATTGTCAGTCTGAAGAGCCATGACAGGGAGACGAAATTGAGTGTGAACGTATGAGAAGAACGCCCGTATGGTAGGAAAAACATCAGACTTATTTCGGAGGGGAATTGTCCACAGATAATGAGTAAAATCATCCAGGAAAACAACATAATATTTATAACCCGAGTGACTAAAGACTGGTGAAGTCCAAACATCGGAATGAACTAATTGAAAAGGAAAATAAGTCTGAGATGCTGAAACTCCAAAAGGTAAACGAACATGTTTGCCCAGCCGGCAAGAGGAGCATGAATGGGCAGTGGACTTATTACAATTAAAGGGAAAGGTAGCTAAAATTTGAGAAGTCACTGGGTGGCCTGGATGCCCCAATCGCTGATGCCACAAGGAGAGTGTCACAGATGCAGTGAGAGCCTGATGGCGTTGGAGGCGAAGGGAGTAGAGATCGCCACCACTCTCACATCGGAGCATCTCCGCCCTGGTAGGAAGATCCTTAATAGAGAAACCAGTAGGGTCAAATTCAATGGAGACATTATTATCACGGGTAAGGCGACGAACAGAGATCAAATTTTTAACAAGTGATGGTGAAACGAGAACATTGTTTAGATGCAATGGAGAAGTGGCAGTAGGAATTAAACTCTGTGCTTGGTGCGTGACGGGCAGTTGAGCACCATTGCCTACAGTGATGATAGAAGAAGACGGCTGGAGAGTTGAGGAGATCAGATTACCAGGGGACGAAGACATGTGCGACGAGGCACCGGTGTCAAGGTACCATTCGGACGCGCCGGACGGCTGTTGCGGAACGCCGGCGGACTGAAGAGCTGCGTAGAGGCCCGCGGTGTCGAAGGAGTGGGCCACGCCGCCCGCCGGTGCAATGGAGAAGTGGCTGGCAGCCATGGCCTGCTGCAGCTGGAATGGAGGACGAGGGCCCAGGACACCGGCGCCGGGTGCGCGGAACGGCATGGGCCAAGCCTGCACCATGCCCTCCCATGGATTGTACTCGGCGGACCATTGCGCGTTCTGATTGGTGGAGCGCGGGTTCGCGCCGCCATTGCCCCGGTTGGTGCGGTTGTTGCGGTTGTTGCCCTTGTTGTTGCTATTTTTGGCGCCGCCATTGTAGGATCGGTTGTTGGAGCGGGACGCGTTGGAGTTCACTGAAGCATCGGTGGTCGCCGCAGGTGTCAAGGTGGAGGAGGAGTTGGAGCGCTCGCCATGGGTCGCGGCGAGGGCCTGTCCAGCTTCAGCAACGGCGTCGTGTTGAGCGCTCAGTTCCTCCAGGAGGAGAAAAGAGTGAGCGCTCATGAAGGTATGAGGAGGGAACTTCGAGGTGATCACGAGCTTCACATAGCGATCACGAGGATTGAGGCTGCGAAGTAAATTCAAGACCTGACTGGGTTCAGACACGGGATGGCCGATGTCCCGTAGCTGATCGGCAAGGCGCTTTAGCTTGGTGCAGTAATCGTTGATCGACATGTCGCCCTGCTGAAGAGAACGCAGCTAGGCTTCGAGGTACACCGCCCGTTGCAGCTTGTTGTCGAGGAAGAGGCCCTCGATGGCGTTCCACAGGGAGAAGGCAGTGTTGCGTTGGCCACGGACGATGTCGAAGATGCCACGGGAGACGGTGGTGAGGATCCAGTTCACCACGTAGGAATCAACCATGCGCCACTCGCCGTCGGGATCCGCGGACGGCGTAGGCGAGCCAACGTGGCCCTCGAGCCCGAACTTGCCGAGGGCGGAGTCGAAGAAGTAGCGCCACTGGCCGTAATTGCCTTCATCGAGGTCGAGGGTGACAGGGACATGGGAGTGGATGGAGACCGCCTGGAGGACAGCGGCGGAGGCTGGATCGACTGGAATGTCATCGTCAGAGTGGTAGGAAGAAGGCGCCATAGATGCGGAAGCGTTGGCGAAGGGATTCTAGGAGTGAACCTTGGACGATGATACCATGTAAGAGAGAGTATGGCCCAACCGATGAATGTATTGATCATTAGTTGTGTATATATATAGATTACAACATAGGCCTTTGGCTATGGCGGTACACGCGTGAGCGGGCGAGCGTACAAAGCGGGAGCGTCGGCGCCGTGATGACCGGGCACGCGGGTGCGCGTTGCGGCGTGCTCTCCGGAGTCGTGGATGCGACGGGTGCGTGCATGGCGCTGGACGTTGGAGGCGCTGAAGACTCGGTGTAGCTTAGCTGTTGCAGGAGCTTATCCGCTGACATTGATGAATAGTCTAAATATATTTTATATTAGATAAGCTAAATTTTAAAAAAAAAGAACAATTCAGGGTGTTTGTGATGGAATATAGAACGTGTATTCTTGTGTTGCTGCTCGCATGCTTGTAGTACAAAATATAGCATGAGAGTTTACACATACAGTGAAGTTGCATGTGTTCATGGTTTGTTCACTCTGGATGATTGAGATACTCGGCTAAATTAAGCAATTAAGAAAATATGTGAACTGTTGTTATCGTTCTTTCAGAGACTGCCTAGAAGCATTGCTGCTCCTATGACTAGTGGTATTACAGTTCTTTCTAATATTTACGACATTGTCCGAAGGTGTGGCCCATCTGATTCTAGGTTGCTATATTTAAAGAAGATGGAGTAATTTGCTGGTAACATATTATTCTTTTGTTGCCTTTGGGTATAATAATTGTTCTTCAGTAAATAGTAAGAGAAAATATTTCGTATTCCAAAAGAGCCAAAATAAAACTATATGCATTAAAAGATTAAAATAATTAAATTAGACGCTATTTGTGTAACATTATGAACATTAGGGCATCTTTTAAATAAGTTAGGGTATAAAATAAACTGTTGAGAAAGCCAGGTGTTTGACTAAAAAATTTAAGAAGGGGCTCCATGGAAAAACAAGATAAATTTCTAAATTTACATCTAAACACGAAAAAAAAATTTCTCTTTTTCGTATTGTATTATCAAAAACTATAAGGGGTTATCCACAAATAGTTTAGTTGCTACTTATTCAGTGGAAGGATCTATCTAATCGCCCTGTTCAGTTGGCTAAAATTGGCTGGGCTGATTGATTTTTTCTATAAGAGCTGGCTGGGCTGAATCAATTTTTCTTAAGGGCTGGCCAAACAGGCCCAATATTTCTAAAAAGTGTTAGGGCCTTGATGTAAAAAGAAAAAGACTGATAGCGACGTGTGAATCACTCCTGTGGCCCGGAATGCAAGGGAAACCAGCGCTTGCTATGCCCCAAAGCAGTCTTCACCTAACAAACTCCTCTATTTGATCAAGCTAGAGGCACAATCTCTAATGACATGGCGTGAGAAAGGTTTGAAACGACTACTAATTCTATGCGACCATCACAGGATACAGAACTCATTGATGTAGAGCTCAATGGCTTTCATGTTTGTACTCACGGAGGTTACCTTACTTTCTGTAGTTAACATTAGCCAAACAGTGTTTTATTGCCATCGTGTTATTTCTGGTGCGCATAAGAATCTCTTGGGTTTGATTTTACATGTCAAATACTTCAATACTCCTGCCTACTATAATTGCAGTCATAAAAAGAGTGGTTATGTATGAAGATTTTTTGTTGATCAGACTCTTTTTCCTTCAAGCTATAATGTGTTGTTTGGTGATTTTGTTGTCATATTCAATACTCCTGCTTATGATGTTTTGTATCCATGATATGGAAATTTATGTGGCTTCATATATTAAAACTGATTGTCAGATGTTTCTTAAACCATACTGTTGTTCTTTTTGTTTGTTCTGTTTATTCTTGGATATCTTGCACCATTTGATATATTCATTACTGTAGTGCAATTTATGGTACCTTTCAGCTTGCAATTCGTGAATATTGACATTGTTGTTAAATGGTGTCTAAAATCTACACTTTCGTCTCAGCACTAAGTTGCATTAATTGTTGATTCCAACAATATGTTGCCTGCCGTTTTATTATCGTGCAGTTTAAAATGCCTTTTCACATGTTTAGAATGACCTTGCTATCTGATGAGTTGGATGATTTTTTTTCTAGCGCCTGAAAAGTAAGTTGATGGAAGGTCCTGTCTTGTTTTCCAATTGACCTATAATTGTAAAATCATATAGATGACCAAAATTGTTATGTAATCCTATATTCGTATTTTATAAAGAAATTGGTGGAATAGATTTCAATATGCTTGAATTTTCCTTACTGATACTCTTTTGTTGACTGTGCTGAAAGGAAAATATCTTGGGTGGGTTGTCATTTAATAACTTGAGGGATTTCGCTCCGAGATAGTCTCTCAAACTACTACTACGCGGTGAGATCAAATACACCAAATGATAATCATGTACGATGGACTGATCATTTGGAAATTAATGTGTTCTTGATTGGGTTTCACACACATAACAAAACACTTTTCTGTACTTAGAAATTATGTTCGATATCTATCGGTGTAGTTTTCTTGTAATATTGTATTTTCTCTACTTAGAAATATATTTGGTTTTACAATATTCATATTCTGAGGTTGATTTCATCTATGTGCAGGTCATTGGAATCAAACAAGGGTTGAAAGGCCATTGGGACTTAAATCTTGACGAGCTGGCTTGACCCCTCCTTTACCTACTTGACATGTAACCCCAACCATTAGCATCACCAGTTTGCCTTACAAAAAGTTCCTGTGGAAATAGGGTCTGATTGCATTGTTCGTTTCCTAAAATTATTGTGTTGAAAGTTTGGAAGGTTCTATCTTCACATTCTGTTGTTGAGACCCAAAGGCAACTCAGTTTATTGTGCAAAATTACATAAATGTATTGTTCTGTTACTAGAGTCAGTTTTTAATATATTTATTGAATATCATGTTTTCTATGATTATTGTCAAAACGTATATTGTCCAATGTCTTTTGGCTTTGTTATTTGCAATATCAATTATTACCGTAGTGTTAGCACAGGCATCTTACCAGTGTCTAAAAAAAATACAATGTTTTAATAAATAAACAAAAAAATAGATAAGGAAAATAATCTACTATCATCGTTAAAATCAATGTGCATTAAATTGAATGTGGCAAAAATGGGAATCTGTAATCAACCAACGTGCATTAATTACTACATGTGTCGGTAGGTAAGTGAGATTTACTAGATTTACCAACTCGAGAACTAGAAATGGGTCTACGCAACCTACACAGGAAATGAGCCCTGGCTCATAATAGATGTACTGTATGTACGTATGTAAAATTATTATATGTTTCATGGTGTATGGGCTTTAATGTTCAAACTGGGTTTAAACTATGTTTAAATGAGTATGAAATTTTTTAAAACTTTATAAGTATGAATATTAACTTGTTTACTATATAGTTCAAACAAGTTTGAATTGAATTTGAACTTATACGCGTCATATTTGGTTAAATTTTGATTCTGGGTATGCACCATATATACATATAACTATATTATGGGTATGTGATACATTTACTCAAATATGTTTGAATTTGAAATGTTTTATTGCTAGCTATAAGTTTTTAATGCATTATTATGACTATGTATACCTACAACACTCAAATTTTCAAAAAATTAAACTAAATTTATGTATTTGATACCTTGTAAAACCCATACACCATGAAAAAAAACCAAGGACAGGTGTCGTCCTAATGGTCTTATCACACCACACAATTATTAGGCTCACATCATACGTCTGACTTGGACTAATAAAAGAGGTACATGTCTTGTTTCAATTTTCCCGAACAGCTTGGAAGGAATTTTGATGTAAAACAAAGTTTATCTAAAAGTAAACTCCAAGAAATTTCTAACAAGTACTTGTATGTTCCAAAAAAACCATCTTGATGAATGGTTAAATCTATTTAAACCTAGTGTTATCATAAGCATCCGAACCCACGATCATAAATTGACTTGGGCTATGATACTTGGCTCAAAAACAGTGGCCACGCTATTTTGCGCGCATGCGCAGAGATCGCACAAGAAAAAATCAGGTCAAGACAAAAAAAAAATCAGTGAAGCAGGACAAATGGCATGGTTCATGGCGAAGAATATTTCTATTGCATGCACGGATGTTTGAATCAAAATATAGATTTAACAACATGCAGATTAAATTTTAGTTTGAATCCATAATTTAAATTTTCAAAACCTTTAAATCTGTCAACTGAAATTTTTAATATTTTCACTTAATTTCAAAAACTTGAAACTAGAATTTTAAAAACATTTAAATCAATTTGAATTTAAATTAAGGTGAAAATTTTTGAAGCTTTCATAGAACATTTTCAATTTTTTAGATTCGGAGTTTTTAGAAAGTTTTTTAGTTTCTTGAGATGAACTTTTTGAATTTGATTTTGGAAGTTTATAAACCTTTTAGTTAAAAGTTGGAAATTTTAGATGACCCTTTTGAATTCTGAGTTGAAAATTTTTTGAAATTTGGTTGAATCTTTTTAGGATTTTGAATTTGAAGTTGAGAGTTTTTCAAATTCTAAGTGAAAACATTCAAATTTGGATTTTAATTTTTGAAATTCAGAGTTCAAATATTTGGATTTTTAGAGCAAAAGCATCATTCAATTTTTTTGTATGCGCATGTCTTGGCGAGCCCTGCTTGCTTTTCAGTTGCATTCATACGCTTTTATCAGATGGAATTACCCGTGGCCGAATCAGATTAGTGGCAACGGAAAATTAGGAAGCAGGACTGTCGTGCGCGCTAGAAACGTTGCCAGCACGCACGTGCGAGGTTGTCGTCCCCCAAAAAATAGTGGTGATATGGTAGAAGACTTGGGGAAGGCCCCAAAATCTACCACTTCATCGATTACCATTTATCTCGTGAGCACGCTATACTTTTATTTAGCTATTTGTGTACTTTCTGATTGGTTGGTTTGCTCAACAACCGATCTGGTTCGAATATTCGCACATTTATTTGAAGCTAAGTAGCACGATGTCGCTTGATATATTGAAATATTATTGTCAACAAGGATATACATTCTAAACAAATGGTTACTAGGTTGAAAATAAAATGTCTACTCTAGAGACTAGATCATGTGAATTGTTGTTGCTTTTATATGAAAAATCTAATAGATATAGGTGTTAGCATTGTTATACCAAATATTTATGGGAGTTTAGAAGACATAAATCCTAATCAATAAATAGCGCATTGAATAAAAAATCCATGCATTGAGTATAGAATATTATAGTACATAACAGACATCAGACATCAGTTATATATATCTAAATGCAGACCCCAAAATATCAGTGTACAATTCCATCCATGTTATTTAATGTAGAATAGAACATAAATTCAAACAAATCCATAAACATACCAGTTATATATGCATTACTTAATGTCTAAGCTTCTCTATATAAATATCAAGAAGGAACCGTATGCTAGCCAGACTGCCAGTGGGCTAGGAGAAGGAAAAAAGGTACCAATAATAGTCCATCAATATGCAATCTCTCCTCATTGCACCCGATAAGATAAAGATTATTGTTGTTACTGTTTGCATGGTTCTTGTAATCATGTCTTGTGCCCTCACATCCATATCTACACCTCCACCACATGCGCATGTGCGTGCATCTCCTCCGCCTGCACGTCCACCTTGTCATATGTTGCTACTCTTACTCTTCAATGTTTTGGGGTTTTTTAGTGAACCTTTTCAGATTATTTTTCAATTATATAAAAGGCTCAAAACACTCACACATACTACAGACATATTATGTATTCCACTTTACTAACAAGAGATCAATCCATGAACTCTCGCAAAATATCTAGGCCCCTTAATTTGAATCATGGAAAAAACGATGTAAGAATTGAAAGGATTTAAACCCTACGGAAAATAATCTTATGAAAATCTTGAATCAAATGATTGAATCCTACCAAATCCATGTGCAGAGACAGGGAGTAAGGCGTTTCCCCAAGTGCTACGGTGCATCCGATGGCGGTGCCAAAAAACATGCCGCAAACAGTCCATAAGCCGCAACTGCGACGAATGGGGTTTCAGTTGTCTAACAAAAGTGACGCCTCAAGAATGTGTCTGCTAGTTTTTCCGATAAATATATCAATAGTGGCATGAGTAATAATAGTATCAATAGATGACAAGGTTGTTGTTGATGTTTACATTGATTTCATGTAATCATCTATCTTTATTCTCTAGGGAAGGCATAGATCTATGTATATCAGATGACAAATTGATTAAAGAAATATGATTGGATTTATCATCTTACGTAGTGTTTGCAGTTTCCTTTGTGTTTCCTCATATTCCAAATATAGGTTAATGCGAACTTATTGGTCGAATATTGATACCTTGTGTACATGCTTTGGCAAAATGTGCTCTTCCGAGATGTTACTACTTTACAATCTATACTTAAATAAATTATGCCATTTAGTTTTGTCCACTAAATAGCCCTACTCAACACAACTTCCTCAATAGAATCAAGTGAAAGAGATTACTTAGCCATGAATGTGAAGGCATCTTGATTTTCAACCAAGGGGCTTGACTCATGTCATTTGAAATATTTCAATCTAAACCATTAGAAGAAATTGGGCAATGCCATATGAGCTCTCTCCCAATTTAGTAGAAGGGGAAAACTCCATGTAGTATCCAAATTTGAACGGACATATTCTTCCATTATTTGGAATGATTCTGTAATAGCTAACTTAGGTTGTGTATTGCCCTCAGTAATTCGAAAACCCGCTTAGGTCGTATGTGAACGCTAGGTACAGATCCATGCCAAAGTAAAAGTGCGTGAGTGAACCGTCGCAATCTAAGGCCTTGTACTGACCTACTCAACCTACTCTTTCCTAATTAGAAATCTAAGCCAATCGGTTTCCTAATTTTGTAAGTTTAGGAGTCTTAGTTTCCTTTCTTGTAACGACTGCTTATAGCAAGCCGATTGAGTCGTGTCCTATTAGGACTCAGTTGACCCAAGGGTATAAATTGTATTTCAGGGGCCCCTGTAATTTTTATCCAATGATCAATACAACTTTCGGCGCATCGCCACCCTGGCTCACCGCTAGGTTTTGACGACACTGTGATGTCGGGTTGTGCTGCATCGGTTAAGTCCGAACTTCGGTAGGCGGTATGTATCGTCAAACTTTATGCATATCGATGGTTGGTACTTTCTCGGTTAAGTCCGATATACTTAGTTATTGATGTGCATGTCGCGTATCATGTACATCGTCCAATTTATAGATCAACTTGTTACCTTAAGATTTGTTCGCTTTAGCTAGGACTTTCTCGGTTCAGTCCAATATTCTGGTTGAGGTGCCGATAGGACTTTCTCGGTTCAGTCCGATATTCTAATCGGGTTGCTATCGGTCTGATGTATCAAGGCTTGGCTAATACGACACGATGTATCTACCACTATATATTATGTTAGTCGGTTCGCTTAGATCAGTTAACGATAGTCTTAGCGCAAGTTGTGTTAGTTAGGTCTAATACTTCGGGCTAAGACTAAAGTTGATCGGTTTAGGTGCATCGGTTGGCGGCGTGTGTAGTTCCATCGGGGTTTCAGCCGATGTGCTATCTTGTGACTAGATCTAAGTGTTGTATCGGCTTCTCATGTCATATCTTATTCACAGCTAATACTATTATTGAGCTCACTTGTTTTTCTGTTTACTTGGATCTATGTCTAACATATAGCCGATTGCCATCAACAACATATATACAATCGGCTACAACAAGCGCATTACATCGGCTCTTCAGCCGATCAGCTCCTAGATCATCAACATCACCATCAGTTGGAGGTGCTACAACTCATCGAATAAACAGTCGATAGGCTCCTTGGTGATCAACTTACAACATCTTGTTAGTTGCAGGATCAAGCTGACTGGCACGCCCGCAACTTCAACATTTAGGACCTGCACTGGAGCTAAGTAGATCTCGCAGACCTTCTTGTGTCTGAGCATGGAGAACTCCATCGATCAACGTGCCTGTCAACAACGCTCAGCTGTCGGTGGCAGAATTTTGCGTCAACACAAATTGGCACGCCTGGTGGGACAGGAAGACGTTATATTGGTACAAAGCCTAATTGAGCCGATATATTAAACCCAACTTGTTTGAAAAAGAAGTCAATGCTATCCCAATCACAATAGACAAGATGACGGAAGAATAAAGGCAACAGGTGGAGCAATTCATAACAGATTTTCAAAAGCTTTGTCTAGAATCCTTCAGCATGACGCAACAAGGCCCAATTTAGAAGACACCACTTCCAAAAGCAACTCTGATCAATGAGCCAAATCAAGAGAAAGACAATAATCAGTAGAAGTATATTCAAAATTTGGTCAACGAAGCTGTGAGTTCTGCAACAATCATTTGGACAAGGGTTTTGCTAGATTTTCTTTGGGATTTTATCAAAGAGACCGTTGATGATTCAATTGTTCAGCTCGAAGGGCAACTACATCGGTATCGATATCAGCCAGAATCAACTAACCAGCATCAATATGGAGATTACACGGACTACAAGGAACGACGAGTGGGTCGATAGGATTGTCGATGTAATAAAAGAGCAATATGGTCTTAAACCCATAGAGCAAGATTGTTTGTAGGCGACAATATCCAGATTGGTTTGATCAGGTTTCATTACCTCGCCGATACAAAGTACCAGATTTTTCTAAGTTCTCAGGGCAAGACAACATATCAACTGTTGAACACATAAGCCGATTTTTAGCTCAATGTGGTGAAGCATCGGCTGACGAGGCACTGAGGGTTAGATTATTTCCTCTATCATTATTTGGATCGTCTTTCACCTGGTTTACATCATTGCTACCAAATTCTATTAGATGTTGGACCGATCTAGAGAAACAATTTTATAAGTTCTTTTTTGCTAGTATTGATCGGTTTCCTAATTTTGTAAGTTTAGGAGTCTTAGTTTTCTTTCTTGCAATGGCTGCTTATAGCAAGCCGATTGAGTCGTGTCCTATTAGGACTCAGTTGACCCAAGAGTATAAATTGTATGACAGGGGTCCCTGTAATTTTTATCGAACGATCAATACAACTTTCGGCGCATCGCCACCCTAGCTCTCCGATAGGTTTCAACGAGACTGTGACTAGATGTAAGTGTTGTATCGGCTTCTCATGTCATATCTTATTCACAGCCGGTATTATTATTGAGCTCACTTGTTTATATGTTTACTTGGATCTATGTCTAACATATAACCGATTGCCATCAACGACATATCTACACTACTGCAGAACACGTAATAGGTGGCGGCTCCAAACAGGTCATAGCTAGCGGTTTTGGGAGCCGCCACCTATCGAGCGTCACCTATGGGTGTGGGGCATAGGTGGCGGTTTTAAAACCGCCACCTATACTCACTATAGGTGACACTTCATTAACCGCCACCTATAACCAGCCAAAACCGACACTTATAGGAAACTATAGGTGGCGGTTTATCATGAGAAACCGCCACCTTTAACATGTACATGTCACGGTTTTTGTCGACTGTGGGTCCCTCTAGTGAGTTATAGGTGACGGTTCTGGCTCAAGAACCGCCATCTTTTGTATACTTTAGGTGGTGGTTATAAAACCGTTACCTATTTTTTGCAGTATAGTTGGCGATTCTGTTAAGTTATAGGTAGCGGTTCACCTTAAGAACTGCCACCTATAACTTGACTATATGTGGCGGTTTATCGTTGGAACTGCCACCTATAACTAGCCAAATTAAAAGAAATACAGAAAGCTGGCAAAAATTCACAGAAACCTGTAGAAAATAGAATCCTAGAATTACCCAGCAATTTCACCCCAGAATTTACCCAACAATTCACAGATTCACAAAAAAGGCATGCTCTCGTCATCCCAAAATTCAGTGAACACAAAGTGATAGTAACCAAAAATACAATGTTTAGGTCACAATATATACAAAGCGAATACATGGCAGCAAACATTCCAGCAGCAACAGCAGCACAAAGTTTAGGTCAGAAATATATACAAAGTAAATACAAGTGAATACAAAGTGTAGGTCACAAGTGAATACCTCCACAAACCAAAATTCTTCATTGAATGCAAAGTTTAGGTCGAGAATCAAATATACCTGTCTTCAGATTCACAGATTAACAATTTACAGAAACAGAAATAGAATAATAATTCAGATATACAAAGTCTAGCCAGTCACAATTCAAATAAACAAGTCTTAAAATTCGCAGAAAGTGCATAGAAGTGACAAATAATATATAAGTTTCAGTATACAAGTGACATTAACACAAAAGTTGCTACTTCTGCGACTGAGACTGACTATCTGGAGGAAGTTGCTATAGCGGGTCATATGACTCAAGTGATTTGCTTAAGTGGTAGCATCCATCAATATCTGCAACATGCTCACGGATGAACCCACATAACGCCTCAACTAGGGCTTCGGAGATGTGTGGTAGCAACTTGGGTGTATCGGCCATGCCGAGTATCTATAAAAAAAGAATTGCTGAACCTCAGGTGGAAAGATGGGGGTTATAGGTGAACTTATATGAAAGTATCATATCTCAGCATCTAACAACTCACTGGATTCAACGTAGTGTTGCATCCATCGCATGACATAAACGCCACACTCGTTGTTGCCAGGAGGTTGAAGCAGGATATGTTGTTCCAGCTGTACACGGAATGTGGAAGTGCCGGGCGCATAACAACCAAGGGATTTGCCTGATTTGGTGTACCATAGGTAGGCCTTGTTGAGAACATTGATGGCCACATCGTACTCTTCACGTGGTTTTCTACGGCTATCAAGGACTCTGATCCTACTGTCGTCCATGTTGATGACAAAAATGATCCAATGTACACCACCTTTTCCACTGCACAAGGAGGAACGATGATTTGACTTAACAAGGGGTACATGGTCTTGCATGGCATGCGAAATAAATAGGGCGACGTTAAAACAAGACGTACCAGAAGAGATACGGCATAAGGATTGAATGATAGGTCTTCAGTTTGAGGAACGCCTTGTACAGATAATCCTCTACGGCTTTAGGATTCGACTTGATATAATCACAATTCACTACTTCTTATGTTTTCTTTTAAATTCGTATGAGCAATATCTGGATACAGTACGATATGTTAGAGTACGACGAAGAATATGGAGTTATATCGAATTAGTAGGAGTGATCGGACTCTTACAATGGTGCAGATTCAAGCTTCTCTAGATTGTCCAAGCTATCGAGCTTTGCTTCTTTGCAGAATTATTCTCTATTAGCTTGCTCAAGAGAGAGAACTTGTTGTTTGGTTCTAGAACGCACCCCTCTGTTGTTTATCGCTCTTCAATAATCAGAGTCTAGAGGGTAAGCAGGTTTCTTTGGATCCTTAGTGAAAGTGTCGAAGATGTAATTGAGGGATTTAGGAGAAACAGGTCGCTTGCTATCTTTCTTTCCAAGCATAGAAGTTATGTTGCCGCTTACTTTCTTCTTTGGCATCGACGTTGGTCCAGACGCAGTGGCTTTACCAACTGCACTAGTCTTTTGTGACCCACGAGATCTTAGAGACACACTCTTTTGATGTTTTCCCCGAGCTGGAGACAAAGGTGGAGACGTGCTCTTCCAAGGAGGCAAAGGTGGAGTCGGGCTCTTCCGTGGAGCTGGAGGTGGACTTGGGCTCTTTGCAGGAGGCTTGATGAGGACATAACTAGCTTAGATATGAGCAT
>CM002476.1:10583942-10606526 GCA_000325765.3 Leersia perrieri | reverse complement strand
GTAACCCTAGGACGTCCCTAACCTATATATATCAGTAGCCGTCGCCTAGGTTAGGGTTGGGTTTTGCTTAGATTATTTCTGTCAAGAACAGTTTTGACGCTTGATCAGTTTGTAAGACCACAACTCGTGAGCTTAATCATTCATCTGCAATTTTGGTTGCTTTCTATCTCGTTCTTATTTGTGTCAAGGCTGGGATGGTACGGGGCTCTTAGGCGAAGGAGGGGGTGGGCTGTGCTTCTTTGGCGGGGGAGATTGACGTCCTAATGAGAAACTAGAACCATCGTCGTCGCTTGGTTCCCCTCCTGATGGAATCACAATGTACCTCTTAGGCCAAAGCACGATATAATGAACTGCTTGGCCAAGTGTATCGACACCCTCCTCAGGAGGATATTCAAGCCTGTATGACATGTATCGGCTTGGCACATCCTCGACTTTGACCCTGGACTACCCCGGCGGCAATGATCTGCAATGTATTGTCTGCCCGGGTGCCATAGGATGCGCCATGCCCCGAGCAATCTCTTGTGTTATGTTGTTCTGGAGGGGAACATGGAGCCTGCAAGTAGTGCGCGTAGTGATGCGGTCCACAGGAAATTGCTCTGGTTCAGTATGGGCAGCCTCAATTGGTTCAGTCAACGTGCAACTACTAACCTTTCCACCTGGGCTAGTAAACTGCTTTGTCAGAGTTGGTTATGGCTATGCTTGAGCCACGGGTGCTGGCACATCGTCTACAATATCTGTGACCTCTTCTATTATTGCATGTATATCTGGCTGTACGAGGGTCGGATTCTTCTCTATTAGTTTTGCTTGGAAAGCAGACAAAGCGATATGCATTTGTTCCTTCACCAATCTCTTGATTTTAGACTGGTATGAGGACTTACCCTCAGGAAACCCAGACTTCCATGGCACATCTCAGGAAACCCAGACTTCCATGGCACATGGCCGACACCTCTCGTATGACCAGGGTGCTCAGGATTGCCTAGAGCACGTGTGAGCTCATCATTCTCTCTTGAAGGGACAAAGGACCCTTGTGAGGACTCTGCATGTGCATCGATGATCTGTTTGTTCATTTCTCGCTAATGAGGGCCCACGGCGACCAACTTGCCTTCCTCATCGAGGGTAGAACCCCTGGCGTACGAGAAGTTGGAAGTTCTATCGTTGAAGTCGGCGGTCTCAATCTCAATTCCCTTCTCCTTCAAGCTATTCTCCATATCTCTCCAGCCATCAACACGCTTAACGTACCCCGATGGCCCAAAGCGGTGAGGGAACTTGTTTTGCTTGGCATTGGACTTGTTTTGCTCGGACACCTTTTTCGCTCGCTCGGATGTCCTATGGGCCACAAAATCATCCCAGAACGGGCCACATTTGCTGAATAGAGCATTGTTGAAGTCGGGTGTTAGATCTTTCTTGACAAAACGGTTATCAAGTGAGGTCTTCCACTTCCTAAAGAGCTTGCCATCCCCTTCAAAGCCCATTTCTTGCAGATAGCCTCGGATCCCTCTAGAAAGGTGAATTTTAACTTCAGCTTATCCCCACAGATGTCCTTCAAGCTATTTGGCACCGTCAACTCTACTTCTTTGGGTTTGTTCGACTTCCAGAGCCGGTAATCGATCGTCACATTGTCTCTGACGATGCGGCCTTGGGCGAGCCCGTGGGGAGTTAACACCTTCTTAGGTTTGAGTGGCTGGCCTTCTGCAGATACCTCTTGGATAATATAGTTCCCAGAGGGCATCCTTGTTGGACCTCTCGAAGATGCGGCGGAGGATTTCTCCGATGTTGCATGCGAAGTTCCAGCCGCCTATGAAAATATCGAACTAATCAGACGAGTTGTTCACAATACATGTATTGAATTGAACTAGGAATGGAGTACATCTAAAATAATTCTGAGTCCTCGTTAAAGTTCATGTCGCCTCCTAGGTCATGTAGGTCGTCGTTCAAGTTTAGGTAGCCCCTAGGGCTACCATTGTGTTCGTCGCTAGATCCAGAGCTCGCAAATTCTTCGTGCTCCATTTATGATTACTAATCTAATTTGGAAAAAATACAAAAATACAAAAGATCATTATTAATCCAAAAGAATGGTAAACAATAGTTATATTGCTCTCAGAAGGCGGGCTGCCAACCTAATGGCCTCCTCGCCATAGTTTAGCGGATTGCCAACTTAATGGCATCCTCGCTATACTAGGTCAAGATTTAATCATCGATTGTGTGTAGCAACATATAGCACTAAGTATCGTCAGCATGTGCCAAGGAGAAGGAGAAGGCCACTCATATCCTATCAGCACTAAGTCCGGCAGGAGTGGACCTTCCCTTCTTCTCCGTAGCGCAGGGTGACGTCTTCTCACTTCGTGCTCGCAAGAATATGGTGTAGTCATAGAATGAAGAAATAGAAAGTAATCTTTGCTACATACAATCTCATTCCGACCTAATTATCATCATCGAGCTATAGGAGGGGAGGGGAGAAGGGAAGGACGAGAGGCATCCCAAAATTTGTATGGCAGCATGGCAGCAGATTCTTGCATAAATTGAATTCCAACAGCATATATATAAAAATTTGCCCCAAATTCACAGTATTTGCCCCAAATTCCAGCAACATATATATAGACATTTGCCCCAAATTTGAGCAGGATATATATAGACATTTGCCCCAATTCCAACAGCATATATATAAAAATTTGCCCCAATTCCAGCAGCATATATATAGACATTTGCCCCAATTCCAACAGCATATATATAGAAATTTGCCCCAGTTCCAGCAGCATATATATAAAAATTTGCCCTAAATTCATAGTATTTGCCCCAAATTCAGTAGACATTTGCCCCAAATTCCAACAACATATATATTAATATTTGCCCAAAATTCCAGGAGCATATATATAGACATTTGCCCCAATTCCACCAACATATATATTGACATTTGCCCAAAATTTACAGTATTTGCCCCAAATTCAGATAGGATCATAGCAAATTCATATAGATAGGATCATAGCAATTTCCCCGTAGCAAGCAAGCAAACATGGCAGCAATGGCGGCATTCCAGGAATTGCGGCGAGGAGTGCAGGGGAAAGGGGAGGGGGTGGGGAAGGGGAGGGGAGAGGCTTATCGGTAGCGGGGAAGACCGGCGGCGACGAAGACTGGCGATAGCAGATGGGCTCCTCCTCCTCGCCGGTGGGAACAGGCACGACGCTCCTCTCACCATCGGCGACAGCGGCCGAGATCTGCACGGAGGGGTAGGGTAGGAGGGTTAGTGGAGGGAGGGTGGGAAAGGGTGTGGAGAGGAGGGGAGGGGGAGGCATACCAGCGACGGTGACGGGCAGCGGCGACATGCGGCGGTGACCGACGGCTCCTCCTCTATCTCCTCCCTCCTCCTCTTTCTCCTCCCCCTCCTTTGTCCTGGCAGGCGGTGGTAGCAGCGGCTCCCAGACCTGGCCCAACGGTTGCGTCGGTGAGACAGCTCGAGGATGGCGACGACGACCGGCGAGCGGTGGCGGCGGCCGAGCGGCAGCGAGGCGGAGGCGACGAGGCAACTCTGCACGGAGGGGTTCAACCGGTTAGAGGGTTAGGGAAAGGGAGGGGTGGGGAAGGGGAGGGGACAGGCTTACTGATGGCGGCGGCAGAACGATGGCGAGGCAGCCAGCCGGCGTCCGTTTGCGGCGACGGTGACGGGCGACAGTGACGGGCGGCCGCAATGTTCCTCTTCTCCAAACTCCTCGCGCCTGAGAGTGACATTGAGTGAGGAGTTAGGGTTCCGGGCTGGGTATATATAGGAAAGGGGTATAGGTAGCGGTTTTTAGTGAAACCGCCACCTATACCTTGACTATAGGTAGCGGTTTCACAAAGATCCGCTGCCTATACCTTGACTATAGGTGGTGGTTCCTCCTCAGAACCGCTACCTATACCTTAACTATAGGTAGCGGTTTCGCCTTAAAACCGTCACCTATAACTTGACTATAGGTAGCGGTTTATCGTCAGAACCGCTACCTATAGTATTTTTTTCATTTTTTGTAATTTTAAGTTTGAGCTATCTCGGTTGTTTTAAGTTGTGAATATTTCTTTTAAATGTGTGAACACGACGTATATTTCTTTTTAATGTTTATATTTCGACTCTTTCCTTTGCACGTCTATGTATGCGACCTTTCATTTCTTTCTTTGTCTGCCACACCACTATAAATAGAGGATTGGTTGTGTACAATATGGAGAATATGTTGTCTGCCTTGACATTAAATTTTCAACGGTTTTTTTCAATACTACTAAATTACAATTACAAAATTCTGATAGCCCTAAATTACAATTACAAAATTTTATGAGCAATGTTTCATTCGGTCACTAATATGGGGCTTCGACCGCGTCTTCCTCCTCAAGATCCGTCATTTGGCTTTGTGCAGCAAAAGGCGGTATCTCGTCAAACTGATCATACTCGTCTTCATCAAAAATATTATCGACACCCACAATTCTTCGTTTTCCGGGCATGACTACGTGTCGTTTCTTATTAGACGGGTCTATAACATAGAAGCATTGCTTGACGGACCTCGCTAATACAAAAGGTTCGTCCTTGTACCCAACATCATTAAGGTCAACGGTGGTTATTCCATCCTTGTCCACCTTTAAACCTCTTGGAATTTTCACACATTTGCACCTAAAAACTGGCACTTTAAGAGGACAATAATCGAGCTCCCATATCGTATCATTATATCCATAGTATGCACGTTTCTTCCCATCACTGTCAAATGCGTCCATACGTACAACACTGTTCTGGTTGGTGCTTTTGTTATCTTGTGCCACTATGTAGAATGTAAACCCATTTATTTCGTATCTTTGAAATGAATGGATCGTGTTGGACGGTCCAAGAGACAAAAGATATAATTGCTCATTGTAACCTTCGACCATTGAATCAAGAGCTTTTGTCTTCAAAAAGTGCTTCTTCAGCCAATCCCAAACCGTAGACAGTGTTGCTTAGCAATCCAAGCATCTGACTTTGTAGGGTTCAGTTGATGAAGTAGGTCGTTATACATGATTGAATATGGAGCGACCAACACCGATTGCTCGAGGACGGTGAAGTGAGCTTGTGTAATGGTCGTGAGGTCTGGAGGGGTATTTTTTTATGACCCAATGTTCCTTTTCCAGAAAGTATGTTCTCATGGCGGGAGACTGGCACACCAATAGGTTTCAGATCCATATATTCGATCAGAACTCAACCAAATCCTATGTTGCATATCCTTCAACTATGCTGGCTTCAGGTCGAGCCCTGTTACGGACATATTTCTTGACCACGCCCATAAATCTCTCAAATGTCCACATGTTGTGCATATGCGCAGGTTCGAGTATCTTTATCTCTTTGACAAGATGTATCATCAGATGCACCATCATATCAAAAAATGAAGGAGAAAAACACATCTCTAGCTGACAAATTGTCACGACCATGTCGTCTTCGAGCTTGTCTAGCATGGCTGGGTCAATGATCTTCTGGTATATGGCATTGAAGAAAGAGCATAACCTAACGATTGTATCTCGAAGAAGACCTTCTCGTACACCTCTAATTGCAATAGGAAGAAGTTGAGTCATCAAAACATGACAGTCATGTGACTTCATACCAACTAACTTCTTAGCTTTCATGTTCACGAGCTTTTTCATGTTTGCTGAGTAGCCAGTTGGTACCTTAACACCATGCAAGCATTCCAAGATGCTGGTTTTCTCGGTGTCGAGAAGGGTGTAGCATGCGGGCGGGAGATAATGGCAACCGTTCTCTCTTTCTTCCGTGTACAGTTCCTTCCTTATACCCATTTCTTGAAGGTCTTTTCTAGCATTTAGCAAATCCTTTGTTTCTCCTTTTATGTGAAGCAGACATCCGATGACATTATCACATACATTCTTCTCTATGTGCATAACATCAATTGAATGTCGGACCTCCAAGTCTTGCTAGTATGGTAGATCCCAGAAGACAGATCTCTTTTTGAAAAGAGGTGTCTCACCGCGCTTCGACGCGCCAGCACCCATGTATTTTTCGAACACAACTTTGATATTTCTATCTAGCTTGTGCAATTCTTTGCCAGTTTTTTATGTTGGCTTCCCTTCCAACTCCACAGTCTTGTCGAAGTCTCTTTTGTTTGTCTGGTACAGGTGATTCTTTCGAAGAAACCGACGATGGCGCATGTAAACCATCATTCTAGAATTTGGGAGCCAATGGCTAGCTGTTTCCCCATGCACCATAGGCAAGCTTTTGCACCCTTCACTGTCTGACCAGATGTGTTGCCACCCGCCAGTAAATCATGAATCATCACAAACAACATAGCCCGTAGAGTGAAGTACTCCTGTTTGTAAGCATCCCATATACCGACACCGTCGACCCATAACAAGAGAAGGTCATCCACCAACACCCTGAAATATGCATCAATATCATTGCCAGGTTGCTTGGGCCCTGTATAAGTAGTGGCATCATAATGTGTTTGCGCTTCATACAAAGCCAGGGAGGAAGGTTGTAGATAACTAATGCCACCGGCCTGGTGCTATGTCGACTACTCATGTCACCGAATGGATTCATGCCGTCTGTGCTTCATGCCGTCTGTGCTAAATGCGAAGCGGACATTTCTCATGTCAGAGGCGAAATGTTTTTTGTACTTTCTATCTATCTTTCTCCACTGTGAGCCATCTGCTGGATGCCGAATCATCCCATCAACCTTACGCTCTTCCTTGTGTCAACGCATTTGTTTTGCGTACTTCTTGTTTGCATATATGTGTTCTAAACGAGGAATAATAGGAAAATACCACACCACCTTCGTGGGGATGCATTTCTTCTTCTTTGAACTCGCACTCTTAATAGCATCAACATCAACACCACATTGTCCTCCCTTGTAGTGAGGTGCCTGGCATATTGGACATCTGTCCAATTCAGCCTTTTCGCCTCGGTACAAGATACAATTATTTCTACATGCGTGAATTTTTTGCACTTCTAACCCAACAGGACAAACTACCTTCTTAGTGCGGTACATTGAGTCTGCAACACATTATCCTCTGGGAGAAGCTTTGACGAGAACTGCAATAATTCAGTTAAACTCTTATCGGACCAACCATTGCTTGCCGTCAATTGTAGTAATGTTAGGACGACGTGCAGTTTGTTCTGCTCTGGCTTACATCCATTGTATATTGGAGTCTTCGAGTCGTCCACCATATTTTTGAACTTCAAATAATCCATGTCATCAGTAAAGGCCCTCTTCATGTCGCGCATCATCTGATCCAAGTCTTGAGCATCAGCATCATCATATCCAACCTCATGTTCATTGTCATGTCCATCTTCACCTCCTCCCACATCTGTTAGTGGTTCTTCAACCTCAGTTGTTCTATGTGGAATCATCACATTTTCTTCGTGATTGCCGGCAATTGTGAGGTTAGGCATGAAACCTCTAGTAAGGAGGTGTGAGTGGGTCTGTTGAGCAGGAAATTTTCTTTCATTTTTGCAATCAATGCATGGGCAAAAAATTAATTCCTTGCTATTCACATTCCCGTCCGTTGTCGCTGCAATGACGAACGATGTTACTCCCCTGATATACTCTATGGTATTACGCTTTTTGGTGTACATCCAGCAATTATCCATTATAATTAACCTGCAATAACATCTATTTAGTTATCATTATCAAAATACATCTATTTAATTTATAGCTAATCTAAAGAGTACAATAAATTTTCTTTAATTTGTAATATCAATTAATTTGTAACTTATGACATCCCTATATTTAATCTATTTTTTATAACCGAACACTTATGACATCCCTATACTTAATCTCTAATGCAAAAGAGTATAATAAATTCATATTGAAATATATGTATTTAGATTTTAACTAAAAACTTACGACATCCCTATATTTAATATATCAAAAATAAAGAAAACATAATAGAGCTATGACAAAGAGTACAATAAATTCAACATATTTAATCCCTATATTTAATATCTCAACATCTAGTTCATCCAACCTAAAGAGCATCACATCCTCCTATGTTTAATCTCTTGCAACAAATATTTGAAAAATGATAATAAACTTACTAACTTTTCCAACAAAACTCTATAACAAGTGATAAGTAAGAGAGATTTGAGGAGAAATATGTACATTTCTTGCTAGTATATATTGTTGAAAATTGAAACAGAATAACATATTTGGAGAGTGTGATTATAGATCCAAATGGAGACTTCAAATGTTTTGATCAAACTAGCTAGATAAATGGTAAGATATTATAGATCTAACTTGAAAAACTAACCTTGAGTGTATTTCTAACCAAATTTGACGAAAAAAGGGGCAAAACCTCCCCCCCCCACTTGCTTGCTCGAGCAAAATTAGAGGCATCGCTTGTTTTTGCTCAGCTAGCTCGAGCTGGAAGATGAACAGTGTATCTATACGAGCTCATAGGTGGCGGTTCTAGCAAAAACCGTCACCTATAACTTGATTATAGGTGGTGGTTGCTTCCTAAAAACCGCCACCTATAACTCACCCACACATAGGTGTCGGTTGGCAGAAAAATAACCACCACCTATAATGGGTCCCACCTGCTGCCAACTATCGGAATGGCAGGCTGTGAGGCCCACTATAGGTGACGGTTTTGTACGGAATCGTCACCTATAGTATAGGTGACAGTTTGAAGAAAAATAACCGCCACCTATTCTTGGTCCCACCTGCTGCCAACTGTCGAAATGGCAGGCTGTGGGGCCCACTATAGATGACGGTTTTGTACGGAGCCGTCACCTATAGTATAGGTGGTGGTTCTGTAGAACAACCGCCAAGTTATTTTGCGACTGTAGATGGTTGTTATAAACCGCCACCTATTCTCTAGCGAGAGTATAGGTGGCGGTTTCATTCTTGGACCGTTACCTATGGTGGACTATACGTGGCGGTTATTAACACTGGAATCATGTTTAGACGGGAAATGGCTTATAGGTAGTGGTTTTATGGAACCGCCACCTATCATGGCGTTCCCGATTAGGTATTCTGTATTAGTGCTACAATCGACTACAACAAGCGCATTACATTGGCTCTTCATCTGATCGGATCCTGGATCATCAACATCACCATCAGCTAGAGGCGCTACATCACATCAGTTAAACAGCCGATGGGCTCCTTGGTGATCTACTTACAGCATCTTTTCAGTTGCAGGATCAGATCTCACAGGCCTTCGTGTGTCCGAGCGCGGAGAACTCCATCGGCCAATACGCCTATCAACAACGCTCAGTAGCCAGTGGTAGAATTTTGTGTCAACAGTAGGATAATTATCGGGTAGTCCATCCGATCGCACATAGTATATTGTAATTAGGCCTCGCCACTGAATGGTTGAGATTCTTGTGTGCATGTGTGCCTGTTATGAGTGAAGTACAAATTGTTTTGGATTGATTGATCTCTGAAGAAACCTTCATGTCTTGTGCACCAATTATTTAAACACATGATACAATGGTACCTAGGCGTCATAAAATAATAGAAACCTGTCACCTGGACCTTCACAAGATGACTAATATTAGAATCCCTTAGCTCACTTTTCTATACTAATGACTTTTTAAAATTAGTTAAGGTCAGCTCATAATTTTATTACCTTATATTTATCACATGAATCAAATGAACCAAGCAAATATACATATAGACAATGAATATATACATGATAAGGACAGAGATAAAAAAAAATTATCAAGTTATTGGAACAACCAAATAAAGTACTGCTGTGGACCAGAAAATAGTATTTACTCATTTTAGTTTTTAAACTAAATCAATCAAAGTGGTCAACCTACGTTAATTAGTATACTCTAGTCGGCAAATATAGTACATAACCTAAAGATGCAATAAACATAACAGAACTATATATGTGTAATATTTTATGAAAATACTTGTTTAATTGTCACAACCAAATATAAATTTTGTGGAATTTTAACTCTCTTTTTTGAACTCATAGAAATTCAAACTAACTTTCAGCCTAACCAATTTCATCTTTTCACAAGATTTAAAATATTATGAGTTTTTGTGTGAAACTGTGAAAACTGGAACCTAGATACTCACACCTGTCACCACACCAAATTTTGTAATTTTTCAACAAGTTTTATGGGTCTAGCTGAATCAACAAGGGGGGCTCCTGAAAATCTTGAAAATAGCAAAAACGAATGTACACTGTTTTGAACAAGTTTTTATAATAGATTGCATGTGCATCATATAAAACAAATGCAGGATCTACAAATATAAGGCCTATATTTTAATCAAATTAACTCCGCACGTTCATACTCTCAATTAGTTAACTTCGGATGCGGCTATAATAGATAGACTAGTGTCAACGTAAGTCGCACTTCGGCCGTCTCAGACAATTATACGTCGAGCGGTCCACCGATTTTCCGTAGAGGCATAGGTAACCCTGGTGACCCAATAACGGCACACACATAGCCTTGTTAGCACAATTCAACCCACTTGAGCTAGCCCTACTATGTGATAGCCTTGCCTACTAATTACACTTATAGAAATAAGACTATAATGGTCAAATGATAAATACGTACCACCTTAAATCATCATAAAAATACTAAGGATATGAAATGGTCTAAATTATTTGTTTTGAGTATCACACGGCAGAATAATCATGTCTATATGCCATATGAAAATTTTTAATAACTCAAATAAGAGGTAAACCTATTAACCCTAAGCGGTAAAATAGATCACTTCTCAAATGTGCACTGAACTTGACAATGATGTACCTTTATAATATGTTCAAACTAGTTGAGTGCCCATGTGTTGCAATGGGAAAAAGAATAATATAAGAAAAATAATCAGATTTGTTACCAAGCACCAAAATTATTAAGAGATAACTACATTTAAGTTGAACAATCAAACACGATATCATATTTTTGTCATTATGCAGTCATGCCAGGTAACCAAATCAAAAAAAAAAAAAAACTGCCTGCAATTTGCAAATACTCTTCATATTGCATAGCATTAGCAGTTGTTATGACATGCTAAAGTCCAGTTGTGCCAAAGTCCAGCTGCGCCCTTCGTCTCATCTCGTCTAGCCACATTGCTGGACAGGACTTGCACACGCCAGTGACAGCAGGATGTATGACTTCATCGATAGCATCATCCCCTGTAGCTTCATTTGGTCTATTTGTTGCTTCTGCATCTTAAAGTATAAGCAAGTTCAAACGCCTTCAATTTGATCAGAAAGCGCGATGTGTATTTTGCAACTTGCCTTTCGTACACATTGTTGTAATATTGGCCAATATACTTCCAGTAAGCTATAAATGTTTGTGGGGCTGTAGAACTGTGTAACTTCCAACGATTGACAAATGAGAATATTTTCTTGGCACAAACAGTTAAAATCATTTATATGAACATGGTCTTTATTCTAAAAGAGAATAATAACTTGTAAATATTCTCAGGCTAGACTGCTGGTAGTGTAAATTTAACTGATATCAATTAGGCACTCATGAAATGTTCAAATTCGATAATAGAATAACAAACTGCTGGCAGTCCTTTGATCAAGCAGGAAAAATAATAAAATACTAATTCCCCTTTTGCAACAAAAAGAACACCTCGATACCTTAATCAGGATAAATGGCATCATCACCTCTGCTGCTACCCTAAGCTTCATCTTCATCGAAGCCAATTTAGCCCTCCAGTAGCCTAGATACCCTCATTTCAGCAGCTGCAGATCAGTGTGCTAAGTTATTTACCACCAGGTATATCAAGGTATAGGCTTGTGAATTTGCAGTTTATTATAAGCATAGAATCATGAAATAGATCCATTGTCAATCCAGTAAAAATTCTGTACCACACATCATTCTAAGAAATTGATCTGGTGAAAGGAAATACTCATGTTTAAAAACTCACAGTGACAACCAATACATGCATGCTCAAACCCAGAACTGAATTATCCGTGATGGTTTTATATGATCGAAGAGCAGAAAACAAACAGATAATTGGTAGCAAGTATATGTTGATACATGCAGGGAGCATACAGAATAGATGCAATCACCATAACTGGATAATCCATGAATGCCACCCAAAACAGACCATAAATAATGATAAGTGACAATGAGTCCAAAGGACAACATCCTGTTCCACTATATCTATGTTAGGATGTACTTCTCCTCACCCTTGTACTGGAACGATGATTATCGGCTTGTCGCTCGGGCCAGCCACGACATTGAACGGCCATAGCTTCATGTCACTCTGCATGGACGGGTCGGTGAACCTTGTGCCAATCAACCGCTTCGCGTCTGCATATTGATAAATATCGCAACACCAGTGAATCCGATTGATCGACAGAGATAATCTAAGAAGCAAACATAATCCCCATTTGCCATATAACTGGAATTTATCAGAAATCTATGCACAGCAATGCAACTTAATCTGCACAAAACTGGAAACATAATTTCAAATCATATCCAGAGAATCTAGTAAGCAAACACAGTCTCCATTGCCCGTATGACTGGCATTTATCAAAATTATAAACAGCAGTGCAGCTTAAATCATCACAAATTGAAAGCATGGAAATGTTCATATACTTTATTCGGTACGGAATTAACATGCCAGAATTTATATAGCTCTATGTAAGTTTCAGGTACTTGCGAGCCAGAAAAAAATCAAACGGACTAACACAGTTGATGTTGAGACAAGCAATTAACCGCTAACTCATCTACTGAAAGAAACTTGAACGATTTTGATTGGCATAGGGTGAAACTTAATCTTCACAAATTTAAAGCATAATTTTGGTTTGGTCTAAAAAATTCATATAGTAGTATTTTGGTGGACCTAACAACATGTCAACATTGCACTATGATTATCCATAAATTCGATCGTGGTTTATTTACAATTATAACTTCCACACCTATTCATTTGTCATTTGGGATCATTTCCCATATAAAGAAGGAAAAATAGTAAAGAGGGGATGGGAGATGTTTCCCATGTCAAATCGAAAAGAAAAGGTGAAAGATACCAAAGCAATGCGGCATCAGATCGGCTGTCTCCTTGTAGTTGGATCTCCGACTTTTTGGAATGTTCCAAATTCCACTTGAGCATCCATGTCTAGATCAATACCAGCAAAAACATCTCGGAACAAGGTTCTAGCGCCATGCCAAATGTGTCCAAAAAAGAAGAGCAAAGCAAAGATAGCATGACCAAACGTGAACCAGCCCTTGGACTGCTGAATGCTACAGATTAACTACATGGAGTCTAGCCATTAGCGATCTCATTAGTTTACTCCTTGAAATGGATAACAACTTCTGCTCAACATCACCCTTACTGATGATATTCTTGATTACGCAATTAGCATTCTTCATTACATCTAGACAAAATGAAACAAAACAATTCCAAAAACGAATATGTGAGCCTGCTCCCCGTTATTCCTATCTCAACTCAAATATCAAATCTAATGCATGCCACTTAAAACATCCATCAGAAATCCTAATTTAGCTCCATATGATTCTCTATGCAAACATATCCACGCAACTATTGTCTGTAATCAAAATAAATATGTTTTCCTCCAATTTTCTTGTCACTGTAGCTAACTGTAAGTCAAAAACTAATTCGAACAGTCTACTGCACAGATCAATCAATCCATCTTGCAATACACTGGGGTTAGCCTCTAGTCAAGCAATTGAACCCTAAACCAAAACGTCCCCCAACAAAAACAAAAATCGACAAGCAGCTATCTAGGAGCGGTGCGGGACTCCCGTCGTCGCCGGCGCCCCCCTTATCGGACTCCTCCATCCCCTTCCGCTCCTCCTCTTGCTGCTCTCGCTCCGGTTGCCTCTTGTCTGCGGGGCTCGGTGGCGACGACTATTGCTGCTGTTGATTCCGCTTTCCACGGCCTCGGCATGCTGGCATGCTTCGCCGGCACACACCCATTGGGGGAGGTACAATGGGCGATGTCTGGTGGGGAGGGGGAATCCATAGAGTGCGCGACGGGGACCTGGCGGATCCGAAAGGAGATGATGGCAGTGGCGCTCGAGGGTTTCGGCAGCGGCGTTCGAATGCTGTGGTGGAATTAGTCGGCGTGCAATGGGCATGCGAACGCTGAGCTAAGGGGAGGATTAATCGGTGTAATTAGTTTCCATAACGATAATTTGTTGGGGCGGAATCTGGGAAGCGCGCGGGTGCGGAACGAGTGTGGAATCCTGAAATAGATCTCATCCACTGGACGCAGGAGGTGTAATCCAACAAAAGATATTGACCGTTCGATCTGGCAGAATCACAATCACCGCTACGTAATAAAGATACTAGATTTTTTATCATGAACAAATAAAATTGTTTTAGAATTTTTATCAACAGTTTAAATGCCCGAAAAAATCATCTAACTCTCAGCTTGAACCTTTTTGCGTGAATTACTGTACATAAACCACTTTGAATTTTTGGGTCAAACTTTGAAAAATGAACCTATATGTCCGAAACTGTCACCACACAAAATTTAGTATTTTTCCAACCAGTTTTACTTGGTCAAATCGAATTTTCAAGAAGAGGGAAGGAATAAATCTGGAAATTCCTGAAAACTAAGTAGGTACGGTTTCTACTCAAATTTCCTACCCAAGCTCAGCCACCACGACCAGGGCCCACCTTCCAGCAACCGGGAATGAGAGGGATCAAAGCCGACGCGTGTGCCGTAGCTGCCTGCATGTCTTCTTCTCCTTCCTCTTCCTACTTCTGCCTGCTCTCCAACCTTCCCACCACTACTTCTTCACTCTCCATCCAAGCCAAGAAACCAGAAGAGAGAGGGTGCTCCTCGCCCTCATCGCCATTCGCCGCCGTCACCGGCAGCCGGCTGAGAAGACGCCGCCACCTCCGCTCACCAGGTCATCGTCCTGCTATCTTTCTTGAGTTCCCTGGTCATCTCATCATACCCTACATCCTACTAAATCCAGAGTCCGATCGACTACGTTCTTAGCCTGAGAACCAAGAAAGGAATATTATCTTTAACTTTTATCTTTATTCTTGTTGTATTTAGCAAGGTATCACGAATTATAAATATGTTCGGATATCAATCCTCCGATGCATGCAAAGAATCAGGCGGTTTGAATGCACAAATACCATATCACGATGTGCATGCAAATAGTAGCTCAATAAATATGGCCATCAAAACAGAAACAACCATCTCAACGACAGCAATACAATGATCAATTCCGAATAAGCACAGATTTATTATACGCAACGCAACTCCACGGCTGCCTAAAAAATAAATCTTGCTAGTAGAACCTTTGATTAGATAGAATTTTCTTTTGATTTTAAATTTAGGTTTAACAAGGTGGAAACATATCTAATGCATATAGATCTTTTCGTGCCCACAAACTAATAAATATCACCAAAAAGTCTTAAAACAATTGTACATGTAGTTCTAATAGTGTCACATTTATTTATAAAATTTTATCTTGAAATTTATTATACACAAAGAGTAATAAAATAACAAAATTCTGACAGATTTCTACTTGAAAAGCTATCAGATTTTTCATATTTTTTCTGCGCCTAAAATATGATGAATTTTAAGATAAATTTTTGCAATTATGTGTAACACTATTAGAACTTTGTTAGTCTGTGTGTATGTGTGTACACGAAAAGATTTATGTGCATAGGATATGTTCCCTAACGGGGTTGAGCTGATCACTAATGTCTTTCTAACGCTCTTCCTCTTCCACTGTATGGGAAAATAGTTTCGCTATAGTCCATCTTTCCTACATCATGTTGTAATGAATGTTGAATTGACTAAAGTCAAGACCCAATGAGTTCATGATTAAAAGTACTAAGAAACAATCAGATATTTCCATATGATCCATGGCTTTAAATTTTTGTGCCACGTGAATCATCTCAAGAATGTGCATGCTAACACCACTTTTGCCATCATAGTGGCTAGTGACCAATTTATTCATAAGTGACCAATTTATGTTTGCCAAGTACGTGTTGATCGACGTCGTTAGTCTTCTATCTCTCCAATAATTTCTGGAGCGATGTTACTCTTGATGTACTTTAAGGCAATCGTGTTGGATTTGTCCCAAGTGGTCAATTTTTGTTTACTGCTACCGCTACGATAATATTAAAAGACACTCATGCAAATTAAATAAAAAGGCAACCGATAAACAAATAAATTACATCATGAAACATGCCGCACACCATTATACAACCATTTTGTCTGTTTGTTGCTGGTGCCTGTGAAGAAATCATAGGCATAATGACTGTTTTTATTACTAGACTGATTCATAGGCTAAATAAAAAAATTAAATTTTGTTTCATTAGGAGTTGACAGATCAACCATCCGTCTCAAACACCATCTCAAGCGTCAAGAGTTGATGATTCTCTCTCTTGTAGTATTCCTCGCTCTTAGGCTAAACTTGATGCGGTCAGGACTATTTATGTCATGTAGTAGTAAATGTCGAATATCTAGATGCCAGATTAAATGAAGGTAAGAGCCAACTATATAATTAGATTTGGGATTCTTAAAAAAAGAATGATGGAGAGACTTATTGTATTGTTAATAAATTACACATCGTGTGCCTGAAACTGTATCACTGTAAACCATCATTCTAAGAACAGTATCCTAGGTAAGGAAAATTTAAATCACATGTGAAGACAAAATGATTGATCAGTACAGTTATCCTTCGAGTGCAGGAGAAACTGTTGAAAAAGAAAATGTGTTGAAAGTGCAACAAGATATCTCTTAGTATTTCCATTTGCCTAAAGCTGGAATATTCCATATGTTTTAAGGGATTATCATGCATGCCCAAATCACCAAAATGCCGATTTTAAAACTAAAACCTCTATAATGTAGCCAAGCAGCGGCACATAGAACTTCATTCAGCAGTCCGCAAATCAGAAAAGCCTAATAATCAAGTTATGCGTACACTTTCGTAGCTCTTAATCAGGTGTCTCCAATCCATGTAACAATGCACCATGGTCCACAGTTGAAGATTGTAGAACAGTTTCTTACATCTCACGGAACCAGGTTATAACCTAGCAAAATCATAACACCGCAAGCTTCACGATGGGGACACTGCGATAGTTGTCTTCTTCACAAGGGTTCTATGATCGGCAACCAGTCAACCACCCACCTTGCCAGCACAACATGTAAATTAAGAAAATCATTTCCAAAACAATATATAAGTTAATCACAGAGAAGAAGATTACCCAAACCTAGATTCCAAGGTATATTACCTCCCAAGAATTTTTATATATTCGTGCAGTCGCGTCAAGCCACCTTCCCCTTTCAACCACTCAAACTATAGGAGTGAAACCTCAAATACTTTTTCACGCTTTTCAACCAATCATCTTACACATTTTTGGGCTTCGGATAGTGTCTGAGCTGCCTTTTTGACGTATCATCTCACATGCAACGAGAAAAGGAAGTGACAGGCATAGTCCAACGTTTGGAAACAAATAAAAAATATCAGCATTAAGCAGTCACTTCATGATCTCATCCCTTAAAGGCAGTCATTTATAAATTTGTTAACAATCTCCCATTTTTCCAGCAGTAAAAAAGGGTGTACATTGTGTTATAAATACAACCAAATCAATACCAAGCTTTCTATATCTATTGCGATTAGAAACCCTTCAATTACATCACAAAGGTTTCTTAAACTCATGAATATGAACAGGATCAAGATTAGGAAACTATAGGCATTCCTTTTGCTTGCTTTACCACTTCAAATCTGCACCTTTTTTCCTATTCCATATTAGAAAAAAAAAATCCATGTCCACAAAACACACAAGGACATTCTTGTTGAGATTAACTGCACTAAAAAGCATCAAGATTAGAACATCACAACCATAGTTTAGTAAATTCTAGTTGTCCAGAGCCAGTCATTAATAATTTGCAATTAACATCTAGTTGCTTGCCATGGATTCGTCACATGTCAGAGAAAATTATATTTTTCTATTCTAGATCGTCCATCATACGTATCACACCCATGTTCACGACAATCTGAGCAACATCACCACATTATGATATCCATAAAAACAGGCAAATCAACATGGAACTATAGACATAAGATGCAAGAAAAGATGATTGACTTGCCGCACAAGTATAGTCACAAAGTTCCCCGGTCATCGGAGTCGAGGAACGTGATACACTACTTTGAGAGGTTTTTACAAGGCAGGGACGAAAATGACCCCGTGTTCCTGGGACAGGAACGACGTTCCCGGGTCGAGGGACGCTGCCTCCGACGCCGTTTCCTGTGACTATGCACACAACTACACAAGACATGAATGCACAGATCATGTGATTTGCATTGTCCTAATAAAATCATCAACTATCAGAAGCAGTGAAAGAATTTGTCCATGCCAGTATTTATGATGAGCCCCAGGTCAATTCAGCAGTCAAAAGGTTAAGAGATACAAAAGAAAAATCAAGCAATGCCAATTTCAGAGTCCCTATTCAGTAATAGTGACAGCCCAAACTGTTCCATCCAGAAACAATCAGTTGGGTAGCTATTAAGATGAGCGATTTGGGTAATGTGGCATATATTTTCACAGGAGAACAGATAACAGAAAAAAATGATTAGAACTCCCAGCTGATAAAAAATGAAATAATGCCATATAGATGACAATTAGCAGTAATGTTATTATGTATTAAAATATATACTTCATATATAGAAAGAGAGTGATACCTCTAATAGTGCATCGGATCAAGTTATCATGTATTAGGCATAGTATAGCTTTGAATACACTACTCGTATAATCCAGAGATGATTATTGGAAACAGAAACCCTGAGCCTGTACACAAACAAGAACAAAAATCAGGTGTAAATTTTTTGCATTCCTCTTATTAGAGAACATAATGGAATAGACAAAATTACAAACCAAAAGGAAAGCCCTAAACTCATTGCTTGATTCCTTCAGACACATATATTGTCCACATATAATTTACAAAAATCAATGTTGCCCTGCATAGTAATCAAGGACAGTTAACTATATTTCAGTGCTGGTAAATGCGTTAAAAGTCATCCAGATCTTGAAATCACACGGAAAAAGACATCAATTAATGTGAAAAAGTTCAGACCATGCAGAAATTGTCAGTTGTTATGTGATGTGCATATGATAAACCCCAACAATCAGTTAAATAAAATTGGTCTAAACACAAATTTATACACGATTACACGGTCAACAATGAACAACTTAAACGAAAATGACTGAAAGCACAAGAAACTACATATATCACCCCCAGATGTTCCAGGCCACTAGGATCACCACCGTATCAAAGCCGCGCTGTTTTGTGCGATCAACCAAGCAGCCGGAGGCTAAGCCACCAGTCGACCAAGGATGAACTAGACGCCGGCATGAGGGAGGCCAAGTTCAGGGCCTGTATAACGTACCACCAGAGTTGGCGAGATTCCGGGCAGTCGACCAGCAGAATTTCAATTGATTTCACCCGAGGCTTACTTCTCCTACTTCTTACCAAAAAAAAAATTGACCATGAAACTTAATTTGAGCATGATCCAAGGCATAGAGGCAGAATAAAGAACCCTAATACGAATTGAGAGGCTTAGATTGAACATGTCATTATAAAACTTAAACACGATCAAGTTCTAAGCATGACAGTAAAGAATAAGGCCTTAAACGAATTAATTAACTTAGATTAAACATAATCTAATTTAGTTAGTCAACCATAAAACCCTAATTTAACTTAATTGATCGACCACATTGAGCAAGGCCGAAGCTTTATAGATTAATCTTAGGTTTAGCTTGATGATGGCATCAATTAGGGATTAATGGGATCATGAAAGAGCTAAGGAATGCCCTGGTACCACAATGTTGGAGTTTTCTTAAGATTGATCTTAATGTTAGCCTCACATGATCACATCTTATATGCGGAATTTTAATTGATTCACTGACCTTTAATTGAAGCCATTGAATTAAATTGAATTGATTTACTTCTGTTGATGTTTATCTTCTATGTTTCTAACCTTTTTTCTCCTTTTCTTCTTATCTGATTCAGAAGGCACCGGTTGATCACCTTGTGGTCGTTGGTGTTCCTGTGGATGAAAACTAGCGATGCTAGTCGAGACATCCACACGAAACCCTTCCAGCATTAGATTGATTGGGCAGTTTGATTTATGAAAATCAGTGATTGATTAGGCCTCCCATCTCCCACAGTCCTCTCCATATATGTGCTACACGCTGGTGGGCCTCGGGGGCTCGTCTCCTGTTATGAATATAAACCGAATTATAACAGATCACACAAAACGGTTTATTTGTTTTCTTTTTTGATCAGCAAGAAAAGTGGGATTGATCTGTTCTAATCCCTATCAGCAGTTATTCCGATAAAATCAACCAACATTATATACTCCCTCCGTATCCATTTATTTGGCATTGGTTAGCTCATTTTAAAAGACCGGGGGGAGTAATTCAATAAAAGAAAGGCAGTGACTCAACGCATGTCGCTTCAATCTATATAGCTGACTGCCGCAACTCAACCCTGTGGATGTGTGGCAGACGCTCTTGTCGGTTCTTTGTCCTTTCTGAGTACTTCTTCCTTTCCGTGTTACTACTTGTTAGAAAATTGGTCCTCATATAAACCTCGGAAGCTAATCGTGGAAGCATAAGATATACATCATAGAAGACCCAAAAGTGAAGACGATACCGAGGCACGATGTTTTTTAACGTGTTTTGGACAAGTCTACTCTATAGGACACTGATTACAAGCGCTCCTCCCCGATCCAGTATATTATAGTGTATCTAAGTATCCACGACCCTCCATCAGCTGCCGCCGGCAAGTTGCACCCACACCTATGCTAGAGTTGTCTTGCGGTTACAACAGGTGTGTCTTCCTATTTAAAAGAGAGCATAAAACATAATTCGACTCTAATTCTATCCTACACCTACTACAACACCAAGTCCTAATTTGTAACCGATTATGTACACATATTCGACACAAACTCTAACAAACTCCACCTTGTCGAATATGCCACGCCAATCTAGATCTTGTCCTTGCTTGGTTTCTTTGGTAGCCAATACCGAGCTGCCCGACAAGTCTTCACCAGACTTACCGTCAAGAGATTCTGCTATCTTTTCGTAACTTCTTCCTCCAGACTCTACCTTCAACAGTGCTCTATCTTCTTCTTTCATCATAGTCGTCTTGCCAAGCGAAATTGAATTCCTTCCTAGCTGCCAAGCTAACAAATCCAATCATTCACGCTTTCCGCATCCGTGACTGATTAACTGATACCAAGAAAATCACCGTCGCACCAAGTCTCATGAAGAATTACCACGATAGCCCTCTCTTTGCTTTCAATGATGTAGTTTTTATACATCTCGCCGATTTGGATATATTTTGTACTGCCAGACATCACCATTGACTCCTTTAATGGAATTTTAATGGTTGTTGCCCCGATAAAAATTTGATCCGTCCTAGTTAAACCAACCAGTCCGTCCACACGAACCTAGCCCGCGCCTCCCCTTTAACCTCAAGCTTCACCGAGATTCTTGCTGTTGAGATCGATCCGTCGATGTGTTGAATATTTAGTATGAGACTTCCTTGCCTGCCCCTTGATCTTCTTTTATACCAAGATACCACTTGTTAGAAAAATCGACCCTGATATAGACCTCGAAAGCTAACCGCAGAAGAGATATACGCCATAGAAGACACAAAAGTGAAGACGACACCAAGGCACCATGATTTTTTAATATGATTCGGACAAGCCTACTCCACAGGGCACTGATAACGGACATTCCTCCGCGATCTAGCATATTACAGGCTATCCGGGTATCCACGACCCTCCACTGGCTACCGCCGGCAAGCCGCTCCCACACCTATGCTAAAGTCGTCTTGCGGTTACAACAGATGTGTCTTCCTATTTAAAGGAGAGCCTAAGACAGAATCCGACTCTATCTATCCTACACCTACTAAAACACCAAGTCCTAATTTCTAACTGACTATGCACACATATTCGACACAAACTCTAACATTACTGATTCATGCTGATTTCTTTGAAGAAAGAAACCCCAAAATTGGTATATAAGGTGTATTATGATGTTGTGGCCAATATATTTATGGTGTATTAATTTTCAATATTGCAGTGTTAGGATTTATAGTTTTAATAGAGATTTTGGAAAACTGAATTTATATTGAAGTTTTTTATTATTTTTCTGTAGTTATTTTTTAATTTTTGTGAACTTTAATGAAGATATTTTTATTCTCCTTTTTGTTGTTGGTTATTGAGCTCGACACTGATATCAGCAGCATGGTGCTTTTCTTCTTTGCTAATGTCGGCGATATTTTTTTTATTTTGTTAACCCCTTCAAGCTCGCCTTTCTTTTAATTAGGTAACCTATTTCTGTCATTGTTCGTTTTCCCTCGTACACCATCATATACATATTCACATGAAAAATTGCCTAAAAGACAGGCCGTCAACTTTTCTCTAGCTCCGCAACTGCATCTACAAAAGTACAACTAAGCACAACTGCTCTTTCAGAAAGTAGCTTACTGATGACATCACTCTTTCCGATGCACACAGTACACCTCCGTTGGATGTTCAAGGTCCAATCACTAGAGCTCGTGCACGACAATTAAATTTAGAGGTGATTCCTATGTTCTTATTTGTATGATTTGGAGAATAGATTACTACCTAATGATTGTATTATGATTAGAAATCATGGAGAGGACATG
>CM002476.1:10514314-10583842 GCA_000325765.3 Leersia perrieri | reverse complement strand
ATATATATATTAGCTCCATCCAAAACCTAATATTAATTGATTAAGGTTCCTGCTTTCTTAGCTTTAATTTTGTCATACCACTAATTCCAACTACCGATTGATCGAGTGGTTAATTTTGTATGTATCTATCAGCCTAAATTTTAACAAATAACTTGAAGAAATTCAAACAATACAACGGCAAATACACATATATCTACTTGACTGGCATAATTGTTCCTGAATGTGATTGTTCTACTTAACAAAAGCTGAAAGCTGATATTAATTTCAAACAACTTTCTGTTGGCCCGTCTCTCTAGTTTGCTATCTGGCAGGTTGCTTGTCCATCTCAGTGTTGGAGCTGTTCTGCAAAAATCCAAATTTTCAGACAGATGCTAATAAATTTGCTAATGCAGACACACTGAGATACACTGTCTTGTCGTGGAGCTTGGTCCAACAGATGCAACCACCCAACTAATTGCATCAGCATCCTCTAACTTTCAACTTCTAACTTTAAAGACACTCACATGTAGGTCTACTTATCCATGGACCCACATGTCATTAGGAACTGTCCTCTGACTTCGAAGTCAGAGGATCTGCTTCTCAACTAATTATATCCTTATGATTTTATTTAGCGAGAAGGGAACCTTTTGTTAAATACAATACATATGCATGTCACAAATATTAATTGCATGGCAAATTTTGCTACAGGACATTCAATAAGAGTGGTTTTAGTTTAGGGACACCGCGAAAAAGGATTCTTTGGGGAAAGACACCTATAAAACGTGGTTATTTGCCAACGGACACCGCGACGTCTGAAGCAAAATTGCCATGATGATGTGGCGGTCGGGAACTCATTTTTTGACATGGTTGGACCAAAATGCCCCTGCACTGTTCTCCTCATATTGGCTCGGTCTCCTTCCCCTTGCCCAGCGGCAAACAACATGTCCCTGCCGCCGCCAACTCCGATCGCCACCCTGCCATCGACCACTCCCGCCACTCCATCAGCGCCGCCACCGGCCATCCCATCCGCGCCGCCACCGGCCATGCCCTCCGCGTCCCCACCCACGCCGTCTTCCACGCTGACGCCAGTGGTCCCCTCCACGCTGACTCCCTCGTCTTCCCCCGCCACCTCGGCGCCGCCGTCGGACACGCCATCCCCGCCGTCATCGGGAGGTGGGGGGAACTCGCCGCCGTCTTCCGGTAGCGGAGGGAGGTCGCCGTCAATGCCGAGCCACCCGTTGCCGAAGTCACCGTCGCCGCCACATTCGCCGAGGGGCGATGGTGGGTCCGGTGTATCGATCTCGCTAGTGGTGGGTGTCGCCGTAGATGGGCTCGTGATGCTGCTGCTCGCAAGGGGAATGAGACCAAGCCAATATGAGGAGAACGGCGCAAGGGCATTACGGTCCGACCACGTCAAAAAGTGAGCGTCCAACTGCCACGCCATCATGACAATTCTACTTCAGCCGGCGCGGTGTCCGTTGACAAATAACCACGTTTTATGGGTGTCTTTTCCCAAAGAATCGTTTTCGCAGTGTCCCTGGGCTAAAACCACACTTATCGAATGTCCTATAGGAAAATTTGCCTAATTGCATTGATAAGAGTAGTCCTAGCTTTGTGTTTCTATGCAGTGAAAATAAATTGAAAGTAGAGAATACAAAAATTCTGCATACTATGTCGTAATATAAATTCTCTTACCCTTTGGATTATCTGGTGATGGCCTACATAATGTGTGCCATTGCATTATGCTTAAGGTTGCGATGGTTTTGCTTATTCTAATAAGCCATAGGCACGTGAACAAAGCAATAAAAAATTATATATGTGGTTTGAAACCCAAGGTTGAAATAAAAAGACAAGGACCCCCCCCCCAACCCCCCAAAACCCCAAAAAAAATTTGAGCTGCAAAATTAGAATTCAAATTTTGGTTTATGACGATAAACCTAACTGCAAACGATGGGAGCCTAGAACTAAATTAAAGGTTAGCATACTCAATGCAATGCTTATTAAATCTGTGCTTGATAACAAAGTCACTTGCACCATCAGATAAAATTAGTTTAGTATCCAACCGTTAAGATATATAGAGTTTTTTTTAGGAAAAGGCTGTAGGATAGTATCCTATACAGTGTAAAGATATATAGTATTCAATTACAGGTCAAAAGGTTAGTGCCTAATTCTATAGGGAAAAAGGGACTGCACGGGCAGAATCAGGTTGAAACGTTCAACTCTACAGTAGAATGAGAGTTGTTGAAAAGGACCCCTCAAAAGGTTGTTGAAATTCGAGAAAACATATAGAAATTGGGGGAAAAAAGTTAACCTTCAAATGCAAGTTCTGATTATTCTATTGACTTCTCTTTTGTTTGGATTATGGTACAGCTTCCTAGGTAGTCAGAGTTTTTTAGTTGCTTATACTAAGTTACTAACAAAGAAGGCATGCACTCCTTAACAAAGGAAATCAATTTTCTTATTTTAAATTAATATGCTCAACTAACTTTACTAACAAAATTTCTTTGTATTTTGGAAGAGAGGGAGCATGAATGTATACATATTTGACCGTACGTGCAATGTATCTAATGGTAAGCCAGAGGATGTAGCATCCTTTTCGAGCATGATTACATGCATCTGCGAGAATTTAAACATTTTTATTCCAATATTTTATCTAACCTAAGTCTAAGTAATTAATTCCTCAACGGTTCATGGATGTCCGAGCAAAAGAAATACTTTGATATGAATATAGCTATTAACCTGAGTATTCGAACAAATTAGAGGGACGAGAATGAGATAAGGCTATGTGTGGCTGTCGGTGGCTGCTGACTCATTTTTTACTAGTGCCCACAAAAGTATTAGCCACAGATGGTTTGTCGCTAAACTTTCAACGACAGACTACATTTGCTAAACCAACGCTCTACTGACAGATAGTATGCCGGAGAATATGCACAGCATTAGCGATAGACAGCGTGTTACAAAAACGAGTATTTGTGATATATAGTATGTTGGAAAGTTATAGCAATAGATCATTTGATGTTAAACTACAATCTTTCCCAATAGATATCTGACGTAAAATATGAACCATGATGTAGTGAAAGTCGACGGTATATGCCTACAAATATGGTATGCATAAGTACACAATGTCCCATGAATACGAAGGGCAAATACTTGCACAAATATAATTGACGTATGGTATGCATGAATATTAAATATATATGTGTGTATATGCAATTTCAACATGAATTTCATAAGGTAAAGAAATTTCCGCTGGCATCCATCTCGTTAGGCCTTGAGGTCGATCACTCGCGAATTAGTTGGCATTGGTGCGCATGTGGATATGCCTTTTGTATAATAAAAAGTTTACTAGTATATGTTACTGGGGTAAAATACTCGCTATTTGTGTACTAGCTTAAGTGAATGCGTATTATATATATTTGTATTATTTTTTTCATATTTTGCAATTAATAATTATGAGTCATTTGTATTAATATTTTCAAATTTTGCAATTAATAATTGTGAGTCTATTGGAAAACATTCGTACAATTGTACTTCGTCCAAATAGTTTCATAACTGATACTTTATCGTGAAAGGTGTAGTTTCAGGTGCACTGTGTGACCACACCCTGATGTGTCATGCCTGTTTGTCCATTTGAAGAGCTTGATTGTTGCATTCGACCTATATCAATCATAGTTCAATGGCTTTAATTTAGACGACAAATTGATCAAGATGACTAAGTTATATAGATAGTATAGGGCATAGGTGCAGCGATACTAGCTAGGTCAGAACTCAATTGTTTTGTTAGCTTAGATTTATTTTAGGGATTACTCCATTCAACCCTATCAACTATCGCGTTTGTCTACAAACTCAAAACTAAAAAACCAGATACAATGAAAACGGTTGAAAACAAGACAATTTCTATGAAAACAGTTCTAGACAGTCGAGATTTTTTTCCATATTTATCAAGTTAACTATTAAATGACGACTTCAACTTGACACTAAAGGAAATTAGAAAAGGTAAATTTTATATATAGTTAGAATGGAAATGGTCGAAAACTGTTTCAATTTTATAGAATCGGTCTCAATCCAATTGGAAATTTCCACCATATTTACCCCTATATAAGAAACCCACAACTATTGAAGCACATGCTGCCTTATAAACCGGAGTAGTTTTCGCATGTGTGGCAGTATTTAGTTGTCCATTTAGAAAATCTAAAATAAATCATAACCCGCTGTCATGCTCTCCTCCTCCACCTCTTGATCCTCTCTCGTCTTCTACAAGCCCATCCCATAACTCTCCGACCAATCGCCACCACGAGCTCACATGCACACCTCTCCTCCACAAGGTTGTTGTTGTTGGCATCTACTCCATGACTTTTGGCATAGCCTACCCATACCTCTGTTGTCACCCATGATCACAAGATCGCACCGCCTTGAGATTGGTCTCCTAGTGCCTAAGCACCCATTACACTGCCCTTGGCTTACCGTCCACTTGCAAGCTTGACAGGATGCATTGTTCGGAGTTTTCAGATTGAAGAATGGAGATAGGAAAAGCAAGAGGAGGTAGTGGCTTGAGCTTTGAAAAGGAATAACGATGAGAGATGGAACAAAAGCAAAATGGAGAGATAGTGGTGGTCAAGTACAGATAAGTATGGCCGAAAAAGCCGCGGAAGAGTATTGATGTGTGGTCCTAGAGTTGAGGGTCAATGGGCGATGGGGTGGGGGTGGAGGCTGGTGTAACCTGACCTAAGGCCACCGTGGCTAGGATCCTTTTCAAGCTAACACCACATCCAACGTCCACAATAGAGGAGAGAGAGACAAAGATTATCCTAGTGGTGCAGCCGATGCATATGCATTGATTTGGTGGACAGTGGTAACAAGCAATGCTAATTTAACATAAAGAAGGTGGCATCGATGACATGCCATGGGGTGGCAATATGGTGACTCAGTACAACCCCTGATAACAAGGCACCGACGATTTTTATGGCAGTGATGTGCTCCTCATGGTCTCATGTGTGTTCATGTGATGCCACTCTTATTACGCATTGTGTCCACCTTAGCTTTTTTTACCAGCTTACTACTAAATTGATGCAGATTAGGAAGCAATGATAGAGGTAAACGAGGAGAACAGAGGAGAGTCAATGATAAGTGTATCCTTTTATTTTTAACATTTTTCTAATTGGTAAAACACGTGGCTCCACAAAAGAGAAAAAACACATGAATTGAGCATGAGAGATGTAAAAAATGTTTTTGATACGTAATGATGTAATAAACCATTTTGATACACGAGGGATGTCTTGGTAAAGAGAGTTAGATGAACTTGTTCTTATTTAGAAATAAATAAGGTATATTAGTTAACGACATGGTTAATAAAAAAAAAAAGCTGTTTCATCATCGTATAATTCATGAGCCACTGAATAGCACATTCTATTGGTACTGTTGGGTCAACCATACCGTTCTGTGAGAACAGGAGTGTGAAAAAAAAAGATTAACGTAAATATACCTGTATAGCCGCTTTTGTGTAACGAAACGAAAATTTTCTTACCCAACAAAACGGCCAAACCCAACCGCCACCCATAGAAGAAAGAGCCACACAAGCCCGACTCCCATCAAATCCATCCGTCCATCCCAGATCCGACAGGCGATCCAGCTTCACGCGGTTTCGATCGACCATAATTACGCAGACCGCCATCGTCGTCGTCGCCATTATCCCATTTCATCATCATCATCCCTCCCCATTCCCCGTATCCAATCTCTTTCCTCTCTTTTCCTCCTTCGCGGCCGCCTGCCGTCGAGAGTCGTCATCGTCGTCGTCGCTCGCGTCGCGCGGCGGCGGTGGTGTGAGGTCAGCGGGCGAGGATGATGATGACGCGGGCTTCGATGGGGGCGATGGATGGGGCGGCGGTGGACGAGGTCGTGCGCCGCCTCGTGGAGGGCGGGCGCGGGGGGCGGCAGGTGCAGCTGTCCGAGGCGGAGATCCGGCAGCTCTGCGTCGAGGCCAAGAGGGTGCTGCTTTCCCAGCCCAACCTGCTGCGCATCCACGCCCCCGTCAAGATCTGCGGTGAGCGGACGCCCCCTCCCCTCTCTTTTTCTCCTCCTGATTTGGGTCGAGCGCCCTGTTTGTTTGGGGGCGAAATTGCACGATTTCGATGGGTTTGTATTGGGTTCGGTGTGTCTTCCTCCGCGTTCGTGGGCGATTAGGAGCAAATGTTGCGTACCTGCCTCTTTGGTTTGTTAATTGATTAGCTGTTTACTAGGAAGACCTGGTAAAAGTAATTGTTCAAAAGAAAAATTGAAAGAAAGAACAGGTATAATTTCGCCAATTCAAAGGGTTGAATCATTCCGGCTTGGTGTCCGGTCGTCAATGTCCAGGATTGGTCTTAACTCTTGCAGAATTGGTCTTCACTCCTTTGGGGCACTTGTTTTCTTCTGGGAGGAAGATTACCACATCTTTTCTAAGCCTTTTGGGCCCTTTCACTGGATTTGTAGGTTTGGAATGTTAGCATCTTCAGCAAATTGTAGGATCATCTGTTGTACCTTCGGGCATTAGGAGAAAATCCTGTACAAGATGTCCTTGATGACGTTTGTTGATTGCTGTTGGTGCTTTTAGTCTTGTTTCATCGGTGTATGCAGTATATGTGTATATATTATATTATGTGAGATGCAAAGAATATACTGTAATGACATTGTGTGCAATGTCTTTTGACTAGCATAGTGCAGAGTCCAATCTTTTTTTAAAAGAACTAATAAACACTGGGGAAATCCCCCATCTTATATTAATTTTGGATGGTTTATATACAGTAGCGAAAAACACAAAATCAGTATCCGATCTTGGAGTGATGTTTGATGTTACTGCACTCTTTTGAGTGTTATATTATTCATATTCACAGGAAGGCAAAAGTAGTTTGTCATAAGGTTCTTTTCTGCAAGAAATTGTTATAAGTTTGTTTTCTCACTGCTACTTACGTATCCAGGGTGGAGGGGAGGTGCAAAATTACCAGCAAAAATATTTTGTGTTTGTTTGAATGGTGTTTTCTGAATCTCTTTAGATTGTTGATCTGGTAAATGAAATTAATTTCCAATACAAAGTGATTGGGTGAAATGAATCCCTTATTATTATATTAAGAAGCCTAATAGACATTGTTTCTGTCTTTGTATGTTTCACATGATAATTTAGATGGTTTTGTAGTTGAGGTGTCCTATAGTATGATAGTTGAGAAAGCGTCAGATAAAATTTTCCTCTGCTAAAATATGTCTAATATAGCTCCCCGCTGCATACCTTTCATATGCAACCAAGTTAACCCAAATTAAGAAATCATAATGTTAATTTGATTTCAAGATGGCTTGTGCAAATATTTTGGTGACACTACCGCAGTAATGTTTTATTATTCACAAGCAAAAGCTGTATTGGTCCACTTTCAGGCTCAATATATAGTAACTTACTAATTAGCTTCCTCCCTAGCATTATGCTGCCAAAAAAAAAAAAATTCTCTCTTGCTCTAGCCCTCTCTCAGGTCACATTTATATCACTCAGCTTAACTTTAAATGTTGCATTTCATTTCAGACAAATGAAATTGCTATTGACACTCATCGATTCATGAAATGTCATAGTTTACATCTTTGTGATTTTGCAACAGCGTGCGTAGCTGTATCAGTAATGCTGTACCATAGTGATGAATGTAAAATGTCATATTGGAAACACTGGCACTTAGTTTGACAACCTATAGCATCTTATTAGCTTCATTTCCTTTTGTGCAGCTCCTTCGAATATTTAGTAAATTTATTATGTTCTGATCTGTTCTGTCATGGTACTCTATTTCATTTGTTTTGAAGTTTTCGCTTAAGTGATTAGGAATTATACATGCATACATGTTGTTGAATTGTTTGAATATTTTGGTCACTAGCACCATTTCTGTGTATTGCACAGATCCCACCTAAATGATACTAATAAAGTACTAAGTCAAAAATGAAAAATGGAATAAATAATTAATTATCCACAGATATATACTTGTATACATGATTATATGAGACCACCTAAATATACACATATATAAAAATTATTTTGGATAGGCAACATGCAATGATGCAAACAACACATACATATTTGCAGTCACAAAAGATCTGGATAGGGTGGGTGTACCAGTGTAGAATCTACTTCTAAGATAAAATAAGATCTATTGACATTTTATTGTGATTGGTCATATCTGCATATTTGAACTTATCACAATACAGTTTATCATATTCTTACACTTATGTGGTTCAGGATTTGCTGTTAAAGAATGTTCATTTGCATGCAGGTGATATCCATGGGCAATTTGTTGATCTTCTGAGGCTTTTTGATTTGGGTGGTTACCCTCCAACTTCAACTTATCTTTTCCTTGGAGACTATGTGGACAGAGGCAAACAAAGCTTGGAAACCATATGCTTGCTTCTAGCATATAAAGTGAAGTACCCTGATAAGATTTTCCTGTTAAGGGGAAACCATGAAGATGCGAAAATTAACAGAGTGTATGGTTTCTATGATGAATGCAAGAGGCGATTCAATGTTCGGCTGTGGAAGATTTTCTGTGATTGCTTCAACTGCTTGCCTATGGCAGCACTTATTGATGATAAGATACTCTGCATGCATGGTGGACTTTCACCTGAACTGATAAACTTGGATCAAATCAAGGATATTGAGAGGCCCACCGAGATTCCTGACTATGGTCTTTTGTGTGATTTACTTTGGTCCGATCCTAGTCCTGACGCAGAAGGGTGGGGGGAGAGTGACAGAGGTGTTTCTTGCACCTTTGGTGCAGATAAGCTTTTAGAGTTTTTGGAGAAAAATGATCTTGATCTTATATGTCGCGCGCATCAGGTAAGCATAAATTATTTTATATTTATTATGTCTCTTGAGATCTATATGACAATTGCAACATGAATGTCCTCAGGTTGTCGAGGATGGCTATGAGTTCTTTGCGCAAAGGAGATTAGTGACAATCTTTTCAGCTCCAAACTATTGCGGCGAATTTGACAATGCGGGTGCTCTGTTGAGCATAGATGAAAGTTTAATGTGTTCTTTTCAGATCTTGAAGCCAAATGATACAGGGGCTCCACATTCTAGGAGACCAATTCCAAACAAGGTAAAATATCAAGTTGATTTTATCTTTACATAAGCTAGAATAGTGGAACACTGAAGATTTTTATTCTCCTCAACTCCTCATTGAACTATTTCATGGAAAGTACAGACCTAAGGAAACTTCATTACCATTTGCTTATGTGTTTTAGATCATACGGACATGTCTGTATGTCACAAATTTTTTTATTAGCCCATGTTATCTTTTGTCATTCTGACCAGTAATTATTTTGAATTTTGGAATGGTTAAATTCACATGTGTCCCTAAAGGTTTCTTTAACAGGTTGACATGACAGACTTGAAATCAGTTCTCTAGATATGTGTGAATTTGTGGTTGAGAATGGAGTGTGTCTAACCATTTACTACTGTGTATATGGCAACACGTGTTAAATTTATTTTAATGTATGCAAATTGTCTTAACTGTTAAATTTATATTAATCTCCCGGAGGAGAATTTTGCATGGACACACTCACACCATCCCCATTTTCTGTATTCTGATGGACATAGTAAAACCATTATTTATACAACTTATAGTGGATATTTTGAAGGCTTTGAGTAAAAAGAAAAAAAAAGTATTCTGACTATGTGTGCAACATTATGATTATGTTTGCCCATCTTCAAATGAGACTGAAATGAGTAATTCACTTTGTTTGTCTTACATTTGGAATTTATTTGACCTGGGCACTTCCCTAGTCATCAATAGAACTGAACTGGTAAATCGGTCTGCCTTTTGTAATGAGTTCTTACGTGTTTCTGTTCATGCTTCAATCTTAACTGAAAACACCCCGTGCTGATATGCGATTCTCACCAGTTATTCTTTCTTTTTAACTTTAAACAGACACCAAGAAGTGGAACCGCTTAACTTATTTCAAGTTACAAAGCATAATTGTTGTCAGCTCGAAGGGGGTGATCTCTTTTATGTCTCGGATCCACCAGGGCATGGCATTAGCCTTCTCCAGCCAATTTCTCTCTTCCCTCTGGAGTGGCGTGCTTCTCCGCTACTCGCTGGATATTGTGTTGACTCTACAGGCGGTACTGCTTTGTTGTACAGCAGCAGTCTATCTGACTTGGCTCATTCATTCTGATCTTTTTTTGTACCTTGCCGCTGCAATGTCTGGCGGCACAATGTGTTTTGTCGTGGATGCAGTTAGTTCCTCTTTTTGTTAGTTTCTTAGTGTTGTTTCTTTTCCTGATTGCTGTGAGCTCTGTTTGCTTATGTATCTTAATTAGATCATGAGATATACGCTTGTTTGGTGGAATTGTGTAACCCGTTTTCCCGTTTCACTCCTGCGATCTAGATGAGCAGATATGCCCCTCCACCGTATGCTGTCATTTGTGAAGTGAAAAAATGGGCAGAATGTGGCACGTATCCTTTTGTTGCCAAATTAAAGCATTGAAATTATTGTTCGAGGGCATACTACTGGTTCAGGTACTTCAGAAGTCAGGATCAGACTAGGGCTGCAAGTGGGCTGACCCACGAACCCACTTGCAGCCTTAGTTTGAACCAGATGGAAAGTCTGGGTTGTATTTGTCATGTTTATGTAAAAAATTTGCAAAGCGAAAATGAGTGCCGTAAGGAATTAAAAAAAAAGATCATGTAGAAACCAGAGCACAACATTTTAGGGTGGTTTTGCACAGCTCCTTTTCCAAGTGTTTTAGTATTAAATCAAAGGGATTATACCACTTTTAATTTAATCGGTAAAGTATTTTCTGCAAGAATGAGATGAAGTTCGCTCCTTTCAGATAAATGAGACCAATTCTTTCGACAGGCAATTTTCTCGATAACTTTCTACAGATTGAATTTAAACTGTCACAAAATCTATTTTTCAACTTTACAGCAGTTAATTGATTTGTTTGTACCCCTCAAACAGTAATCACAAAATCATTCAGCACAATTTAAAAAATAAACAGGACCCTAAAGCCATGCCAAACAGAGCCTTAATATACTCAATTCAATCTAAATATTCACAGAAGGGTTGACTCGTGTTGCAATAAGATACTGATTCGGTAATGCATACCCAGGATGTTCGCTCCGCAAAACTCAATGCCTTTTGCATGTTATGAGGTTCTGTTCAACATTAAGAACTAGCCAACCAAAACCGTACATTCAACATGGTATAAAAAAGCACCCTAACTTAGATAGCCAATTTTGTTGGCCACATCGAGCATCGTAGTCTTGGCGTTAGCTTCAGGTAAGCCACCTTCTTGCCCTCAGGTCTGTAGGACAGAGAATCGATCCATCAATTCGTCAATATACGAGATGAAGCGACCATGAACAGAAGGGAAATAAGTGAGATAATAACCTGATCAGAGTGTTAACTTTATTTGCCTGTATCAAGTAAGTATTTAGTGACGGCTGCCTTGATCATCTTCTTGTTTGCCTTGAAGTCGACAATTAAGACATGTGTGTTGTTGTCTCAATCTTCTTCATAGCAGATTCAGTAGTAAGTGGTACTGATCAAGCTTGTTCCTGCAAGGTGCACAGAGTTACTGACTCTTGGGTACTTGGGGTCTCGGTCTCGTCTTCCTCAGTCTTTGGTCTGAGGAACATCACAGAAGTTCATATCTTCTTTTGACTCTCTTGAATTTTGATTGACCCAGACTTCACTGCCTTTGCAACCTTCAAAGTTTAGTCTTTCCATTGGCCTTCTTTACAGCAGCCTAATTAAATGAAGGAGCAACGATTAGTAATCAGCAAAGCTAATCAATTGAAATGCAGCAAAAATGATATGTATGGGCTCAGTTCAAAACGGCACAGCATAGACATTCGAAGCTAATCAAATTCAAATGCAAAAGAAATTTCTTAAAGAAGTTAAGAACAACTACAACTAAGCATAGACATCTCATAGTAAGTGTTGTCATCATTGTTCATGCTATTGAGAAAAAAGACAGACTAAATACTTATATTTCTTGTTCGTGAACCTAAGATTAGTAGACTTAAGCAATTAAACATGCAAAACAAAAGGTACACGAACTTTTGTAGTGTGTAGGTTTAGTGTTTGGCTGACTGATTTTCCAGGTGATGATGAGAAGAACAGACCAATTTTGGATGATGAAAAACAGATCAATTAAACCAGCTTAAGTTTGATGAGTAATAGGCATAACAATTTGACATCTAACACTTCCAAAATGAATGAAAGTTTGCTGATGATAGTACAGAATATAAAAAATTGGATCAAATTTGAGTAGACCATCTAGATAACAAAAAGCAACTGTCAACAAACAAACAAACAAACTGTGGACTCGGCATTCAGAATGAGTAGGAGGAATTTATCATCAAATAGATCCGAAAACATCCGTTTTCCTCATCATGCCAATGATCCCAATTGCATAGCCAATGAATAAGCAAAAAGAAGAATAACAAATACAGCATATTTCTGAAGAAAATCTAAGCGGTTGTTCTCTCAGACAAATGCCTCGATTGTCCCCATGGTTTAATGGAATGGATTGGATCGGACTCGTCATCTGTTTTTCGTCATCATAGAGAAGAGCAACCAGCGACACAACAAGGGGGGCAATTCATCAAAATTCTAAAACAATCACCTCAGCTCATATCTCAAGCAACACCAGCACAGCACAGCACGGCGTATCTATATAGCGACATATCTTCTGAAGATGAATAGAGAGCAAGCTAACCTTGGGCGCCATCGCGGTGGCTGCGACGGAGCTCGAGCTCCCCGAGGTGTAGGTCCCGGGGTTGCGTCGGCGGCGGAGCTGGGTGCCCCCAGCTGGTGGGTTATTCGTAATGGAGAATGAACGAACGACCGACTCGTATTTATAGGGTTAATGTTTTGGGGGAAGAAAAGGGAAACCCTAGATGGCCTGGACGGTTTAGATCGGCCGATGCATGATGCATTTGGTTGCTGGGCTGAATGGGCCTTGTTTGTAAATTCTAGGAATAAATTCACTTTTGGTCCCTCATGTTTACATTGAGTTTGAAAATGATCCCTAATCCGGAATTTCCTGGCCCTTGATTTTGTAAAAACCGTCTAAAACAAGTCATTTGGCAGTAGTTTTGCTGACACGGCAGATTGACCGGATCCAAAATGCTTATGTGGGAAAAATAAATAGTGGGACCCAACTGTCATCCTCATGCTCCCCTCTTCTCTCTCCTCCCTCTTTCTCCCCTCTTCTCCCTCTCTCTCTCGATGGGGAGCGGCGGGCGTGGGCGTTGGCGCAGGTGCGGGGCAACGGCGGCGGCTGCCGCGGAGCCCGTGGGCGCATCGCGAGCGGCGGCGGCGGCGGCGGCATCGCGAGCTATGAATCCGGCCTCGGTTCCCCATCCTTAGGTGGCGCCGGTGGTGTGGGAGGGGAGATTGAGGCGCCAGTGGCTGGAGCCGCGCTCTCCTGTTGCTCGGCCGCGTCGGCGGCGGCCGTGGGGAGGAAGAGGCGGTCGCGGGCGCGGGGCGTCATCGGCGGCGGACGCGGGCGCGGAGAGTAGTGCAGCTGCTGGTTGGGCTTCTTGTAGATTCTGCACAGCACCAAGTCATCCAGCTACATGTAGATCGAAATTAAGGTTTTGATGAGTTACATCCCGCCGTTGATCTATTGTATATCGATCGAGCAACCAGTGCAGTGCAATCAATGCAATCGATCGGAAGATGAAAAATTTGAGATTTGGGCACAAGGCGACGCTGGATGAGGGCGTGGGGCCGTGGGGGGCGGCGGAGCGATGAACGACGAGGCTGGCCGTGCGCAGGTCGATGACACCGGCGGCGGCAAAGGAGACTTATCTTCACCCGCTCGGCTGGTCTCTGATTTGGGGCGGAGAGGTAGGAGGCCACCAGATTTCGCTGTTGAGTGCCCCTGTTCTCCGGCGTTCGTCGTCGTCGAGCCGCGCTTGGCGGCCGCCTGCCCGTCGGCGCACGACTTCTTTTGTACTGGAGCCTGGTGACCTCGCCGGTGTGGAGAAATAAGAAAAGGGGCGCCAGGGAGAGAGAAGAGGGACTAATGGTACTGATAGGTGGGCCTCATATTTTTTAAATATTCTCGTGTTGCTTCGGTACCTATTTTAGACAGTTATCACGAGAATAGAGGTCAACATTTTCGGTATTACGGTTGAGGGATGATTTTGAAACTCGGTGAAAAGATAAGGGACGTAAAGTGAACTTATTCCTAAATTCTAGGGTTGCACCGGCATTATTATAAAGAATAAGTTTATTTGGCGTCCCTCGTCTTGTTCCTCAGTTCGATTTTCGTCCTTGAACCATAAAACCAGATATAACCTATCCCTCAGCATGTAAAACCGGTGTAAATATAGTCTAAGGCAGTATTGTGGATAGTTTTAGCTGATGTGACGTGTGGGCCCTACATATCAGCCAAAAATAAAAAAATAAAAATAAAAACTCTCACTCTGCCTGATATAACGCGGACGGCACACCTGGAACGACCGCTAGCTGCTGCGCGTTCCCGAGGATGGAAGCCTGGGTGTCGCTGCCGAACGAAGTCGGAGCAGGCGCAGGAGGGACCGTGGTGAGACACAGCTAGCGGAAAACTCGAGCGGAGGCAGCGGGGCGTCGTGGAACTCTCGTGGTGGCCGACGGTCCTGGTGTGCGTCGGCTTGCCGCTCCCTGCATGTTGACGGTAGCCATCGATGGATCCGATTTATGCAGCAAGCATGCATGATGGGATCGATCGAATGGACGGCATGACGATCGAGCCTCCTCCATGTTACTGGGCAACTTCCCCGCTTGTGCATTCGAGCCAATCGAGCACGACGGCTGCGGTGGCAAATCTTGCTGGGTGCCTGGGTTCGGCCCCATCTCCACTCGACGGATGCCCTAGCTTCAAGCTAGCCTTCAGGCCGCACAGCCGGCGTGCCCAGGCTCACCGTCACCATGACCACGTACTGCACCAAGAACCCCATGTTCGCTGGCAATGTCGTCGTTCACTTCGATACCGCCAGTACGTACTCCACGCGCCGCTGGTCCGCACGCAGCGTGTCGAGGAGCTACAGAACTGGCGGCGCGGCGACGTCCCAGCGCTGATGCCTTCAGCCTTCGTCGCAGGGCTGCACGGGGCCGTGCCGGTGCATCAGCCATAGCACCGCCGCCGACGTGCCGCAACGCATCTTATTTGTTGCAGCGAAGAGATTGTGTGCTATATTTTTCTTTTTTTTTTCCTATTCGGCTAACACGTGGGACCCATATGACATGTCAGCTAAAACCATGCACAATACTGCTGAGGGACTATGTATGCATCGGTTTTATAAGTTGGGGGATGCGTAGTAACTGGTTTTGCGGTTTAGGGATGTTTTTTAGATTCGGTGATCCACAGTCTGCCCCATGTGTGGAATTTTCGATAAAACAGCAACACATCTTTTCATAGTTTGCTCTTTTGCTAAACAGGTCCGGTCGAAGTTGTTTCACAAAGCTTGGCTTGAATCTTCCTTCAATGACAGCTTTTCATAGTGACTTCATGTCTTGGTGGGCGGCAGCTAAACGAAGAATTTTACAAGAACAACGACGAATCTTTTATGGTATCCTAATATACATTGCGTGGGCCTTATGGTTACAAAGAAACAATAGGCTATTCAATGATCTTTTTGAATCCCCTACAGATGTCATCAACCTGGCTTTTCATCTTTTCAAACAGAGAAAGTTATCGATGATGCGAGAGTAGGCTTTTCTCTTTTTCTTTGCTTGTTGTAAAAGTTGGGGTACTGAAGTAATCAGTACCCATCTCACTCATTGCCTTGTATTTCTTTTTTCCCCTCTTTTAATAAATGGCAGAACTCTTGCCTTCTTACTCAAAAAATAGATTCAGTGACAAGTTGAGGAACCTATAATAGACTTTTTCCTTATTATAAGGTGCTGGAGCACCCAAGCCCCAAGGTTACAATTGCAGCAAAGGAGATATACATAGTTTAATATCCTAGCTAAAAATATTGAAGATTGTCAAGTTGTTTATGAGCGGCATAAAGTATTGAGCTGATCAGTATAAAAAAAAGTATTGAGCTGATCGTTTGTATTGATCAAGGCAATTTTTCTAACTTAAAAGAAAAATATTAAATATAAAAGAAAGGGCTTTCGTATCAATAGAATCAAGATAAAAGTGAGGATCGAACCTAAGGACCGGCTAGCTCCCAACTTAGGGCTGCTAGCCCGAAAGCCCCTCTATCTTGTAAACTCAAAACCAACCTCAGGGGAGTATATAAGACGTTCGCGTGGCAGTCTCACATTGCTTGAGATAGACCAAAAGCTACTGGAAATAAAAACAGCCTTTTGTAAATATCCTTGTCTTTCTTCTACTGAAGAATTAGGCAGTATTTCTGCCATGATTTAAGAAGTCCAGATTTTGCAACTTGCGAGGGAAGCAAAGCTTAAAAATTTGGTAATATGATTCTGATGTGCGAACTGTTATTGCATCATATTACACAACAGCTTAGGAGCTTGAGTGCCTCTTTGTTTACATATATACTCCGTATTTGCTTTCCTCTCAGCGATTCAAATTTAAAAAACAAAGCATTGACGCAATAACCCATACAGCACCATTTGGCAAACTTGAAGGCTGGGATTTGGTAATGCAAGATAGCATCCCCACATGAACTATTAAAGAATGTCTGAACTGAATATACAGTGGCCTTGTACAGATAACATATTAACTCCTCAGGAATCCTAATCTAGTTATTATTCGCTGGGCTACTCTACAGATCACAAATGCCCCCGTCCGTGTTCAATTATTCGGTATAATTTCCTTAATTGATAGGAAAGCAGGATGGTCATCTATAGCCGGGCCTTGACTTGCTTAGCTGGTGCACTCTGCAAATAAAAATTTTGTACAAATCAGATGCTAAGTCAGGAATACTATCACGGTACATACAACAGAAAATCATAAAAGGAAATTTTATGGATGCTGCATGGCAGATATGCAGTATAAAATGTGTGGTTGAACACTAGTACATTCGGTATAGAAATTTTAGCTAACATAAAACGATTTTGCTCACCAGAGGAACCCCTTTTGCTGCTCTTTCTGCAAGGTAGGAACAAGGCTTGAAGAAGTTGCCATACCGCTTCGCCCACTCCTCCAACTTGTCATGGATATACTTTGCACCAATGGAGTCTGCCCAGAGCATGATTCCTCCCCTGATCACACCAATCAGTACATAAATTTCAAGCATTTAGTAGGTTATTATTACTGGAAAATTAGTCTAGTTCTCTTATAAACGTACCTGTAAGGTGGGAATCCCATGCCAAAGATCGAAGCAATGTCAAGGTCAGAAGCCTTGACTGCAATTCCTTCATCAAGAACACGGCAGGCCTCATTTATGACCGGGAAGAAGACCATCTCAACTATGTCCTTGTCGCCTAGCTTCATCAACTGGTACAATTGTACAAAAAAATTTGAATTAAGATGCCAACTCAATCCAATTTGTCAGAAATATAACATTTGGAGTATCTTTTTTTTCACAAAAAGTATAGATATCTTCATCATCATCAAAAGGTGTCACGACATCAGCAAATTGTCAAGGTGCTAGCAATGATACAGGTTCTTTTGAATTCATTGCTTTAGTTCCACAAGCAACAATTATATTTGAAATTTGAAATATAGAAAGAGCTAATAGGTATCAAACGTTCATAACAACATATGTTTTATATTTGGGTTAATTGGAAACATGCCACTCTAATTTTGCAAAGTTGGAGATATGCTACTTGTATCTCAATGACATGTGGTACCCACGTGAGTCAATGACATGCGTGGGTTACAATGGCATATCTCCAATTTAGCAAAATTAGAGTGGCATAGTTCCAATTAACCCTGTTTTGAACAGTGACAATACTGGTTTAAGCCCGGTTAAAAAAATACTGGTTTAAAACTAAAATAATAAATGTACAAAGCACCAACCACAATGTGATTTTATTGCTATATAGAATGAGATGTAGATGTAAGTCAGGAGATGAAACCAAACCTCATTGTCTGCTGTGACTCCAGCCATGCTCCTAGATTTTTCAATGTATTTCATAATTTCGGGATCAGGAGTTGCCTTCCTTTTGTCCTCATACTTGTAAAAGCCCTTCCGACTGGCTTCACCTGTGTGAAAGTTGGTGGATCGTGGTTACATATACCAACAAACCAATAAAAACATACGGCAAAGAGAAAATTAGACATGATACAGGATCAGTTGCTGAATAATTTTTACCTGCCCTTTTGTCCTCCATCATAAGAGGAATCAACATTGACTTGTAGACCCTCTCTGGGAAGTTCTCAAGGTACTGCATACCAGTTGCTACAGCAACACCAAAACCAACAAGGTCTGCCAGTCTGCATTCATGTAACACAAAAGAGACATTCAGATTGAGTTCACCTGGCATGGCTCGTACCCATTCATATGATGTTGCACGATATTTTTCAGGAAAGCGAAACCAAAAAATATTTCTGACCTGAATGGACCCATGGGCATTCCAAATTTGGTACATGCTCGATCAATCTTGTACACATCCATACCACGATCAACAAAGAAGAGTGCTGACTGAGTGTAAGGAAAGAACATCCTGTTGACTGCAAAACCAGTACAGTTCCCAACCACTATTGGCGTCTTCTTAATTCTCTTACCAACATCCAGCAAATCAACGACAACTTGCGGTGAGGTGTGCTCGGTACGGACTATTTCCAGAAGTGGCATTACATGTGCAGGACTGAAAGAGCAATTAGTTAATAAAGGATTATGTGACTAAATAAATATCTGTTCATGTATATACACTGCATTACCTAAAGAAGTGTGCACCAACAATACGGTCTTTAGACTTTGTTTTTTCTCCAATTAGATTAAGATCAATTGTGGATGTATTAGTAGCAAGCACACAATGGGAAGGACAGTACTTCTCCAAGTCAGCAAATATTTGCTGTTTCAATTTCACATTCTCAATAACAGCCTGCGAGAAATATAAGAAAATAATAAATGGGCTGACCAAAAAACAATATAGTTAGTTTTGACCAAATAGGAAGGATAGAGTTAGCTACCTCAATAACTAAATCCACGTCTTTGAACCTTTCATAATCAAGGACACCTGTTACGAGAGAGATAGCCTTCTCATATCTCTCCTCAGTCATTTTCCCTTTCCTCACACGACTCTGCAAATTGGCTGGTCAAACAAACTAGTGAGACACTTAATCTTTTGTTGCAAAGCTTAATGTGTAAGATTAATCTTACACAATTTATTTAGATAATGATCTTACACGATTTGTAAAGCATGAGATGTATTTACCTTTAATTCTGTCAATTCCAGCATTCAGAAATTTTTCATTTACTTCTTTGAGCAGAACAGGATAATTACTCAGTATCATTGCGGTTGCAATTCCTGAACCCATAAGTCCACCACCTAGAATGGCAACTTTTTTAATTTTCCTAGGCATCAATCCCAAGTCTGTAGCACCAGGAACCTGTTGTATTTGAGACAGGATTAAAACACTGCATGTTTCTATAGTAACAATTGACAAAAATTCACATACCTTTGATGTTGCCCGTTGAGAAAAGAATACATGAACTAAGTTTTTACATGTATCCGAGAAGAGAAGGCCCTGAAAAGCATTTGCTTCCTGCATTTTCATAAAAAATTAATTCAAGATTCCATAAATCAAGAAAATAAGTAAAAGAGGTAGTAATAGCACAAGTAGCATATATGTAGTACCTTCCAGAGCCCAGCTCGAGGTCCTGACACAATACCTTCTTCAATGACATCAATACAAACAAGTGGATGCTCAAGATTGGCAGCCTGCCTTCGAGCTTGAGCTCTTGCAAACTTGATAATCTCTCTGGCCTCACCAAGTGGTTCTAGTTTGTCAGTCTTATAAAGACTTTTGATCCATGGCCTTTTAAGTTCACAGATATCCAAGGCCCAACGACGAGCAGTATTCACCAAATCATCAGCAGAAACCAAGGAATCAACAAGACCCAACTGGTGTGCCTCTTCACCCTTAATCGGCTTAGATAGCTGATACAAATGGGGTAATTAATTAATTGGATTAGGTGTGTGAAACAGGGAATATCACAAAAAAAAAAAAAATTAGGCTCAAGAAGCAAAGGAAACATGAAGCAGTATTTACCAGCATCATTTCAAGTGATTTTGTCAGCCCAACAAGACGTGGGAGTCGTTGTGTTCCTAAGACAATTGAATAAGGTCAATCACATGGAATTTATGAAAGCAGCATGGTACTCATCCCCTCTAAGGTGAAGGAAATGCTCATGAGAAACTAATTTGGAAGAATAATGGAGTGATATAAAACAAAAATACAAACATGACTCCAAGTAGTTACAGTAGTATGAAACAATAGGATTTGGGAGCCACTTCCCTCCATATCCAACATGATACCAATCGCTGATGCTAAAGAGAAGAGATTTGAGAGTTTAAAATTACCTCCAAACCCTGGAATGACTCCAAGTTGAAGTTCAGGAAGTCCTAATTGGGCTGTGGGAGTTGAAATGCGTGCATGGCATGCCTGACAAATATTTGAATGTTTTTATAGAAGTTATCACCTCCAAAATTTCAAATGATAATGACCAAGATAAAGCAAATAAATACCATGGCAACTTCTAATCCTCCACCAAGAGCAAGACCATCAATTGCAGCCACTGATGGCTTCGATGCAGCTGTTTAAGACAACAAATATGAAAAACGCTCAACAGAATTCTTCAATAGAAAATCAACTATAGCTAAGAAAGAATGAATCAGTACCTTCTAGGGTATCGGTGATAATATCTATTGATATGTAACCGACCTTTGGCTGCTCAACTGTTGAAACAGTTTTAAGACAATAATGAGATCTTCAGAATGAATAGAGCCATTAATTATAAAGTAAGTATCACAAGGGTTGAGAAGTTTGACATACCTTTTCCACCCTGAACACTACCAAAGGAACTAATATCAAATCCTCCAGAAAACTTTCCTCCTTTCCCTGTTATAATTTAGAAAAAAAAAGAAATATATCACTGAAAAGAATATTGAATTGTTCCCGGTCTCTCAGAACACACAAGATTCAGCCAGTGCCTTCAACAGTAGCATGCATATTGCCTAAATGAATAAACTGACAAATACCTGTAACAACAATGGCTTTCACATCATTCCTCCGAAGAGCTTCACCATAGTTTTCCTTTAAGCTTAGCAATACTGTAAGAGCAAAAGTCATAGTAAAAAAAAGGATTCGACACTAATGCGGTACTCAATATTTAGAAGCATGTTGTTAGCACTTAGCAGGTTATAATACAATTTACTCTAAGGAGATGCATATTATTCAGAATAGTTATTATCTATATGCAATCAAGAATATCCTCCACATCGTTATGCCTATGGAAGAGGAGGATGCAATAGCATTATCTTGCGCTTCTTATTTCACATTGATTGTTGTATTACTTCATACTGGTGTATATCCCACAAATGTTCTATGTCCTAACAACTCCATGTATGTAACGAAACTGCTTCAGCAAAAGCTGAGTGGTTGCACTAATCTACCGTCAATTCGGATAGGTACACAACCGCCGTGTGTATGGTATTCATCATAATGAAAATTGGGCAAGGTAGCCCTGGAGTGGTTGCAGTAATCTGCTGAATACAATGCTCTTGTTTAGGCCAGCAAGTTTCACAATTTAATGATAGAAAGTGACAACAAATAGCTCATAACAAAGCTCATGGCACAATACAGTTTCAGATCACACCAATGTGCAGGCCCCTGAAATTTAAGGAGACAACTTTCTGGGCTTCATTCAAACTGCGGAAGGAGAAACGAGGATGGAAGCCAGCATAATGTATACTACCCCCAATCCGAACACCCAAATTCTACAAAATTCCAAGATCCCCCACACCAATTCCCCAAAAACTTGAATCGAAAGAAGTGAACATCTCAGCATCAAGCCGCATCCCGCAATATCCCCTATCTCGAATCAGACAGCTCACGGAAGCAAAATTATGCCCTGAACCATAATCCTCAGCACCAATCACATAATTTAGGGGATATCTCTTCACCTCCCCGCTTCAATTCCCCCCACCAGATACAGAAGCCCAAACCGCAATCCCCAATCACAGAAAGAAAATAGACGCAGAGGGAAGAAGCAGCAGCAGCAGCGCCGCGCCCGTACCGTCGATGGAGAGCGAATTGACGGGCGGGTTGCAGATGGTGATGACGGCCACGCCGTCCGCCCCGACCTCCATCTCCGTCCTCCCCTTCGCCGCCGCCGCCGCCATCGCTCTGGTTCCTCCGCTCCGGGCGGATGCTCCAAAGATCTCGCCTTTGGTTTGGCTGTTGCTTTCTCGCTACTACTACTAGGACGGATGACGAGTTGGGAGTTGGGAGCTTGCAACAAGCGATGTCTATCTCTGACTCCGACCGGCGATTTATAGCGCAACAGTAAAGAAGGTGGTTGCCGCGCTGACGCGACCGCGACGCGATCGAACTCTTCTTCCAATTCTCCTTTGGCTTTGGCTTTGGCTTCTTGCAGCGGCGCCCGTGTAGTCGCGGGAGTTTACCACAGACACAATTCACAAATCGCAGATTAACCCAGCATCGGATGGGGATGCCCAGTAAAAATTTCAACCGGGTTGATTTAAGGCTTCGGGGGCTTTCGTGCCGAAAAACGACATCCTAAATGTGTGGAGGATTATACAGGTTTTAATTTTATTTTGAACCTTTTTTGAGAGTTTTTGGATTAGAAAAAGAAAAAAATTTGGAAGAAAAAAGTTTGATAATAAGAGGTGCCGAATATCTTCTGCAAAAAAGCAAAACTTGCAAGTTAGAATATTAAAAAACGACATGATTTTGCCACTCCTATAGAAACAAAAAATTTAGTTACGGCCATCCTGGATGGATAGACCCCCTGCGTGACATCCTCAAAAGCTCAAATATCTGCATCAGATTTTCAGTACTTTGTAGGAGTAATCATTGGTTGTCCACGTCAGACGTCGGATTATCTGTTTAATTACCCCCTACGATCTCCATGTACGGGCTTATTAATTTCATATGTTTAGTTCTCTCAAAGTTAATTGGTAAATCGTGGTGCGCGCGGGCTCAACAAACGTTGTTTGCACACCGCACGATTGCACGAACTAATGATATCTACCATATCGTGCACAGCTAGATCAGATTATGGATGAGATTTTGTTGGCAGTGTAATTTGGTTGGTTTATCAGATTTGCCAAATTATTCTTAATGGTGTTTGTGTTGGCTAATGGATTTATTTGGGACTTGTGGTTGGCTAGTGCAGCCCGTGAATGTACTATACGTGAGAGTAGCATACATCAGTAGCACTAGCCTAACACCCCACCGTGTTGCTGCGGGCTTTTGCCCCCTATATAGTTATTCTTAAATATTTCTTAACAAATAGATGTCATTTAGAACATCAACATATTTTCCAGTATCTGTACTCTTTGTTTGAAGAAGCTAGCTGTTGAAAGCATAAGCATAAGAAAGTTCTTTTCATGACAAATCTAATAATATTATTTTTCTTCTGCCAAATCCTATTATTTTCTATTAATTAATTAATTAAGATTTTAAGGATTGACGTTATGCATTCCAAAACAACTTCTATTTGAGAATAGAGGGAGTATTTCATCTAGATAATATTTAGATAAATTTAGATTTTTAGATTAAAGATTATATTAAATGTAAATCATGCACATTGCGTGGGAATAATGGTAGAAAAGCATTATTTGGATCATCACATAATTATATGTAAATTTAGATTATTTTAGGTTGTTTGAAATAGATTATCTATATATCATATGTGCACATAGTTCCAATTTAATTGTATGAACATATTCAATGTTAGGCTCGTTTTGTTCCTCTTTTCGCGTAGAACATGGGAGAATAGATCGATCACGATTTATTTTAATGTTTTTGGTATGCAAGCATGCAAAAAAACTATTTGGTTATAACTGAAAAATTGTGTTTTATGATTATCAAAAATAAAGTGGACCCTTTTGCAAACGTACAGAAAAAATTGCTTTCTGCTCCTCGTAGCAAACGACAAGGCAGAGGATTGGACGGTCCACCTCACTGCTTAAAATCTAACGGTTCAAAATAGTATGAACAGTAAAACAGTAGCAGGCTAGCGTGGCAAGAAACTACACAGCATCCCGTACGTCACCAAAAACTATAATTCTTATAAATAAGCATGTCGATATGTTTAATTATGTACTCATGCGAGCCTCACAAGATTACCTTTAATTATGTGATTAGCAGCAGGGTTACTTGGATGAGACACGCTTATGCGCATATGGAAAGCTTTATTGCTACACGCGAAGGAGAGTATATGTGTGAAAGCTAGTATTTGATTGCCGGAGGCAGTACGGGGTAACGGGGCGGAGACCGACCCAGGCCACGACGCGCTACACATTTATCGGTGAGGAAATTAGATTATCATTAAATTGTTTAGTACTTAGCCAGGATATGCGCTTTGTTGTTTGTATTCTATTCGGATATACGTGGGTACGCGAAATCCTGGCCGATGCGGTTCCCCAAGACCAAGTCACACTCACACCCGTATTTGTATCAGGTGCAGGGCCGATTAATTGGAGAACCCTTAACATCGAATCGAATTTATCTACTATTTTCAATTTATTTTATTTTTATTCTTTCTTATTCATATGGCTGAGCTCTAGCAGCATTACGGTTTGATTAATCTTTACTGATTTACGTTGGAAATCAGTCGTTTCTTCTACATAAAGTAATCGTTCGACGCACGTAAATACGAAATTGACATTTGATTGTACGAAATTGAATTTATCTTGAAATCGGTTCCGCTAGCCGGTTTTGATCCTGATGATTTTGGTGACTTTATTGATAACACCATAAATCGTTAGTTGTTCATGGTGTTGTGAATTTTATCGTCAACAGATTCCTGAAGGGAGCAAAGCTTTTTCAAAAAAAGTAGATGAAAAGATCAGGCTCTATTCTATTTCTCAAATTCTCTGTATACCGTTTGCAAATGAATTGGATTTCTCAAAAAATAATTCAATTTACTTAGGTCCAAAACAAATTATTTAGGGGAGAAGATGTTTACCACGAATCTGGACCTAGGGACGAACTCATTGACCTACTACCGTTCAACTAAATTGATTAATTAATGACTCATATTTTGTTTAAAAAAATTGAGGGCCCACATGTCAGTGCAAAACCGACTTATTTTGGCCCAATCCACCGTACACCCCATTAGAGACCCACCGATCATTGAGACAGTCAAAAACGGTGGAGAATGGGGCCCACGTGACCACGTGGCGACTCCTGGTGATCTTCCAACATCAGTTGAGGGGGTACCACCCTTCCAACCGCCATTTGGTTTAATAAAATAAGGAGAAGCTCTCTTTCATAAGTGCACATAACTCTTTGGAGTATTGTTTTTTTTTCTATTTAGACTTAGCTACTTATTCTTAGTAGCTCATGTTGTTATTCGTTAAAAAAAACTTATTCTTAGTAGAAAATGGGTAGAGGAGTGCCTCAATGGATATAGCTTTTTAGGAGAAATTACCGAAGTTGTCATGTCAGTATACTCTTGATACGGGAGTGTTGCCCGACCTTCTCGACGTAGGATCCAGAAACACCAAGTAGTCAACAAAGTGGAGGAACAACATGCAACCAGCGTTGCACACCTTTCATCCCGCCTTCGCATAACCACATGATGTGGAAGATAACTATCGAACCCTCTCTCCCCAATGAGAAAGCAAGAACGATCTTAATACGATCACCCAGTTCCCCTCTATGTGGCTGCACCAAATCATAGGAAGAACGGGTGGCGAGACCCTCACATGGCTGTAGCTAGAAGCTAATTTTTATTCATAATGTCGAGTCTCCCTACAATGGACGCACACCTCTAACTTATATACCAAATCTAAGACCTCTAAAACAAGAAACAAACTCATTACATGACTTGGACACAAAGAAAGAAACTCTATTGTATCTGCCGACGGTTTCCTTCAGTTTGTGCGAGAAAAACAAACAGAATCGGGGTCTTGGTCCATATCCATTGCGTGGGGCTTGGAAATAGCTTTCCAAAGAGTACTCAAACGTCCAAAAAGGACTCCGTATGCGAAATCCACGACCGTTTTACGATAGGTATGTCCAGGCTGTCAAAACCGAATCCGAACTGAATCAATACCTTCTTATCTTCAAATTTATCTGCAAGAAACAATTGAATTCATGTAGATGAAGTATTTGTCAACTTATGAAGAGTCTTGGAATAGATGGAAACCATCTAATCATGCCATATGATGAACAAACACTCCCAAATTGCAATTCCCGTTTATCAATTTGCAGCCTGCGCAACCACTCGTAAAATTGCCGCCATTGTTTAATGGAACATCCAAATCATATGCCATTTGATCCGTTGGAAAGTAGACTTGAGACTTCTCCCATGTATTGTATCCTTATCAACTCTGCTTCGAGTTTGGAGGAACTAGACTTCTCCCATGTATTGTATCCTTATCAACTCTGCTTCGAGTTTGGAGGAACTACTTCTTCTATAAAGTAAAGTAAGTATTCATGATCTTTTTTTTAATTTAATTACTTAGTCTAAGTAAAATAGATTTCCATTTTTGTGGGTTTATTATTTGGTATTCGTACTAAGTGCTCTAGAACTAATTTCCTATGTAAGTATTAGTGTAGTAATTAATAACTTAGGCGTGGTGTCTAGGTTAGAGATTACTTTGTATGTTGTGCATGCCACGTATTTATCAGAGATAGACGACATGTGGTGACAAGCAACCTTGAATACCATCCTAGTAACCCTCCACGTTTGAGTACATCATAGAGCTATAGTCGGAACCACACTGTCAAACCAGCAGAGGTCGGCGCCTGAAGCAATAGATAGGAAATTACCATTGACTTAGCTTGGTTAACTAAAACTCATAAAAAATCATCTCTAGCCTACCAATAGTGTTACTTGGATAGGCTTAGTTTTAGATAGATTATATATGTTCCCTGTGTTTAATATCCTTGTGTGGTCACCTGAAAGTAAAGTGCTACAGCGTTATTCCGCGCGCCTACAAATTTATTTGTGATCGTAAAAAATACCAACATTAATAAGTCTAATGCTTCACAACAGTAGCCCACGAACCGGTCCTTAACTCATTATGTGCACGACAAACTATCATCCTCTCCCCACAACTCTATTTTATTTGAAAGGTGGCATTATTAACCAAACATAACCAACCGTCATGTACAGAACCATTGGTCATCAAATAGAGGGGTGACATTATTCCCAATTGTTATCTAAGTTGATAAGCATGGAAAATGCCATATCTAGCTAGGCCATTATAGGACCTAGACTAGTCAAATTTAACCCACAAGGCTGCAAGGTCACAGGCATAAGCGATGATTATAGGTTTTCCTTTCCCAATGCCATTCAGAAATAAATGCATATTTAAAATAGCATAGAGTTTTAAAATAAGGGGATCAACATGCTTAAGGGATTTGGGTCTGGTTTGGGATTTGCAAAGAGCGGCGACCGAACTAGGGTTAGGGATTTGGGAACCGATTTATGTTCAATTCGATCTTGAAACTTGGGGGAAAAGAAGAGGAGATCATGGAAAACCAAATCCCCACAAAGATCTACGGAATCCGCACTAAATCAGTGGGATTTGGAGAGAGGCCAATTGTCCGCAGCGGCGTTGAATTGGTCCATTGGTGTGAGGAGGAAGAAGGGCCAACGAGCAGGTCTCATCAGTCAGCGGCTACACCTTCGGCTCAGGCTTCTGCTCGGTTGGGCCGGCATGGGCCATAGCTTGCTGGGCCGTTCGGCTCGGGAGAGAGGGAAGGGGACATTGGCTCGGGCCTAAAGAAGAAAGGGGGAACCTTGGCCAGAATTTTGGCCCAAAGGGAAAAGGAAGACTTTAATTAGTTTTCATTTAAATAATGACCGGAATGCTCTTTGTATTATTAAAATTAGTTCTTTAGCTCTGAAAATTCCGAGAAAAATTTAGAGAGTAATTTAGGACATGGAAACATTATTAATAATATATCCATCCATGCTTTTGCAGTAGGAAATTTTATTTCCCATATTTACTTCACTTGTTAGATGTTTTACACTTTAATATAAATTCTAGCGATAATTTATTAATCCTGCAGAAAAATCAGCGTGTGACATTTTGTATGACAATAGTTCAACATCAGCTCTTAGGCTCCGTACGTTTGAATTGGAGGCAAAACAAAGAGAATTTGTAGGATTATAATTCCATAGAAATTTGTCCTAAAGAGCCTTTCGAAACAAAGGATTAAACACTATTCAGTACTATGAAATTTTTTTGCAAATGTGGCAATCCATGCATGTTTTGGAGGAATTTTAACATAAGATCCAAACTCATGAAAATATTCATACGAGTCTATCTCTCACCTTAAATTTATACATTTTTCTTGTGGTCTTATCAAACAACAGTTCTTATATATTTTTTCTATGTTTTGCAATACTTTGTTTTACATGCATTCCTATCAAAATTATGTGCTTTTTCTATTCCTATATTTTCGTAATCTTACGAATCAAAAAGCCGTGATATAAGAGAGAATTTTGCTACACTAGTGCAGTGCCAGTGGGGCATCCAAATTTCCATAAGAGAAGGTCATAAGCTCTTGTGGTGCTCTTACACGTTGTGAGAGTTCTTAAAAATAACCTTTAGCTGAAAGTAAGCCACAAGCATAAGGCTAAATAAGAAGTTCATCAATCTTCTCTTTCTTAGTACCATCCGTGAGAGAATATGAGGTATAACGGAGAGAAGAAATTGTCTTATCTTATAGTGGGACCCATCTTATGGCTATTTGTAGCTTTTAACATTGTGACAAGAGCCATAGATGAGAAATAAACTAAGCCCCTTTGAATCGCACGAATGTGAAAACGGATTAAATGAAAAACACAAGATTTTCACATAATGCAAATACAAAACAGAGAATTGGAAAACACAAGAAGAATTTTATAGGATGTGTTTTTTGGAATGTAGGAATGGAAGAGTACATGAATTTTAAAGTAAAACAGTAATCACCTTTTGTATTGATGTAAAACTTGGCCGTAGATTATTACAAACTTCTCACTGACATTGGACCCATTACATCATAATAACAACTAATGGTTATTAATTTCTCGTTCTTCATGCGTAGGATTCTTTCCAATTGGTCTAATTGGATTCTTATTTTCCTAGGAAAACATAGAGAGGAAATAGTATTCCTTAGGAACTCAATGAACCAAATCCTTCAAAACAAAGGGACATGCAGTAGCCAATCAAAAAGAATGTTTAATCCTCTATTTTTCCTTCATATATCCTCCAATTCAAAGGAGTCCTAAGTGAGACCCACGACTCACCTTATCTGTTCTTCATACCTCAAGGTTACCCAACCGTTGTAAATTTTAAGTGGCGTGTTACACGTGTAATAACTATAGAAGACTCACCATACAAACTATCCCATACAGGACTGGCTATATATTTGGCGTCAAATTTTCTACCCAAAAATTTGACAAATGTAAATATGATATAGTTATAGTGTAATTTTAAAAATTACAATGTAAATTATATGTAACCACAGTTTAACCCGTATGTAACTTTAAATATTGTTAGCACGCTCCTGTCGTTTTCATATAATTAGATTCTCTCAACCATGCGCATGGTATTATTTCTTTTCATTCTTCACTTGTATGGTTTAGGAGGAATCTTAAAGTTTAAAATTGCGTGAAAGTTACACTATGATTGTACTATATTTACATTTGTCAAATTTTTGGGTAGAAAATTTGACGCCAAACATATAGCAAAACTGATACGAGAATTGTTTTTCGTTCTGTTTGTGGGAATTCTGAACATTTCTCTATCGTCTCTGTCATCGTTTTCTTACGTGACATCAGAAGTTTATAGGAGAATATTGACTTTGATGAGAAGCCGACACTTCCTCTGGTGATGGGATTGAAGTTAACATATATATACTAACAATCATCCAGGTTTGTAGTTAGAAAGTCCTTTTTTGGATGGAGGGAGTACAAAATACGTATGAACAACGTACGCATTGCCACACTTGCCAAACGAATTACAATCAGCTACTAGTAAACACATATGAGTGTATGCTCTTATTATCGATCAAGTACGAGTAAACACACAATTAGCACATCTGCCAGGCACATGACTACACTGCCTTTCAAAAATACTGAATGTCATCGTAGCCTCATCTGCTGCCACCAATGCAGCTTCTTTTCGGCACGACTGAGCAACCCAACGTATCGGCAGTGGAACATCTTGGCGAACTTGTTCTTGATCATGCGCAGCCACGCCACTCGCCTCTCCTTGTGTTCCTGGCGGTGGCGATCTCGAACGTCCAAATCGTACTCCGGGCCGTGCATTGGCATTGCCCGATGGCTGCGATGGCGCCACCCATGGCGAGGAGTTGCTGCTGCTGCTCGTCGTGGAGCTCGTGGAGGAGTTCCCTCTTTGGCGCTGCGTGCTCACGTTTTCAGCTTCACCACGATCTCGGCGTAGGGAGCGCTCCATGATCTCCTGGATGCAGTGGCTTGAGCCACGGGGCGGCGCCACGCTCATGGATAGCTGAGGCTCGTCGTTGTTGTTGCTGCCGCCGCGCCCGTGCTCGACCGGCGAGTGATGGCCTCCACGCTGTGGCGCTGCTGTTCTTCACGAAGGGTTGGAGGACTCTGACGGTGATGAGGCATTGCGGTTCCTGACGAGCGGTTTGGGATGTCGGGGTGGACATGACTGTGCCGCCTTATATCCTCTTTTGGGATAATGGGAAAACTTTGTTTAAAATGAAATTACACCCGGCCTCTGTATCTACTAAGTACTAAGGATGCACACAGCCTAAAATAAGAGAAAAGGAAAAGAAAAAAGAACATCTAACTGACATGAACACATCATGCTGTCTGCAACAATTGACCCTTAAATTACAAGCGACAAAAGAACATAGAGAGCTAGCCACATTGTCTAAAATAACGCCTTCAAGAGGGAACCGGCGCTTGTTTGCCACTGTCATCTAAAATCAGATCGAGATTTTCATCCAACATAGGACACCTTCAACAAGAAGATGACAAACAACTGACGACGTTGCTGAGTCGATCAGGGTTTTCACCCTGGAGTATTGAATACCTCTGTGCCTCCGATCAACTTGTAAGAGCTCAATGAAAGCAACCCAAGCTTTCAAAGATTGATGCCTACCCCGTCGACCGGCCACATTCAACGCGAGCATAAAGCTTGAAGTCGAGCGTCGCCCCGTCGGCCGGCCAACTCCAACGGGCATGCGTAGCCCGCCGTGGCCCTCGTCGCCTCAGTCAAAATAAAAGAGGCAAAGCAGCAGTCACCGGCCACACCCGCACCGGCCAAAGCCAGCGTCCGCGCCGGCCAGTGCCAATGCCCGCGAGGCCGCTCCCGTGCCAGCTAGCAGCCGCCGCGGCACACACCAGATCCAGCCTAAGGGTGATCTGGCGATGACGAAGCCGGCGCCGTGGCATCCAGCAGATCCTGCACAGGGAGGGTTGGATCTGGCCAGCCAACGCCCGGCCAGCGGCCTCACCAGCCAGATCCCGCCATCACGTCGCTTGAGCCGGGGGAGGGGGGCAGATCTGACGACGGCGTCGCCGAGGAGCGCCACCGCCGCCGCCGCCGCCGCGACGCGCAGAGGGAAGCGCCACCGCCGCGACCTCGCCACATGTTCCGCCGACTCGCCTCACTCGCGCTGGGCCTCGTCAAAGATGGTGGTGAAGACCCCGCCGCCGCCCTCCTGGCTCGTCACGCGGCTTTGCCGTCGTCGAGCTCTGGCGGCGGCGAGGCAAGAAGGAAGGAGGGAGGGGGTGGCGGCGGCGGCTAGGGTTGTGCCCCCGAGCCGCCGCGTGAAAACGGCGCGAGAGCGATAAATCCTGATTCCCGATTCGGCCTTCTCAATGGAATAATAATTTGTTTCTCCTGATCCGCCGCCTTATATCCTCTGCACGTTGGTTTTCTCGCTGCGATCGAGGTAGGGATTGAACGAGACTATTAGGTATAGCACGACGACACCTGTCCAGCGATTAAGTTGGATGGAGCGCTCTATCCATCACAATCACCGAACGGGCTTCGCCATGCCATGCCTGATAGTGTCATTCATCCCCACCTTGATCCCAGTGAGAAGGCCAGCGTGCAAAGGATGCAAGGCCAGAACATTCGACACAGCCATTAAGCCCACTCAACATCTCAAACCGCTGATCAATAACTGCAAGGCCCCACCATCGTCATAGTCCACAACAACGCCGCCTTGACCTACTCCCCTCCAACCCTTCGTGCAGGCCGCCACACCGCAGCGTGGAGTCCATCGCTCGATTGTCGAGCGTGGACGCGGCAACAGCAGCAACAATAACGATGAACCTCGGTTATCAATGAGGGTAAGAATTGATTAGTAAAACGGTAAGAAAATTTCTCTCCCCCGATTTCCCCCAAAAGAAAATATGCTCTACAAGTACACCAGCATCCAGGAAGTACTGGAAAGTAATCTAATCACTGCTGTCTTATTCAGAAATGGCTAACCAAATTAAATCTGTTTAATTAGAAAGACAAGAAAGAAATCCATGCTTTCTCCTACGCCGTGACTCTTGCTTATGATCTTCTAACAAGTTTAATCCGAAACACTCCTAGAGCGTGGTGATTCTAAGAAAAACTCACAAGTTCATCCACTGGACTCCTGGGAAGCAGCCTGTAGAGAGTCTTCAACGACTGTAGATCAGACGAAACTTGCTCCATTTCCATTTTCACTGGCGTTCCCATTTCTCCAGTACTGGGGGATACTGAAGAACATATGAAAGCGATAAACTGCTCATATGAAATGAAAGCGATAAACTACTCTGAAATTCTGTTTGGAGTCTAAGAATATAAAAGGAAGAACGGAAAGGCCGGGTGAAACAAATGGACAGATCGGGGATCGAATTCGACGCAGTAGATGGATCAAACTTCTTCTTCAGCGGCGTCATCGATCTTGATCCGCTGCGCGCCGGTTCGTGCTCTCTGGGCGCGCTCCGCCTTAACTTCCGCCAGTGATCCAAGGAGAGAGAATGATGGGAGTGCATGAAGGAGAGAGAATGATTGTGATTGCAATGGATGGTTATCGTCTTGAAGGAACATGGATAAAAATATAGTGATTTAGGATGTAAATTGTGTCTAAGACGGTTGCAAAATCCGGATCGAGTAGTACGTGAACAATGGGCTACTTAATTGGGCCAGCCTTCATCCGCCAACCCAGTACCCAGTGGCCCAAACAAGGGATGTTTTGGCCAATCCGAAAGGACGTGATTATGGGACGGACGTACGTTGAGACAATTCGTCGGATGGAGTTTCACTAGAACAATGTTTCGTCACTCGAAAAAAATATTTTAGATATTTTATAAACAGGAAAAAATATTTCATCATTAAATAGAAAATGTTTCAAATACCAACATATCTGAAAAAAAAATCGAAGAAACAAGATAAAACACAACAAAAATATTCGTCGCAACATTTTAATACTACGTGTGAAATTGATTGAAACATCAAATAACCACAAATTATATCAGTCTGGATCTAGTTTCTTCTTATTTCAAATCCCTCAGATCCGCACAAAAAACAAAGAAACAAAATGAAACACAACATAATACTCGTTGCAACATTTTAATCCAACATGAGAAACATCGTAGTACATTGGTTAAAACATTGAAAATTTACAAAACTGTACCAGTTTAGATTGGGCTTCTTCTTCATCTCCGGTGACCACCTTCCTCCTTAACTCTGGCAAAGACATGTAGCTAATACACAGGTCGGGCACCCTCTTCGTGTCATGCTGCCCCATCGGCGCCCGCTGGCCGCCGCCGTCCTCCTCCCTCATAGCGTCTCCAGTGGCCTTCTCCGGCGACGGGGACTCGAGCTCCATCCCCCGTGTCGCCGTGGTGCTCATCTCCGGTGATGGTGCCTCAACCTCCGACCCGCGCGCCATCGCCGCCGGCGAGCTCAGGGCCCTTATCGGCAACAGCGCCGCGGTGATGCTTTTCTTTCTCAGGTCCACCGGCGAGCTCCATGAAAAAGAGTGGACGATGGAGGTGGAGATGTTGGAGAAGAAGGAAATGGGAAGGTAGATAAGATGGACTGTCCTTTTCCGTGGAACAAAGACGTGCATGTGGAGGCCGCGGTGTCCGGACGCCCGGATCCTATCATTTTCCAATCCGAAGCGAGTAGTGGCATGCAGGAAATGCTGAATCCCGGGGCAACATGCGGCCACCATCGCTGTCCACCAGTCGCCGCCAATTACACGCGCCCGTGCTTCGCCTTCACCGGTTTAGCACGGCCTCTCCCACGCCATCTCTGCTTCGCTCCACTGTCGTCATTGTCGAAGAGCAACGAAGGTCGTTGTTGTTGTCAAAGAGCAACCAAGGTCGTCATCGTGCACCTGCTCTGCTGCCACCACTGGATCCGGCCTACTTAGAATTGCAGTCGCCATATCTGGCTAAGCGTAACCGCCGCCACCATCACAGAGAGAGGGTTGGGGGAGGGGAGTGTTGTACTCAAGGAGGTGGAGGACTGGAGGGGTGACAAGTATGAGGGGGGGAGAAGCCAGTGGGACCTGGGAGTCGTCGGCCTTGTCGACGGCTCGCCGGCGTGAATGGGGGAAGGAAAGGGGAGATGAGGGAATGGAGGAGAATGGCGGAGTGCACGAAATATATATCCCCTCCATGAATCAGTTGCATGTTCACACGATTTTTCCCTAAATTTTTTTGGATATTGCTAAAAATCTTTCGCCATTTTCTGGTGCAAATGCAAATATAGCATAATTGCAATATAATTACATTGTAACTATATCATATTTACCCTTTAATTTATATATAACTTTTATGCAACTTATGAACATGTTGTATACAACTTATATGTGTCTTCAAATTCTTATTTATTCATATAAATGCTACATATAAAAGTTAGTACCTCTGTTTCATATTGTAAAGCGTTTTGACTTTTTGCTTATAAAGTTTGACCATTTGTTTTATTCAAAAAATTATGAAAATATTATTTATTTATTGTGATTTTCTTTATTATCAAAAGTACTTTAAGTATGCATGGCTTATCAGTTTTTATGTTTGCACAAAATTTTTGAATAAGACGAATTGTCAAACGTTGAAAGCAAAATATCAAAACGCCTTACAATCCGAAACGGAGGTAGTACATTTTAATTGTACTAGTTTCACTATAAATGTACTATAGTTACGATTGAAAGGGCCCGACTTGAGCTGAGATGTGGTTGTGGCCTCACTATCCCATGCATTGGTGCCGCCGACACGTGGGCTTGGGCAGGAGAATCAAGGAAAAAGAGAAGGAATTGTGCAAACCTCGAAAATCTGTAAATATTCATCTTAGCTCCTTTTGAGATGAACCAAATTTCTGTGAACTCATAATCATGTGCCCTTTATTTATGTAACGTCAAAACTGGTAACTTCTGATCTCAAAATTTCTGTAAAAAATGGTTTAGCTTGAGACATGGCTGCACTATGGTGTGCGGTTTTGCACAAGGGGTTGGAGGTGAGTAGGTTAAGGCCTTGAGATGAGGCATTGCAGTTATTGACGAGCGATTTAATTAAGATGTCGGGGTGCGCATAACGTCTGTCTCGGCATTCCACTGTGCCACCTTGCACCCTCTGCACCCTGGTTTTCTCGCTGGGATCGAGGTTGGGGCTGAACAAGACTGTTAGGCATGGCACGGTAACGCCTGTCTGACAATCGGGTTGGATAAGGAGCCTTCTCTCCAGCGCAGGAGACAACATCTACAAACAGGTGATCAATATTTACATGGATCAACATTTGTTTAGAACAAAAATGGAGATGAAGATGGAGTGATATGATGCAAATACAACAAAACCCTAGCCGTGTGCGGACACTGGCACAATCGTGCACGGGTTCCACCCCTGGACGTGTGGATACAAACAGAGACGTTGTTGTTTTGTTGTGCTGATCGATGTGGGTTCGCAAGGAGGAGACACTCAGGAGTGGAGGAGACGATTGGATCGAATACTCCCTCTACATCGATGCGCACTTCGTCAGATTTGGCTATCCTAACTCTACTTCCACTGCTTTGGCGTCGAGTTGTAACGATCTATGATCTCTATACTCGCACAATGTATTGGATGATGTGATCGTAGCCTACACGTATCCTTTCTCAGACACATCAAAAGTTGTTGTCACCAGAGGAGTACTCTAAACTCCTAAAACGACGTCTTTCAAGAAGAAACACGCATACCAAACAGTAACATCACCCGACCTAAGTCTTGTTTTTTACCTGGAGATAGATCAATCTAAGGTGGATGAAAACAAAGAGTACCAAATATAGTAACGCCGGTTGAATATCTTCGCAACAGTTCATTGACAAATTACTTTCACTGTCTCAAAATACAACTACCTGAAGCTATAAATCTAGACATATTTGTTGTCTAGATTAATAGCTAAAAGTAGCTATATTTTGAGACAGAGGGAGTATATGACATCATAATAATAGAAAATTGACATGCACATTCCAGCGGCAAAGATATTCCCTCGCAATGTCCAGTCTGAATGCTTCCGATCATGATTCATAATACAATATTCGACAGTTTCTTTGTCGTTAATTTAATCGTTTCTTACGATCAAGCTACTATTACGGAAGAGTGCATGCATTACATGCCAATTTGCATGTAAAACAAAATACCGAAGTTAATGACTTATATACGACTTATCTACATTGTCAAATAAACAATCAATAATGCAAACACAACAGCGATACTCTATTTTTTAGCATAGTATGCTTACGTAAACGCAGTTACATGTGGAATATTACTTAATCAACTCGATGACGATCTGTCGAGCAGGTAGCTAGTGAATGACAAGAAACGCGCGGGCGACCAATTCGTTCAAAAGCTTATATAGGTCTCTCTCGGACAAGGGCGGGTACTTTGCACGCATATACTCCTATATGCTTGTATATGGTTTCAACTTTGAAATTACGAATCGGCCGGTGGCCTGCAAAAAGTGCAAGTGTTTCCTTGCAGATTTAGTCGCCGGCCAATAGGGAATCAAATTTGATTGTTTTCGCCTAGTTGATGATCGGTACAACATACATAACAAAAAAGGTAAGGCCGGGAAAAGTAATTAATGATATAGTACGTACTTCAAGCAACAATACGATGCCGAGATCGAGTCGGTAGGAAATTAATTAGCTCGTGATGATGATGAAAGCCTGCGAAACCAATTCTCTGAAGTGTTCGTTCTCCTCGGTTTGAAAGGTTCAGTCCCCCGTGCCCTCTCGCCTATACGCTATCAGTACAAAATTAAAAGGCAAAATAACATGAACAAAATGGATCGTTTAATTTGAGCGAGATGCTGGGTCAGCAAATTAGTTCTCAAATTCCACTGGCCACTGGCAGTTATTTAAAATGGAGAAAATTCTCCCACACGTCGACTATAAAACCCCTGTGCATGCAAGTAGGAGCTACACAAGTACAAAGGAGAGTAATTACCTCGCTACATTTGCGAACTGCGATCAGAAATGGAGGCATCCACGCTAGCCATCTGCAGCTTGCTCATGCTCGCCATGAGTATCCACCCTTCCGATGCCCAGAACTCGGCGCAGGACTACGTGACCCCGCACAACGCCGCCCGCTCGGCCGTCGGCGTGGGGCCGATGGCCTGGAGCGCGAAGCTGCAGAGCTTCGCGGAGAGCTACGCGGCGCAGCGGAAGGGCGACTGCATGCTGCAGCACTCGGGCGGGCCGTACGGGGAGAACATCTTCTGGGGCGGCGCCGGCGCGGACTGGAAGGCGGCGGACGCGGTGCGGCTGTGGGTGGACGAGAGGAAGGACTACAGCTACGCCACCAACAGCTGCGCGCAGGGGAAGGTGTGCGGCCACTACACGCAGGTGGTGTGGCGCGAGTCCACCACCGTCGGCTGCGCGCGCGTGGTCTGCGACGCTGGTCGTGGGGTTTTCATCGTCTGCAGCTACGAGCCCCGTGGCAACATCGTTGGGCGCAAACCGTACTGATGATCGTAGTGTTGCAGGGCTTGAAGCAGCATATGTGGTTCGTTTAAATCGAAGTCTACATATCCCTCGCTTGTAACGTGCATGCACGCGCGCGTGCATGAATAAAACATGGTGTACGTACGGGCCGTGTGTTCGTGTTGTCTTAATTATAGAGGGAGATAAATAAAACATGCATTGTTGCGACGAATGACCCGACGATGATCTTCGCGTAAGATCCGTACCAAAATGTTGGATGATGATACTTGCCAAGAAATGCCTCAGATATGTTTCATCATGTGAAAAGATTCAACAATAATTGCTTTTTTTTAAATTACACAGTATAATGTAAACACTCACAACACACACACTCATCCTTATGAGTACCAAATAATCACTATTGCAACATGCAGAAAACATTAAAACAATCTATATATCTAATATATTATTTAAACAGCCATGAAAGGAAACACCACGTTCGCTTTAGAGGCTAAAATTCTCATATAAATCAGAGAACCGGTGATAAAGAAAAAAAGCAGTAGAAATATAATTTATAATTTCGGAATTAAAAAATAAGGCATTTTGAAAAAAGGTTCAGAGTCCCTATAGAAATATAATTTAGAAATAACTGAAATTCAGAATTAATAAAAAAGAAAAAATTAGAAGATGGTCTAGAGTCCATATAGAAATAGGATTTTATAAATAAGAAATTTAGAATTAATAAACAGTCCACATAGAAATACAATTTAGAAATAACTGAAATTCAGAATTTACATCTACTAAATAAGGATTATTCATCTAGAGTCTATATTAAAAGCTCTAGCAGCAAGAAATTCCCATGTTAATCGAAGAAAATAAAAAAACAGTTTGAGTAGAAATACAATTTATGAATTTCTAAATTAAAAAAGTAGTCATATTTAAAGAAGAGTTAAAAGTCGATATAGATATACAATTTAGAAATAACGAAATTTTGGAATTAAAAAAAATAAGAAAATTTGAAAGAGGACCTCGAGATTATATGGAAATACATTTTCTAAATAATTAAAATTTAGAATAAGAATAAAAAACTTAAAAGAGAATATAGAGTCCATAGAAATACATTTAGAAAAAGAAATTTGGAATTAAAAATTATGAATTTATAATTTATAAATAAGAGAAATACAAAATAGAAAATAGAAAATATTCAAAGAGAGTATAAATATAATATTAAAATAGATGAAATTCGGAACTGAAAAAATAAGGATATTTAAAAGGGGATCTAGAGCCAATATATAAATACAATTTATAAATAATTGTAATTCAGAATTTAAAAATAAGAATACTAAAAGTAGTAAAGGAGAGATCATAGTCCATATAGAAATACATTAAGTAAATAAAAAATTGTTAAAGAATATGGAAATGTAAAATAGAGTAGTCTATATTCTACATAGAAATACACTTTTGAAATAACTATAATTTAAAAATAACTGAAAGAAGAGTTTGGAGTCTATATAAAAATATAATTTACAAATAGGTAAACATATATCATCTATCGTACCGTGGCATGTGAGCAAAGAATTCCCCCAATGCATCTACGTCTTGGACCGGCGGTGGAGACGATGACAGGTAAGCACGCCGCGATGCCATGATGTGAAGGAGGAAGCAAGTAATTATCAGAAGAGTAGAGATGGTGGTCAAAATACACAAGTGCCTGTACCCCTACAGGAGAGCACCCATAAGCTATAAAGATATCGAGTGGTTGTGAGTAGAGCAACAACAGAGAACAACCAAGCACAAGCAACGATGACAACGGACGAGCACTCATGATCCTTGGAGGCAGCGAGTGGTGGTGACGGAAAAGAATGTATGATCAGTGATGTCGGCGGCCAGCGAGCACATATGAGCTACGAAGGTGGCGATTGACTTGAAGAAAAACTGTAACGATAATAATAACGGATGGGCAATCTCGAGGGCAATAACAACTATTGTATCGGGTTACATCAACCACAAGCGATCTCAAGAGCACAATGATAATGAAAGAGGTCAACTATACAGCAATGGCCCGCGAGTTTCATTATATGGGTCATTTAAGCGGCGAAAAGCTCAAGGTAAATAGTGACGGTGGATAGCTCAAGTGTGGTAGGATTGGGTGGATGATGTGTAGGAGAAAGCAAGGGGTTACGAGGCTATAATAGGGACAAGGAAAGAGAAAAAGTGTAATATTTGAATGGGTTGTTATAGATGAAAACGGAAGTAACTTTTAATACTATTTGCTAAAGTAGATTGAAAAGTTAAATCATAATTAATAGAGTACATATAACCAATTTGACTAATATATAATTAATAATCTAATCAATCATTATGTAAACTAAAGATTTACATATTTTAAGGTTTAAAGAAAATAGAAGTACAACGTACTTACTAAATCTAGCCGTGGCGAGCCACCCCAAAAGTTTGGGTCAATTGACAAAATAGCGCTCATAAGAGGTGCCAACTTCAGAATACCATCAGTAAAAGACGTATCTCCAAAACGTCACTCATGAATGCAAATTTGTAACCAAAATGACATATGAATCAAAATATGTGACCCTTTTGTCCCTGAGACCAAAGAGGCGAGCAGACCGACGTCAGGGACAAAACGGTCAACAAGTGGCGTTTTGGCTACATAGTTACACTCGCGAGTGGTGTTTTGGAGAGACGTCTTTTACTGATGCTATTTTAGAGTTGCCAATACTTAGGAGTGTTATTCTGACAATTATTCACGAAAGTTTTAATTGAAGTTAGGACGGCGCCAGATCCCCTGTTTCAGTGCTCTGTTTTTACGTTTCTTATGTTATTGGCGTTCGTCATGTTCTCACCTTGTGTTCGTGCTGAACATACTGAAATAGGGAATGCGGCAATGCTCTAGCACGGTAAAGGCAAGCGGGAAGGTACACGGCGCGACGCGCGGGATGAGACGAGACGTTCACAAGGTCGGCTGCGCGAGGTCGACCTACGTGCCTCGTCAGCTCCCGGCGTAGATACTTGGGGTTTCACAGCTTTTGAGTGTTAACCACAAACCGCTGAAAGAAATAACGGTATGTTTGGTATCAAAATGAGACAGTAAATTAACCACTTCGTATGTCGAAATGACGTCATGCCGCACTTCTCACAGAAATTTTCCACGGCTTCGCAAATTTGTACATCAAACAACAAACAAAAGCATTTCATTGATTAATCTCTCAAACGCATTGCAACTCGATCATTATTCCTTATTCCACGTGCTACCGTACCGCTACCACACACACGCGCGTAGGCATGGTCTTCGCGCCAACTTATAATCAACGGGATCAGGAAAGAGGAAGAAGACAACAACGAGGTGTGCGTCGGCTAGACGGTGGGGTAGAAGGGCGTGATGGCAAGCCCACACGTGCCATACGGCTGCACGACATCCTTCTCAAGCAGGATATACCCCTGCTGCCCCCACGACTTCCCCCACGAATTCTTGGCGATCCAATACTTCTTCCCAGTCACACTATCCTGGCAGTAACCCACCAGCGTGACGGCGTGGTTCAGCCCCGTCCCGCACGGGCCCGAGAACACCCCTGACCCGTAGAACTGAAACGCCGGCCCGCCCGCGTCGATGTACACCGTGACCGGCTGCCCTGCCACGGCCGTCGCCAGCTGCCGCTCGTCGTTGGACGGCACGGCGCGGTAGCCGTCGATGCGGGCCGCGTGGTTGAACAGCAGGTCGTCCACGCGGCACTTGCCCTTGAACCCCTCGTACCGGTACTCGCTTTCCGCCGTGAGGCCGTGCTTCGCCACTAGCTCGAACGCCGTGTCCGAGTGCCCGCCGTCGCACCCGTTGCTGTTCGTGTCGCAGTCCAGCAGCTCCTGCTCCGACAGCGGCGTCAGCGTCCCCGTCCTTATCTTCATCAGCCCCTCGATCGCAGCCACAGCCGCGAACGCCCAGCAAGACCCTGCAGATCACAACACACCAAATTGGGACAAAGTTTGGTGAAATTGGAATAAGTTTTGGCAAGATTTGGTGTACTTACCGCAGGCGCCTTGGTCCTTGACGCCGGTGACGGCGCCCCTGAAACGCCAGTCGATGCAGCAGGGAACCCAGATGGGGTCGACGGTGCGGGGGACGTCCTTGGAGTGAGGAGGAGGCTTGGCGCCGGTGTAGGTGGACACGAACTCGGCGTTGGTGAGGTCGGCGAACTGGTTGATGCGCACGGACGAGGAGCCGTATGTCGCCGGCGGCTTGTAGCTGCGGATGAAGTGGACGTTGTCGCGGAAGATGCCGAAGCGGTGCTCCTTCTCGCCGTGGCAGGTGTACGTCTTCCCGTACTTGGCCATCCACTCCTCGAACATCTGCATCGTCACGCCGTCGTCGCTGCCGTTGTAGTAGGCGTTCGCCGCCGTTGCCTGCAACGCCACCATGAGCGTGCACACGAGCAGGAGGACTACTGTACGCGAAGGCGCCATCATGTCAAGTGTGACCGGTTATCACTTGTGAGCTACACCTAATGTTTGTCTAGTATGATACTTTGATCTTTTAGTCTTGTAGTACTGGATGATCGATGCTGGTGTAGCTAGATATGGAGATTGTGATGAAGTGTTTGCGGAAGAACTAGGCTTTATATAAGCTTAGATAGCAGAGGGGTTTTGTCTTAGTAATGGCTAATTGGCTAACAATGAGTAGCAGAGTAGGTTAATTAGGAGATGGACCAAGTAGTTGCAAATTGCAATTGCAGTTGATAGCTGTTTCATCGTCCGAAAAATATTTAAATATGCAAGATTAATCGTTGTTGAAGTAAACATCATTGCAATTGCAGTTGATCGATCAATAGTTGTTGAAGTAATTAAACAATAGTAATCTACTTGTACATCGTGGAAGAAGTTAGTTACATCCTGACTTGACCATTTAGATGTGAAAATGATGTTCATTTTAGTACAGATTATCTTGCCAAGAGTTCATAAACAAATTATTTGACATGCACGTTCCAGCGACCAAGATTTCCCGTTGACATGATCGGCCTGAATGCTTCCATTGATGATTCATGATACTGTTCACATTGTATATTTCTTCGTCGTTTCGGACGACCAAGCTAGTGATACGTAAGAGTGCACTACATGCTTTTGGGCAATTTGCATGTACAAGAAAGAGTAGAGAAATGAATGACTTGTACAATAACAATTACAATGTCAAAGAATGCACATGTAACGCTTGATACTTTCTCGCTGAATATTGGGATCGAGACATCGAGTGTAAGCTTCAGTCTGCTTACATAAATAGTTGCTTTACTTAGTCGATTTGATGACGATCAGTCGAGTTGGTGAATGACAGCAATCACAAGAGACTAATTCGTTCATATACGTATATGATTTCTGTCGGATCGATAAGGTCAGGCTAGAGCTTTATGCTTGTATTTTGTATGGTTTCAACTTTCAAATCATCAATGGGTAGATAGCTACCGAATAGTGCAAGTGTTTATATCGTAGTTCAATCAAGTACAAGCTGCATGCTTGCATGTCTAGCAACTTTGGTTGGCACTCGGCAACCACTGTGTTAATGTTGACGACAACAAATGTGCGAATCTCGTACTTGGTTTCGGTAGCCACTGACAGATTTGATACCATCAGTTCGATACGTTTACGCAATCGATTTAGTCGCAGATTTAGTCCTCAACCAATACGGAAATCACATAATATACGAGTATTCTTCTAGCTAGTTGATGATGGGTACATCATTACAGAAAATCAAACGGAGAATTGATCAATGCTAATACTGAAAGTAATAGACTAATAATACGATAACGGTGTGGATAGTACAAGCTTACGTACTACAAAGTGAACTTAGCCGCGATCAAGTAGCTATTAAATTATTAATTAGCAGGTGATATGCTGAAACTTATATCTCTGAAGCGTTCGTCCTCCTCGGTCTTAAAGGTTCAGTAGTCTTGCCTACCGCTGTCAGTACAAGTGACTTGGACAACATCGATGTTGCCAGGTCAGCAAATTAGTTATCAAAATCCACTAGTAACTGATTCTTATCAGTACCTAAACAATGCAATACGTGTTGTTCTAATGTCTGACGCTGAGCTACAAATTGAAAGAAAATTTGCCAAATGAAAGCGTGCCTTCAGAACAACACTCAACTACTCAAGTGGAAATATATGGAGATGAAGAAGTTCTAATTGTACACTCCCGAACTAAATCGCAAATGGAGATGCAGCAACCAAGATTTGGTTTCAGCAAAATACTCAGCAACCAAGATGTAGTGGGACCTAGTCAATGACACCATATTCTGAATTTCAATTAATGATTTATTAATTGTTATAGATATATTATGCCCATGCTAGAATGTTATGATCCGATGGTCATTGAATCCTTCAGAACATCTTAAGACCGAAGCAATTGTTCATGCTACCAATAATGGTACGAGATAGCTAGGTTCCTGGCACGGAAAGTATATATCCTGAAAATCGAAGTTAAAAAAATTCAAATGAAAATTTCATAAGGTTGGACCTTATGCTATACTAATTCCTAAAAAAATGAATGAAAAGTATCAATCCGTATGGACTTAATAAACAACAGGCTAACCCCTTTGTAAGACAGAACAAAATAATACGTAGTACCAACTTATCATATAGCAACAAATAAATTAATTTATTGCATTGAACCAAACTTCCTACTGACCCAACTATCCTTCTCCCTTGTCTTACATACACAACAACTCCCAAGTTACAAGAGAACAATATACTATACTAACCATGCATCAATGAAAGGTCAAGAGGTCTATATAAACCGTTGCTCTGCAGCACATGTTCCATACAAGAAAACTCATAACAAAGCTGCACGCACACAAAGTACACAAAAGACAAAACATAATCCAACCAAAATGGCTTCTTCCAAGCCATCATCACACCTTGTGCTTCTCCTCTCCATCACTCTCCTCCTGCAGGTCCTACTACCGGCGACGGCGAACCCTTCGCCGCCTCCGGAGAAGAAGCCGTCATGCGAGAAGTCGGACAGGGAGATGAGGTTCATGTTCTCGCAGTGGATGTCCAAGTACGCCAAGAGCTACTCGTGCCCGGAGGAGAAGGAGAAGCGGTACCAGGTGTGGCTGGCCAACACCGACTTCATCGGCGGATTCCGCAGCCAGACGGACCTCTCCTCCGGCGTCGGCGCCTTCGCGCCGCAGACCTTCACCGACTCCTTCGTCGGCATGAACCGATTCGGCGACCTCAACATCGACGAGTTCGTCCAGCAGTTCACCGGCTTCAACGCCACCGCTGCCTTCCAAGCCCATCCTCCGCCCATCACCCCGCTCTCTCCCCACTCCTGGAGGCCCTGCTGCGTCGACTGGCGCTCCAGTGGCGCCGTCACCGGTATCAAGAACCAAGGCGCTTGTGGTAAGATAATTTCCGGCAGTGTTTGTGATTTCGGAGAGAAGACCGAAATTTCCGAGATATCGGAAATCACGAAAAATTTCGGAACAAAATCATTCAAATTTGAATAAAATTTGACCAAATACAAAAAAATAAAATTGCAAAAAAAAATCGGGCGTAACAGTTACATACTGGGACCGAAATTACCCTGATCTGCGGTGAAATTGATTGCTCATTTAGTTGCAAAAAATGTTGGTTGAATGGCAGCGTCGTGCTGGGCGTTCGCGGCGGCGGCGGCGATAGAGGGGCTTCACAAGATCAAGACGGGGGAGCTGGTGTCGGTGTCGGAGCAGGTGATGGTGGACTGCGACACGGGGAGCTTCGGTTGCGCGGGCGGCCACTCCGACACGGCCCTGAGCCTCGTGGCGTCCCGCGGCGGCGTCGCGTCGGAGGAGAAGTACCCGTATACGGGCGCCAAGGGCGCCTGCGACGTGGGCAAGCTGCTGTTCGATCACTCGGCGTCGGTGTCGGGCTTCGCCGCCGTGCCGCCCAACGACGAGGGGCAGCTGGCGCTGGCGGTGGCGCGGCAGCCGGTGACGGTGTACATCGACGTCAGCGCGCAGGAGTTCCAGTTCTACAAGGGGGGAATCTACAGGGGCCCGTGCTCCTCGTCCAGGGTGAACCACGCCGTCACCATCGTTGGTTACTGCGAGAATTTCGGCGGGGAGAAGTATTGGATCGCCAAGAACTCGTGGAGCAACGACTGGGGTGACCAGGGGTACATCTACCTACCCAAGGATGTCTGGTGGCCGCAGGGCGCGTGTGGACTCGCCACCTCCCCATTCTACCCCACGGTCTGATTACGCCATGGCGTTCGTGATGAGCATGCGGGAATGCTGTGTTTGTTGATTAAGTGCGGTGCTGCTGCTAGTGATTATCTGTCTGTCGATCGATCTGTCTATCGAGGTAGACATGGACGGCTCAGATTGATGGATGGATAATTGGGTTCGTTTCTAGTTTCTACTTCTGTTGTGAGAATGCAATCATGCAAGACAAATAAATCAATAATACATTTTTTTTCTGTTTTTGCTTATTTATCAATGAGGTATAGTGGATTTTTCAGAGTTTAGTTAATATTCCCCACTAGTTAAAAGGAAGCAATGCCAATGCCCTGTATGCATGCTCCACGTGATTGTGTGCCACGGCAACCACCAAAATCCACCGTGGAGCTCAGCACTGCAAAAACTGGATCGAAGAAAAACAATATACAACCGAGAGAAGTTCTGAGGTCAGAAGCTCGGTCCAAGACGAGAAAAACTGGAGCTGCTCATCCCCTTATCTGAAATTTACAGTTGTACCGACTGATTAGATAATGCCTAGATAAGAAAAACCTGCAGTTTCCTCTTTTTCTGATGTATGAACATATGTTCTGTTTATCTGTGCTTTTGGCTTGCAACCAGAGACTTGGAGGTTCGTACAGATATAGTACAAGACTCAAGACAAGAGCTACCAGGAAGACTTGGAGGTTAAACTATGAATCAAACTTTGTGAAGCCTAGCTTAAATTCAAATTTTTTTCTAATTTTCATTCATGTATTTTACAAATTTTCTTTGAATTACATGGTACAAACCAGTGCAAAGTGAAACTTATTTTGTGTCACCCTGGTGAAAAGTGAAACTATATGCTAAACCCGATGCAAAATGAAACAAGGTACATACTACCCGGTGTAAAGTGTAATTTACTCAAATTTTAACTTTAAAAAATAACTTTTAAGTTGATTTTAAAATATTTTCATCATAATCCTTTTTTCCGTATTAGATTTTAAATCAGGAATAATATAGATATAAAATTTTTTATTTGCATGTTATTTTTTATTTCTTCGTTCATATGTCAACCAATTAGAAAAAGCAAAACGACAACCTTCCCTGTTCGTCTATGACCTCAGTCCTTACTCCGCCTTACTCCATTGGTCAGCTGCTTATTCACGTGTATTTTGATCGGCTCAGAAGAAAATGAAAAGAGAAAGGAAGTTTGGGCTTGTTTCTGGGCCCATCTTGACTGGTAGACATGAGGGTTATTGTTCGTGTAACAGGGTAAGGTACACCGGTGCACATTCGCTTGAGACAGTTGATTTGAACACGCACGATGAAATTTAATCAACGGCGACAACGGTTAATTTTGATTGCTGTTATGTTAATGCATGGCAGCTATGGCTTTCAACTTTTATGTGACAAAGTTGTTTTTTTTTCTGAATCATTATGTGACAGTTCATATAATAGGTGAGAGTAAAATATCTATTGGCGTAGCCAAAAAAAATATGAAGACTAAATAAATTGAGACAGTGAAATCAACGAATATATAAGATGACAACCTTGAGTAAATCAAGTTAATGCGATTGAAACTATAAGGTTCTGTCTCAAATTCAGTTTTCGCATGTCTATTTCTCTTCGGTACAGCACCTATAAGCCAAAGAGGAATTCTTCCAATAGTATCGACCATTTCCCCTGCTTTCCTCCACATTTTATCAAGTAGTCATGCTAGGCACAATATATAGAAATTGGATAGGATTATCTTGAAATTTTATAATAGATAAATATAAAGATATCAGCTCAAGGGCGAACGGGTCTGTAACATAGTGGTTACAAGAGTCTCAGTAGCACCTAAGGTCCTGGGTTTGATTTCATGTGGAAACGAGTTTTCCATGACTTAAATAAAGGCTCTGTGCTTTTAGTGATAAGCGGCATACCTGTCGACAACGAAGTGCCTGTGGTGACTTCATCAATCTCAAGAATTTACTGGCCTAGTCTTCAGAGATGCTAAAAAGGACAGGGTTTGTGTGTCTGCGTTCATAGGGGTTAGTGTGCGTGCGTTGTATCTATGTTTAATTGTAATTAAAAAACAAGATATCAGCCCAAGGCTATAATTATGTAATATTTAATCGTATAAACTTCGCGTCACCGGTGCCTTCGTCTCAAAAAGAGAGAAAAAAAAATCCGTTCACATGTTACATTATCGAAATCCAAACAAATTCAAACCACTATGTTGTACTGACAGCATATGCAACGATGGGTTTTCTCTGCGGTGAAACTGGGATCTGGCTCCTCTGACTTTAGTGCCTCAAGTCACGGTGTGACTTGACTTAATCCCTACCGTCCATCCTATCCAACGGCAGGCTTTACTACGGCCCATCAACATTGGCCCATTAGTGTTTTGTCTCTGTGTCTTTTATCTACTTAGCTGGTCTTTTGCCATAAAAAAGGGCTAAACTGCTGATTATCCTACTCAAGTAGACACAGCTAAAGACCTCACATGGCTGATGAGGTTGGTCGGTTGGTCCTATTCAAGAATGCATTTTTTTTTTCTTGATAACGTTAATGAGAAAAATGTTGTTTCAACATATAATTCGCGAGCTCCTAGTATATGAAATTTTGGTAATTTGATTTTTGTAGTATATATATTATGAATTTCTGGTACTTTGATTTTTGCAAAATATATATTATTGCTCTATTTATTTTCATTAAGAAAATTCATGAGCAGAGATAGGATGGTACAATCGTTGTGCACCTACGTTTACAAAGTAGCAGTAGCTGTAAATGAAAACAGTGCCCTCACACGTTTGTGGGCCGATTCATGGCTAACGAAGCATTTGGTTGAGGGCTTATTCGTTGGAAGAAATAAGAACAGCGAAGCATGTCCGTTGGATGAGGTAGGCGGTGGAGATTTTGTAGTCACATGGTGACTTTAGTGCCTAAAGTTAGAGGAGTCGGATCCGGGTGAGTACTCACCCTGCCCAGAGTCTTCCCAAATCCGCCCAACACTTGTCAACTAAACCCGCAGCTGCATTTGTCACCTGAGTCCATGGCAGGCTGGCAGCACGCCAGCTCGTACTGCAATTCGTTGCTAAGGCCGCCTCCAGCGGAAATGGCGTTATCGCCAGCAGAAACGGACAAGCAGGATGCAAAAAGCAGCAGTTGTCAGAGGCTTTGTAAACTGTGCACAGAGAGAAGGAAGTATTAAAAAACGTTATAACTCAGCGCTTAACCAAACGCTAGCGTCCTGCTTTTCCCACTATTCATCAACTAAAATATACTTCTAGCCAGCGATACTAACGACGTGAGCAGATGGTAACGACCCGAAACGCTCCAAAATCACAAGCCCAAAACACCTCGATACCGACCAGGCGACCACGACCGAGCGACCCGCCCCGCCTAAAAAACCGCCTAATCACGTCTCGTCTCGTACCAAACTCTCGCGTGCCTCTCGATCCGTCCCATCAAAAAGCACATCAATAATTCACAACACCCTCTCTCTCTCTCTCTGTTGCATTCTCGCTTTTGACCAACTGCCCCGCACTATCGAGCGGCCGCCCAGCGCGAGCAGCTGACGCCACCACATCCGCAGCGGTGGCGCGAGAGCCCGGCAAGCCGCACCGCACGCCGCAGACGATGTCCGGCTCCGGCGGGCGGGAGGCGTTCTCCGTCGACCTCGCGGCGGCCGCGCGCCGCCTGCTCGCGTTCCTCCGCTCGGCGGGGGAGCAGGGGGCGGTGGGGCCGAGGTCTGTGCGGAGGTACGAGGAGCTGTGGATGCCGCTTGTGGCGGGGGCGGGAGGAGGGGAGGCGCCGATGCTGGTGCCGCCGCCCGACGTGCAGCTCGTCTGGCTCTGCCACTGCTTCCACCATGTGAGCTGCTTGTTTTTTTCTCGATCGCCACCCTGGGCGCGTGAGTAAATGTGTTGGAGTAGTAGATCTTTGGTTGCTAGTTGTTCGATTCCGTGGGGATTACTCCCCAAATGCTAACCTCAACTTGTTTAATCAAGTGGTTGTAGCACGTAAGATGCTTGACGGTTGCCGGACCGTGGGTTCATTTTCGCTACGGTGAATAAATATTTAGTTAAGAATCGATACAATTCGTTAATACCGTAGTTTTCTGAAAAATTAATACTATAATATGTGTAGTTGAGTGGCAAGTGTCAAAATATGTGAAGTTTTCTGAAATTTGGACCATAATACGTGTGGTTTTGTGAAATTTACTCGTCAATAAAATATACTTAAACAGTGATGCTCAATCTCTGTTAATGGAAAATTTCGGTAATCCCATATTTATTGTACAGGCTACAGTGCTTACTCGTAGTGCAAATTTCACTTTTTCCATATGAATCTCTGGGTTGATCTTCATTCAGATACACTATATCACTTATATTGTAGTTGTTTCCCATGAAAATTCCACACAAATTGGGCCATCTCATGTTTTCTCTTGTTTTCCCCAGGAAAGCTATGCTGCTTACTGTACATCAAGGTTTGGACGTCTCATCAACCGTCCATTGATCCTTGATGCTGACAATGAGGAATATGCCGCTGACCATTGTCAGGATGTCTGGGCTGCACGTTATCCATCGGAGCCATTTGATATCAGAGATAGTGAAACTGAAGGCAACAATAGTAATGACAATGATGCTGGTGAAATTTTCAAAATGGTCCAAAGATACACTGGCCTAGCAGCCCGCTTTGCATCGCCATTCGTCTCAGAAGGTGTGTATCATGTTGCTGCTAGGCGGCGATATGTGCGTTTCCTTGAACTCGTCAACAAAACTGCGAGTACAACCCAAGGGAGCACACGGCTGGTGCCTAGCCTGGACATACTACTAATGTGGCTTGCTCACCAGGTATTCATAGGCATTGCATCCTATGAAGCAGACCAGTGTGTTATGGTTGTATGAATTTACACATCTATTATGTATCCTTGGCAGAGTTTCCCAGTGAGCTATGCCACTGACATGGAAGTGATGGCCATGAAGGACAATGTTGCAAAAGTAGTGGTGGGTTATGGGGAGGTGGTGAGTGAGGAGATGGTGGAGAGGACAAAGTTATTGTGGGAGGAGGCATACGATGAGCCATATGTTATGGCTGGATCGGAGATTGGTAAAACAGAAGTTGGTGCAGCTAGAGAAGCATTCTATTGGGAAGCAGCAGCATCGGAAGAGGACGCCAACCGACTATACAAAGGTCTGCAACCTAGGTTCATTATGGAGGTATGTGTACCCAAGGCTAACCCAGATACATTTTTGTTAGGGATTAGGGTCATTCAATTTCTCTGGCATTAAATATATTTTCTACCCTGCAAATGTTTCATTGTTTATCCTCCAGAGTAAAAGAAAATGTCTGCCTTGGCATTTTCTTATTCCTTCAAATTGAAAATAAGTGAAAGTTTGTGGATGCTGAATGACCTAAGGTCCTAGAGGCATTGCCGTGTAGTCACTGTAGTGTAGTAATGTCAAAAACAATAAGTCATAAGGCAGTAGTGAATTTTACTACTCAATGTGAACTCTCATCATTTTGTCCCTAAATGCAAGATTTCCAACTGTTGATTCCTCAAGTAGTTGGTGTACTCTGGCTGATCATGTAATTTATTTACTTTGTTCTGTCCATCAAACTTTATACCAGATATAATGACTTTTGACATCGGCATAATATCTGACCAAAAGGTTCTATAACTACAATTTCCACACTCAATTGATTTACATGTGCTTCTGTGCTGTCCTTAGACAAGAGTAGCGCAGATTTTTTGTTATGGGCAGGTTTCATTGAGTAAACAGTACCAGGAAGATAGCCCCAGGTGGCATCGGTTTTATGGTCGCGGGATCCTCTTTAAGGAAAAAACAAACACCCTTGTTTAGTTTTCATTGCTTAAAAAAAATTTATACATATCAGAAACTGCCTGAAAGTCTCGAACTTCTTATGAATGGTTTGATGCTAATTTCAGCTCAAGCATCCGGTGAACATTGAAAAATCTAAATAAGACACATGATGTACCTCTGTATGAGTAAATGAAGTTTACCTTCTAAATTCATTATATGATCATCAAGGAAATTCTTGTGATATATTTTCTTGTTATATCCTATCTAATATATTCCTTACACATTGGTAATAATATCAATTATTCTTCATGGCAGGTATATGTGTTCCTGAAAGGAGAATTTGACAGTGAACACGCCAGCAAGGAATTCCTACGTCTGCGAACACAAAGGTGTCACAGATCACTAAAGCTCAACAAACCATTGTTTAATTTATCCTGCAAAAATTGGCAGCAAACATGGCACCTATATTGTGAGTTTGCGACAAGGGTCCTCATCATTGAGGTCAGACGCAGCACGAGTGGGTGCTTCAGGAACAGCAAGCTCGTAAAGAATATCTCATTCTCATGGAGTGATATGTTGCATGAGAAATCTCTCATGCTTACAGAGGAGCTTGATGTTAGGATGAAAGCAATGGCGTCAATCACCCCTCCAGTTCAAGCACCATACTTGTTGAAGTGTGTACCTGACCGAGTCACTGATGATGGTGGGGCTATGATTTCTGATGTCATATTGCGGACAAGAAGTTACCGTCCCCAAGAAGGACGGTGGCTTACTCGTACGGTACTTGATCATAGTGGGAAGGAATGTTTTGTCATTCGAATGAGGTACTGTTCAGGAAAAGGCAACAGTAAAATGCATTTGGCACCTGTGTATTGCAACACGTTTCAAATAAATATATAAAAAAATATGAACTTAAAAATGTTGTTTATTTATCAACAAATAATATTATTATTTACCACATCTGCAAATGAGTAGTTGTCCAGAAATATCCTACTTACTCAAGAGGTGGTGCAGGGATGATAGACTTTCTTTTTTGAACTGGGGATGATAGACTCACTATCACCACTAGTTTACTTTTGCATAGTAGTGATAAGTGCTTTTTTTTGTTTATTTGATTACATGCTAGCAATTACTACCTCCCTTGAAATGATCTTGGATTCATATTATATTTAAATGAACTATGCAATCCAGACTTAAACCTTTTGCGTTGATATCAAGTTAAGATCATATGCTGAATTTTTACACCAGTATGCTTAGCCTTTGGGGGAATGACATTTTCTTTTATATCTTAATGTGCTTCCGCTGAATTTAGTTGCAACTGTGTAGAATAGGCAGAGGGATTTGGCGGAGAGGTGCTGAAACTCCCATAGCAGTGAAATGGGAGGACAGAATCATTGAGGTTAGAGAGGGCTCATGGTCATACATTGCAAATGCAAGCTCCGTTGGTTATGCTCCTGGTAACTTTATTATGCAGATTGCAGAATAATTGATTCACGTTGGTACGCCAGTATAATATCGTCTTAAGGGCAGGTTCTTGTTGCATTCACTTTGTGGTGCAGAGAAGGTGGTGGGAACAGCAACACCAGAAAAAGATCATCAGGACAACGAGGTGGTTTGGTGCTTTTCAACAGGAGATGTACTGACGATAAAGTTGGGAGATGACTTAAATTTTTTTCTAAGAAATGAGAGCTCAGAAGAAGAGGTTTGGTGTCATAAGCTCCTCTGTCTCTGTGCATTCTGTTTGGAATTGATTTTACAGTAGAGTATATTGGCTTTCATTCTAACTGCATTGCAATGAACCATATTACCAGGCAAGGCTTCTTGTAGGGAGGAGATTGAACTACAGAGTAAACAAGGACAGCACATCAAATGACCGCAATGACGAGGAGGAATACCTTACCCTAGTTCGTACATTACCTGATCATCCAGGTGGGAGAGCAACCATGCTTCTTAACTGGAAACTACTTGCAGTAGAATTCTTACCTGAAGAGAATGCAGTTCTTGCGCTTCTGCTGTGCATGGCAATCGCACGAACCATGACTGAGATTAGAAGAGAAGATGTCTCTAGGCTTCTGGTACGACGAAGAATATGTGAAGCGAGGGTAGGGCAGAGAGACTGGGGTTCAGTGATGCTCCCAAATTCACCTTCTCTTGATCCTCATTTGCAACCATGGTATCGGAATGCAGCGCATGTATTAAGCTCTGCACAAGCAGCATCTAACGGGATGATGCTTATAAAGAATTCACCTGCTGATGGCAAGGATGAGTTGTACAGGAAAGCTCTTATTCCTTGAAGCCCCGATGGAGGATTGGAGATGATTCCTATCATGGCTTGTACAGGATTAGTTTTGTGTTAGAGTTTTCATTTCACTAATGGTGATGATCTTTGATACAGAACTGATTATGGTTGTGAAATAGGAGTATGGTTTATAACAATAGAAAATTAACACTCCACCACAAAAGGGCTTGCTTTTTGTTTCTATTTGAAAGCAAGGATTTGTGTTTGTTTGTACATTTTGTTGACATATTTCCTTTGTGTACATTTGTAATTTTGAAGAATTCAGGGGGTACAAACTTCTGTTTCAGAATACATATGTTTCACTTAACTGATAATATTCATCTTGTGCATTCCTTCCGGGAAAATCTCATTAGTTTTAGTATTGCTACAATTGTTTTTCCAAAGATGAATAAACTGCCCCAACATGTAAAGCAACTGAACCATGTGAACATGTGCTTTTTTCTGCCGCTATGCTCTTACTCTTGCCAGGGGTGTGGGCGTGTCGGGTGTGGCTATATCAGAGGCCCATCGCCAAGCATGCCCTGAATTGATATTGTTTGCACATGCCAGTATGACACGTTGCTCAAGGACCAAAATTAGACAACGTTTAAGTTAAGAGAGGCTCTTTCACTCGGCAACCACAAAAGGAACCTGTGCATGTGACGAAGTTGAGGTAAAAACGAAAAAAAAAAAACAACTTTCCTAATCATCTCTGATTGACATCTCACTGCACAAATCATGTTTTAGATATATATGCTATTTTGTCAAAATTTCAGGTTAGTAAAGTTTGCTAAGGAGTCACGCATTGCAGCATGATCTGGGAGATGCTGGATGTGATGCATTTTGTGGCTCAATGAACATCAGTCCTAGCATCACAAGAGTTCAGGAAGTACCCTTCTATGTGTTCTGCGTTGGGCTGTCGCTGCCGCCACGACCAGCCTTGATAGCCTCCATTGCCTTCTGGATCTCCAGCGTCATTGCAGTGTCGACGCTTCCTGACGATATCTTCCGGTGCGCCTTCTGCAGGTGCAGCTTCAGTGAGCTGCTGCTGAGCCCAGCATTCTTGCCACAGATGGGGCACACTTTCATTGCAGGCCTCCTGTGCTGCCACTCCATGGAGATTTTACCATGCAGCTTCTTGTCAAGATCCAACAAGACCTTGGCGAAGCCGTCGTTGGGGTGCGCTCGTCGGTGCACCTTCTTTAGCATGTTCCATGCTTGAAGAAGAGTAAATTTTCTGGGAATGAAACAGTGGGCAGGTCAAGGAGTCTTATAGAGTAAGAAAACAAGATATGTGGCATGGCATTCACCCAAAAATGATGAGAAAATAAACAGGGAACAGTTGTTATATATGGATAAGTACATGTATGAAAAGAAGACAAAGTTTAGCGAGTTTCTTGAAAGCAATAAAAGAACTACAGTTGTTATATATGCAGTCTTACTTTCTCAGCATCAGGTAAGCAAGAACAACAGTTGCACTCCGACTTTTCCCCTCAAAACAATGGACAAGTACTTTGCCATGTATGTGCTCAACATAATCAATGAAATCAGAAGCATCTTGGAAGACATCAATGATGTCTGCGTTTTCATCATCATTAATCTACAGAAATGAAACAACGAATCATGGAAAGGAAACAAAAAGATTAGTCTGAAGATCCAAACTAGAGCTTCTGCCTTTTGCTACATGGAGATAATCTGCCAGGAAGTTTTCCTTCCCAAGTATACTTACTGAGAAGTTCCGATAGTCAAAAAGACCAGGCTGCTGAGACTCTGCTTGCCCAATTTCATTTGCGCACAAGCATAACACATGGGTTATGCCAAGGTGTTGAAGTGTAAATGTGGACCGAGCAGCTAGAGCACCACCAATATACAAGTAATCCGTGATCTGAGAGGGACGCTCAGTGCTTGCAGCATCAGAAATTAATGATATCCTCTCAAGAATGTGCTCAAGTCGAACCTGCAAGCAGAATTTCCTGAAATTTTCCATTACTGCAATATATAGTTAGTTGCCAGAACACTGGTACATTCGGATTACCTTCAGTTCATAAGCATCAACAGCAATGCTATTATCTATTCCTTCAAAGAAACCTGTGTTAAAACTGTTGTCTTGACACAATTTCATAACATCAGTCCTGAGCGTGTCATTCCATTGTTCTATCTCTTTGCTTAATTCACTGTCTGCCTGTAAACATTTTATACCATAATCAATAGAATCAGTTGACGGAGTTTCAAGAAAAATTCAATATTCATTAGATCTGCATTATGAAAACATTGTCAAGAACGGATCTATTTTTATTGCAAATGAAATGTTCAATTAGCATCATACTAGTGTGCCATATACTGAAACCATTTCATTTTTTTCAAAAAAAAAGGTACTAATACCATTGACAATTTGACATTCAGCTATTTGGTTTCGTCTGGTTTGCTATTTTCAAAATGACATATTATTTGACATCTATAATATCTTTCCAGCTCATATTGAGTGTCAAGAAAAAACTAGACGTTAATCAAGTGCTATTGTAATATTTTGAGAAAATAAAGAAAATGAACTCCACACTCCAAAAGGTGTTAACCTTAGCATACTTGTTAAAATCCCGTAGTTTCATTGTCAGCCGCAAACCACGGGAAGCATCACTGTTTGCTTTCAAATTCTTAAGCATAAAGCTCTCTCGACAGGCAGGAGATGATAAATCAAAATTATCACGGGATAAAGTACGGCAAGGCCTACGCAGATGCCTTGGAACTTCAGCATCGTTTGAATCCATCTGTGTCTCTATTGAACTTGATGGTGAATCAGAAGGACCACCATCTTCCTTGTCACATTCATTCAATCCTTTATACATAAGATTGAAGAAGATTTTCAATAGACCATCCAGCTTCTGGTGAAGTGTGACAAGGAAAATGTGGAATCGTTGAAGGTCCCTCAAAGCACTACGAAAACCTCCTCGGAAGGAATTCACTGCTGCTACCATATCACTTTCAGAGAGAGGAGAATGATAACTATGATCAGATGATACATCAAATTCTTCAGGTCCTCGGATACCAAGTTTTCCAAACGACACCTCAAACAAAAGGTTAGAAGAGTAATCCCAATTGTTGAGTATAAGTTCCACAAGCTTTGGATAGCTCTCTTGATCTTTTGCCCGTTTGCAAGCAGGTGGTCTGCGTGGAACACCTGAATCAATGGCTACGATGTGAAAGTTGGAAACCTCAGGCTCGTTAGGATCAAAAGTGCCCTCCAACATGAGATCTGAGGTATCTGAGCCAATACTGCCACTTATTGAAACAGCTCTTCTCGGCTTCCGCTTCTGTGGACTTCTGACGATCTCTGGCTTGTACCGAATTATTGCAGAATCATAAACATCATCTAATGAATCAAGGTTTGCATAAGCTTCCCTGTCAGCAACAAGTAGATTCGCATAGTTCCCACGCCAACCAAGAGCACGGCACCGCAACCTGTCCTCATTTCTCAGTACGAGATCCAGCATCAAGACCCTTCCTAAAGCTTCAGCCGTTTTATCAGCAGATTCATGTGAATTAAATGGCACTGTGTTCTCCAATAGAGGGGAGCCATGTACATAACTGCAAAACAGCATAAAAAATCTTTCATATAAAGGCAGCACCATTTTTTCAGGTACTTTATTGTAGCTTGATGTTTATACTTCATCAGGAATAGGCATCGGCTCAATTCGAGCGCCTCTAGCATCTCAGTGCAAATCAACTCCTCAAGTTCATCACCAGTAGATATTGCTGCATCTCGAGCATTCTCAACTGCCTCCTTGATTTGTTGCCATTCAGATGAGAAGTTGTGAACCACTCTGCCCTGAAATGGTCAAGAGAATAATGCATGTAATATTTATATAGTTATAATCAGAAATCCAGTAAGCAAAGTGGGTATTCACCTGAGGCGTCCTTACTCCAAGCCATTTAGCAAGTTCATAGCCAAAACGTTCTGACTGAGTGGCCATCCTTGAAGGTGCTATTTTAATGACCGCTGCAGCTTCCTTGAATGGAAGGTCATCGTTTTCAGATGTTCTGAATATTGCAATGAAAACAACTCCTCCAGAATTTACTGTAACCTACAAAGAAAGATACATGCAGAGAATGAGATGGTCAGATGTAAACAACCACTCCAAAATTTACTGTAACTTATGAAGAAAGATACATGCAGAAAATGAGATAAAGACATGACTAATAAACAAAATTTATATTATCAACGCTCATATCAAAGTTCTCCCTCCGGTTTCCAATGTTTGACGTCAGCTAGCTCAAATTTTAGCTAGCCGACGCGATGTCAAACAAAAAAGTACAGAGGTAGTATAATGCACAGGCCTTGAGGCTTATACTGATCGATGCTTAACTACAATACAGTTGCAAAGATGTACACTTCTCAATAGAATTTGAGCATAAACAAAACTATACGGTAAGAAATTTTGTTGGGAAATGATTTAGTACAACTATTTTTTTTTGAGCATTGATTTAGTACAACTATGAGTCTATGACTGACAACATTTTACCAACAGTAAATAAAAATATTTAAAAATATATATAAGTATACCTCAAAACTTCTGCTAGTGTCTTCCTCGCAGGGTTCTGTACTGGCAGTGGTATGTTTTGTGTGGTGCAGTGAAGAGAGAGAGCTCCAGCTGAAGTCACTTGATTCAATGTCCATCATAGTAACCCTCCCAAGCCTATCCCATAGGCTTGTTGCTGGAAGTTGATAAGATAAGCTAGAGTCGACCGCATTGCTATAAGGGTAATCAAGTTCTAGTGCGTCTGAACTGAAAAATATAAAGCGTATGAACCATATCAAGTTCTAGTGCGTCAAGAAACTCGTGCAATGAAGCAATGAAGGAACATGGTGTCCATAATAGCACAGTTGAAATCATGCCATTTTATCCTTCTACAATAAATGACAAGAAAACTGCTATAGTTCATGTCATTTCTCCGATATTGTGGCCATTTATACACAAAGTCACAAAATTATCAGAATAGAAATCATGTAAATCTAATACTTTCATTATCCATGTGAAGGCCAGACATGTAAATTACAATGGAGAGGCAAATCTTTCATTGGTAATATACATCGGAAGGAGACAAATAATACCTGACTGAAGATTGGACAGCCATCGGCTGCTGCAGAGACGACGAGGAGGGGCAGGGCTTCCCATTGCGTTTCCTCATCAATGCCACCCATTCCTCGAATCCACCCTGCAAGAATTGAGATCGAGGGTAACGACAACTTCCGAGAACAATCAACAAGCAAAGAAATGGTTTCCCTGTTGTGAAATTTCATTTTCGCGGACTTACGAAGGAGGAGGAGCGGGAGAATGATCCTGATTCCAAGAATCCCTCTTCCATTCCAATTCTACTGCAGGAAAATTGAGTGGATTTCGGTATCTACAAGAAATGCTGTGTAGCTTGGCGGGGTTGCAGATTGGCGAAGTTTGCGGGAAAGGAAGGGGAAGATGGGAGGGAGAGAGACGGAAAGGGAGAGAGGGAAAGTTGGCATGCTCGCATGCTTGGAGAGCTGGAGGTTGAGAAAGGAGGAAAAACGGAGTTACGAATAAATTTCAAAAGGAAATCCATTCCATACTCGGATCACTTGCCCTAAACATATTACTCTCATTTTTACACCCTACGGCATTGAAAATATTTTAAAAACCATTTTACTCCCCCAAAACATTCCACTCTCCAATGACATTTTTCCCTTTGTTCTAACGATATAGTATTTTGTATTGAAATTTTGTAAAATAGATAGATGTATTACCACTTATCTCTCAATATTTTTTTTTTAGCTTCTACCACTGTTTACATAGACTTGAGGTAGCTAAGACTAATTTAAACATAAAAAATAAATTTCAAGAAAATAATAATGAAAAAAATGAAAATATTTTGGTGATAGTGTCATCCAAGGCTCTAAAAATTTTCATCTTAAATTATGATCTGTTTAAAAAGAATAAAAAAGAGGAATGATATTAGGCAGTAAAATAAACAATTTTTAATGATTTAGTGGTTTAAATGATCCAATAAATTGTGCGAGGGTATAAATAAAGTTTTTAATATCTTTTTTTCTTTTTTTTTCATATAAGATGTATTTGTAGCTGAAATTTTGTGGAGCCATAGGCACCACTATTATCAAATTTCGACAATAATATTAGATTTTCCATTATTTTTATCTTCATGTTAAAATTGCCATGCGTAATTAGTCTTAAGGGGCTTTCGACCTATGTACACGGTCATAAAAAAGTAGGAGAAATGTCGAGACTTACTACCTCGGTGATAAAAAAACAAATTTTGTAAATGAAACCTGGACATATTGGTTTCATGTACAGGAGTTGTTTTTTTTTCTTATTTCACAAAGGGAGTAAGTGGTAATGCATCTATTACCTTATAAAGGTAAAAGAAGAAATACTGATAGGGAAATGAATCGTTTAGGGTGTAAATGAACCGAGAAAAATAGTTTAGAAGTAATATGCCCAGAAATGAAAACATGGAGATAACTCTTATCAAGGAATTAGTTTGAGGGAGTGAAATAAAAATTTTTTATATAAATATATAAACTACACTCCGCCAACCTCCACGACAGCGTCCGGACGTCGACGAGCTCGATCACCACCGCCTCGCCGACGACCTCCGCCCCGCGGACCACCACCGGCCACCTCGTCCACCCCTTGTCGATCTCCATGAGGCCCAGGTCCACATTTGTCTTTGTCCTCTACGGCGCAACCACCAGCACCTCGACGCCGTCGGTCTCCCACACCACTAGGAGAAGCAGCACAGTCAGTCGCCTCCGCCACCTCGCTGTACATCAGCTGCACCACCGGCACGTCGGGGCGCGCCGCCTCTTCGTCATCCACCTCCTCACCGACGGCCTTCCGCCTCGCGCCGTCGCCCACTCCATCTCCACCTCCACACGCGCCCTCGACTCCTCATCCTCAATCTCCACCACCTACTGCACGCGCTATAGCTCGGTGATGACATCCTCGGGATCAATCTGCTCCCACGACCGGCGGAACCACACGAACGCGAGGCAGTCGCTGGGGGAATCCCGATCAAATTCCAACCACCCGTCATCGTCGCGGCGGTGTGGCCGTGCGGGAAGTTGTTCATCGACGCACATGCTCCCTCACCCCCCTCAGCTTGAGGTGACAGTCAACAATGGCTTTGCTCGCTGCATCAGCGGACTAGCGGGCGTTGAGAAATCGAAACTCGTAGAGAAGATTTGGTCCGTCGTAGTACTTCACCCCACACCTCACCTCGAGCTCGCCTGCGGTAGCCGGTTCCGCCGAGCATGGGGAATTGAAGCCGCAAGTAGGCGCCACTGCCGCCGCCTGGGAGCTGTCGTCACCGCATCGACCTCTTGCTTGTGCCGGAGATAGAGGAACTGACGAAGAGAGGAGGAGAATGGGAGAACAAATGTAGGGATGACAGGTGGGATCATTCTGCTGATTAAATTGCCATGTCATCACCACTGGGGTAACATGGGTCAATACCATCGTTAGGGAAGTTACTTGTCCGGATTGAAGGGTTGAGGGTGAGGAATGTTTGGTTTTCAAGTTTATGAGGATAATTCATACTAGGGCACTAGGGCAATAGTTGAGGATAATACAAACTTTTTCGTTGTGTATTATATGCATGTAACAAATTTTTATGCAAAGCTTCATAAACCACTTCAAACCATATTGTCAGTCTAGTTTTGAAATTATCCCCGTAACTGAACGTGTTACAAATGGCCACCTACTGAAACTTCTCGATGTACATGAACAACCGGCTTGACATGTAATATCACTTTGATACATCGGTATTTTTTTTGGTACATCCAACTTTAAACCTAATGTTGTATGCAATACTGCAATTCAAATAAAGATGACAATTCTAAACATCAAGAGGACATAAGGTGGTAACGATTGGTAGGCATACTGCAATGGGCCGGATGGATCGCTAATGTGGCCCCAAGAAGTATATATGGATATATATGACCGCCGTATACTCTCCAGTGGAGGAATCAGGCCTAGGGTAACCAAGGCTTGAGCCCTAGGTTTGGGATCCAAATTATATGCACACTTCATATAAATTTAAGAAATTTTGTATAAATTAATTTGTATAGGTTACTTTAAGACAAAGAGCTGAGCACTATCCGTTATTCATGCATGGATAAGAGAATGAAAGAAGCGCGGTAATCCCAAAATGCCGCCAAACCCGTCGGGGGTCGGAAAAAACCAAGTCACGTTAATTTGCCTCATCCGAAATGACGCCGGAGTCGGATTCCGATTGACAAAACCAAAATCTCTCGGTAAGAATCTATCCACTACATATACACCGCCACCGGTACGAAAACCCAACATGTTCCCACAACCACACGACCAACTTCCCGAGCGTAACGACCAACGAGCCGCGCGCGCACACACACACGGCAACCAGACACGTCGCGCAGAAAGAAAAATCCCGGTGCGTGCTAAACGCCCGAGCCAATCGAGAGGACGGAGTCGAAACAAACACACACACCGACCCACCCAACCCAACCCCATGTCTCTCCTCCTCGCCTCGCCGTCACCGACCGCCACACGTAACCTGAACCTTCTCCCCCACCACTTTCCCCGCTCGCGCATCTCGCGAGGCCACGTCTCCTTTTCCTTTCCCCACACGCGGCGCGGCGCCCCACCACCACCAACCATGGAGATCTCCGCCGCCGCGCCGCCGTCCAGGCCGCCGCTGATGCTCCTCCGCCCGCTCGCCTCCTCCTCCCCCGTCCCCCCTGCCACCACCTCCACCACAACAATCCGCCGCCGCCCGTCCGCATCCGCATCCGCCACCGCCACCGTCCGCCGCCGCGCGCGCACGCGACCCCGCACCCGCCGCTCCAAGCCCCCTTCCGACTCCGGCGGATCCTTCTCCGGCGACGACGGGGACGGCTCGTTCGGTCCCCCGGGCACCGGCGGCGGCGGAGGCGGAGGAGGAGGAGGAGGAGGAGGGTGGTGGTGGAACCGCGGGGGTTCGGGGTCGGGGGACGGCGGCGGCTGGGATTCCTCCGAGCCGGACGTGCCCGCGCCGAGGAGGTCGGCGGCGGAGGCGGCGATTGGGGTGGTTTACGAGCTCATGTGCCTCATCGCGCTCTCCAACTGCACCCAGTTCGCCGTAAGGAGGCTCGCGGGTCTCCTCGCTGCGCGCGTCGCGGCTCTGCGATTCGTCCCCACCGTCTGCTGAGCTCTGGATCGGACGGTTCGGTCTACTCCTCCTCCTCCTGCCCTAATGATCCCGTCTCTCTGGCGTCTGCGGATTCGTTCCTATGTATGGAATCCGCCGCTTCTGTATATATGTACCTGCCTGTGATTCTTATGGGTTGGGGGGATTGGGGATCTTTGTTTCGTGGGTGATCGCTTCTGGCGACCCGTGGAACAGCAACAAATTCGTCGAATTGAAACGGAAGAACAATTGAACATTATCTTTATTATCGTTGAATTGCTTAAATGCAAATTACTTTAGGATGTAGTCTCATATGTGGTTTGATTCTTGTACATAGTAGCAAGCTACACTCTCCATTGCAGCTACTGGTATTTCTGCATGTTTAAAACGATTTGGAAGGGTGAATGAAGAATTATAGTTGTCTTGATATTATTTACTTGATTATACTTTTGTTATCTGATGGTGCCCATTGTCCTAGCCTGATAAGTGATAACAATGGGCACCATCTTTTGATCAACAGTTAGCTCATCAGTGTAATAATGGTTCATATTTGTTCAGCAATATAGTAATGACTGGAAATAATGAAAGGGGAGTGTGTAAAATATGAATCCAAAATTTTCTTTTATCTTATGATATTTTACACCTGAACAGTGTTAAACGTACTAAAAAATACTTACAAAACTCTTACTAATAAAGATCTTAACTTACATAAAAATCTAGATGTGCTCATTGCCTGCCCCATCAGTGTCTGTAAGAGTTTAGTAAGAAAAAAATTAGTAGGTATATATAGCCTTTTCTTCACAACTTAAGATGACAATCTATTTTACCCCCTTCAGCTGTGAATCCAGTCATTTAGGGGTATAACCAGTTTATTTGTAGGGGGGGGGGTGTAAAGTGCTTTGCTTCATGGTTGAGTGTTGGAGGGTTGATGTGGGATATGTTCATTTGTCTTCTTTTTGAGGCAAAAGTGCAGAACAAGGGATGTCCTTGAGTTTCATCAGTTGAAACTAAATTCATAAGACTCTTATTTATCAGTTATCTGGTTATAAACTACTGTAGGTTAAATAATTGAGTAGACATTGTCTGCCAACATGTGGTATAATTCCTCAGCTCATTTAAGATGGGGGTGGGGGCCTGGGGGGACAGATGGAGTACATTACTACTGGTAAGGGTGGACATATGTGTACACAATGCATTTGATTGGTATTAAAATAGGTAACTTGCTAGCTACATCATATGCTATTTATTGGTAGGCCTGCTGAATTCAGTTTTCACCTTTGTAGTAAGGCCATGTTTAGTTCCAAATTTTTTTGGAACGAGATGTCACATTAGACGTTTGACTGGATGTGGGGAGGGGTTTTTGCTAGCCTGGAAACCATGAGACGGATTTTTTGAGCCTAATTAATCTGTCATTAGCACATGTGGATTACTGTAGCACTTATGGCTAATTATGATGTAATTAGGCTTAAAAGATTCGTCTCGTCGTTTACAACCCAACTGTGCAATTAGTTTTATTTTTTATCTATATTTAATGCTCCATACATGAGTTCAAAGATTTGATGTGATGTTTTTGGGAAAAATTTTGTTGGAACTAAACGGGGCCTAAGCCGCCAAAGAGGCTACACCTTAAAACTGAATTGATATATGCTCTCTCCCGGGGACTACTTAAAAATGTATAGTTGAAATCTAGTCTTCTGCTATATTAATGTTTGAGTTAATTGCACTTTGCACCGGGTAGAATGTCTCTTGTTTCACTTTGCACCGGGGTGCCACAAAATAAATTCACTTTGCACCAGGGTGCCACAAAATAAATTTCACTTTGCACCAGGTTGTACCATATAATTAAAAAAATATTGTAAAATATATGAATGGAACTTAGAAAATAATTTGAATTTAAGCTAGGCTTCACAAAGTTTGGTTCAAAATTTTAAAAGTCCATGAAAATTCTATAGATTTTATGACTTCTCTCTATGTTAGCCCGGTGCAAAGTGTAATTTACTCTTAATATTTTTCTGTAGTTCCTTTATGCGCTGTATTTCTAATACCTGATATACCCTTTCTAATTAAGATACTGATAGTTGATGAAAGTAAAAGAGCTAAACTCTAAATTTGTTTGTATTGAGGTGGTTTCATATAGTCTATGATTTTAGCTTTTAATACAAGTGATGTTGTAAAACTGCAAACATGCATGTGCTGCCCAGGCTATGGTCCCAGGAATGAACTTTGATACGTGTATGTACTAGGTTTGCCGTCCTGTTGATTAGTTATTGAATATGATTTGTGTAATATATTAATGCTATACATTTTACATTCTTCCATAAGTAGTTACAGGTGGTGGTATATGATACTTCTATACAACACCAACATAATAGGGGAATTGAGATATAATGTCGGAGTATGCTGGGACTTGGGGATGCTTTTTTGTGTGTTACAAAGGGAAGGGGTGGATCATATGCTTTTGTACCTCTCGTGAGCGATAAGTAGGCAAACCACCTATCGCTCGGCAGCCTGATGATTAACTGCGAATACTAGTTCGTTTGTGACATGTTATTGTGGTGGGTAATAAGACTGAATCATGGATTGAAGTATTATGGATTCAGTTCTTTCAGTACTTTTAGTATGCAGCGTGTGCTATGAACAGGAGTTTTCTGTCTTGAAAAATGTCAATTAGTACACGCTACATAAACCAAACACAGGAGATCACAGGCAACACATCGCTGCCAAAATCTTATATATATCAAGAACGGGACAAAAAATGACATCTGTTTTTCCCTTTAGCTAAACTACCAATTGGGGAAACCTTTCGATAGAATCTCTGAATTGTTCAACCACTGTTGCAAACATTGGTTCATGCAGGCCTAGCCGGAAAACAGTCAGCGACGCAAGCACCACCAGCGTAGCAGCTACGGCGAGCAACGTGTTTTCCCAAAATTTCAGCACCCAGACAACCTCCATCAAAGGAGCAGTGGCTGCCGTCGCAGCCTGTCCCGGCCACTGACAGAGCACAAGTACAGCGCAGTACACTAGAATCCCAGAAACACCACAAGACACCAGCGCCATGGCGCACGCAGACAGCCCACGCTCATCCATGGTTGCCACGAGGTACGCCATAACAGCGGCCACCGCGGCGACGAGAACAAAGAGCACATTCCTGTGCGACCCGACGTTTTCGATAGTGAAAGCCGAGCTGCCACCACGGTAGAGGTGAAGGCTGAACCAGAGCAGCACCGGCGCGAGCTCGGGCAAACACAGCATCACCACCGCGTCATCGCCCAGCAACTCGGCTGCCACCGCGTGCGCCGTCACCAGAAGCACAACGAGCGCCGCCCTGCGGAGAATCTCCGACGCTTGGACTAATCCCGTCGCTGCTCCGGTCAGCCCCGACAGCCGCGCCGCCATCAGCGATAGTGCCCCCAAAGTGGAGCCGAGGAAGAGAAAAAACTGCGACACCGCGAAGCTGTCGCCTCCATGAAACTGCCCCATCGCACACAGAACCCAGTACGGCACCACCGCCATCGCCTTCAGCTCAAGCAAACCATCTTTCTTCGCAACGGTGAGCTCGCTGACGGCGTAACTGCTACGGCCACCACGGAGCTCGTCGTTGAGCAGAGCGGCGATGAAGGCGAGCGTGATGGAGGGGAAGATTGCGAGCCAGATGTAGCTGAGGTTGATATTGAGCAGAGACAGGTAAGACATGAGCACGACGACGGTGGTGTCCATGTAAATCGTCAAGCTCTCGTGGCTCGTGCTGCGGCTCGCGAATCGGGGCATCAACAGCGGGAAGAGCTTGAGCAGAGGCAGCGGCTGACCCTGCAGGTCCGAGAGGAACTTGCTGATGTAGGAGTAGAAGAAGAAGAGCGGGATTACGCTGGTGAATTGCAGGTGGTATTCCTCGAAATCCTTCAGCAACGGCGAGGCATGGGTGTTGAACCGGCCGACGATTGCTGGCAGTAGTGTCACCGTATACGGATACACCAGCTCTAGCTCCATGGGTTTCTCCACCCCTGATCTCTTTACCTGTAATTTGTTCAGAAACTTGCCAGTATTAATTGGTTGTGATTGTGGATATAGTGATATACCAGAACATGAGATCCGGTTTTACTTTGCATAGATATCAGTAGGACTTACTTGACCAAATCTTCGATACTTCCCATTCTTCAGAATCACTTGTTGCGAAGGAAGCTCTGTTGATCAAAACACACAGGTTGTCAATGATTATTGTACAAATTAGTACGGAGAGTACCAATTTCTGCGATGTGGTGCAGAACTTCCTGCTCAGCTCTGCTGGCCATTGACGAGATATACCAGCTACTTTTCCCAGGGTCGGGCCGACTAATAATAAAGATTACCATTGTGGATATCGTTGTCCTGTCTCTACCTTTTTTTCACAATTGTTTGGTTATTCACAGAAATTTTAAGAATTGGAGCATGTCAGAACGCACCAACCGGGCCAATATTGCACAGTGTCTTTAATTAACCCAACCACTCGCCCAGTAATTAGATCTGTACCATTAAAATTTTCACATCTTTAATATATGCCATTAGCATTCAACTATTTGTAACGATGCTATTAAAAATTACATATGTTGGAGATACGCCACTACTTATCCCAATCAAAGGTCTTTTAATTTTTTCTGGACCAAAATGTCCTTCTTCCCCTCTCCCTCTCACTTTTCCCAACCCCTCTCTCGCTCCGGCGGCCAACGGTGCAGATGTGCTAGTCCTCGAGGACAGGGTTGGTGGCGCACGCAGACAAGCACGCCTGCAGCATCTGCATTAGTACGGCCTCGTTGACAATGGCCCCGGCCCCCGCCTCGAACCAGCAGCTGGCAACAGCGTCCACCACCTCCCGCAGCGCGACCCTCAGGAGGGATGGGTCCATCAGGGACATCACCTCATGGAGCACCGCCAGCGAGGCCGACATGATGGCAGGGCCTGCGTTCGCGTCCTCAGAGTGGACCGCATCAAGGAACGGCCACAACACGGCGGCGAGGAGTAAGGGGGAGGCGGCGGCGGAGGGAGAGAAGACAAGGCGGCAGAGGGCCCTGAGGGAGGAGATGAGCAGGTCCACCGCGGCGTCGACGGCATGCGGAGTGGCGGAGGAGGAATGAGGGGTTCCTCGGCGATGGGGTCGATCCCAGCAGCGCCGAGGAGCCTAGGCCCCCATTCCGTGAGCTCTGAGAGGGGCTAGGTGGCACTAGGTTATTGAGACATGGCGGATCTGGGAGGTGCGTGAATTGGGCCGCGTGGTTGTGGGCGACGGAAGTGCTGCCGTGTTCGAGTTCACCACCGGCAGGTCAAGCTTGCCGGTAAGGGTGAGAGGGTAGGGCGAGGGCATTTTTGTCCAATACACGTAAAATTCGTATACGAGTGGCACCACTAAAAATACAACCAAATAGAGTGGCATCTACAAATAGATGAATAGATGAATAGTAATGGCATGTATCCAATCCTATATATTTATAATGGTAAGGACCTAATTAACCCATAATTTTACGACAACCCTTCCATGTACTGCTAAAATAACTAGTCTCTCCAGTCCCTATATGTACATTACACAGGTTATTATTATCCATATTATAATCAGAATGTCTAGATTTTAGACGCGTGAATCTTTTCAAAATTTCAGGCTCTTTCTTTTCAATACCACTTGCATGACAATTTAACGGTTCCCATCACTCCTCTCTTACTTGAAAACAAAGTCCGTTCTTCCTATAAAATGTTTAACATCTATATTCTAACCTACAAAAAAAAGGAAAAACACATAAAACAAACTTATAACTCATGAAATTTGCACAATTACGTAAAAATATTGAAACTTCGCTAAAAATAATGTAAAACCATACACAGTAATAAAACTGCAGATAAAATGAACTAAAACTACATATCACATAGCACTACAATTTAAAAATACAATGTGTTATTTTGGGTGAATAGAAATTTATAAATTTTAACGAACCTAAAATTTCTTTTGGGTGAACAAAAATTTGTAAACATGCAATTTTTTGTTTTGAAAAAAAAATTAAGGAGTTCACGGAATTTTCCGCGCCATGATTATTTGAACGAATTATATATA
>CM002476.1:10450635-10514214 GCA_000325765.3 Leersia perrieri | reverse complement strand
TATGATCTTTTGGTGACGACAAAACGATCCATCTAATTAACCCTCACATCTGATTATTATGGAAGCTTTCTTGTACCAATAGTTAAGCATAGGTCATTTGAGAACACGGTTTAAACTATGCATAAACTCATTGTAAGATATATTCATGTTTCCAGAAGGTTCTGTTTCTCGATCGGGCCTTGACCCAATGAGTTACTCCTTCCCTCCTATATAAAGCTTGACGTTTTGGCTCTTGAGAGTTGTCCTAGATTACTTGTCCTTTAGAGCAGTAATCAGGGGTCATCAGCTGTCCAATAATTTTTTTCCTATAAAATGTAACATTTATATCCTAACCTACAAAAAATTGCAAAACCACACAAAACAAACTTATAACTCATTAAATTTACACAATTACATCGAAATATTGAAACTTAGCTAAAAACAATGTAAAACCATACACAGTAATAAAATTATAGATAAAATGAATTAAACTACATATTACATAGCACTACAATTTAAACATTCAATGTATCATTGGCAAAATCGATAGAAATTTATAAATTTTAATGCACCTAAAATTTTGCTAAGCTACATAAAAAGGGTATGTTTAGAACTTTCAGTTTCTCCACACAGTTTATATCATTCCACCCTGTTCCATCTTCTTTTCTTCGGGAGCTGCCAGGGAAGTTTATCTCGCACCCCCATGTACACAAAATGTTTGTGCTTCAGGGGGATTTTGCTCCCCCAAACCATCTACATTTGAGTATCAATCTCCCCTCCAAACGTTATCACTCTATACATTGTTTTGGATAAATATCCTTTCTTCTCTAATCCTCAACTATCGTGCTCTTTGAGTACTCTTTCGTCGACTCCAGGGTTAATTCTCTAAGGCCTTGTTTGAAATAGATAGTGGAAGTAAATTATTTTGGACACGCAAAACAAGAAAGATCATTAGCACATGATTAATTAAGTATTAACTATTGAAAATTAGACAAATGGATTCATATAAATTTTTAAAGAAACTTTTATATAAACTTCGTTTGCAAAAAACACACGAATAATCATTTTGGGAAGCGTGCTAATGAAAAACGAGACAAAAAAAATCCTTTGCTATGTTGAATCAAACGAGGCCTAAGTCTAACCTTTATTGGTTGTACTTGGCAATGATGATTTCCTGATTGAAGGCATTGTTTGGAGTTCGAAGAATTTACTCCTCAAGGTGAAAACATATGGTCTGACCTTTACTATTTGGATCATGGCAACAGTGGCGCGTGCATGTGTCGTTTTTCTCTTTGTAGGTGTTGCTTTTGGAGGACCTTGATCGCGGTTCAAGTATTGCTTTGGTGGAGTTCGACATGAAGATTGCTTATGTGGTTGTAGCTTGCCATGATATGATATTTGCTGTCATATTGATTTATTTTAATAATTATAGGCTTTGTGCATCCTAGCTATGCAGAGGCCAGAAGTGATCTTCGATTACTCGTATCATCTTGATGTAATGGTTTGAGATCAATAAAGCTTCCTTTATAAAAAAAAGACCATCTTTGCCCTCCATCATAACCACCTCATTTATCATGGGTTTTAAAGATTGTAGTTTCTCAGTCTTTTCCTCGTCTAGATTTTTTCTAAATGTTAGCTCCCAATCCTCCTCACCTCTTATCTCTCTCAGTCCCATTCTGTTGGTTGTTAATCGCATATAAGTCTGGGAATTACATCCTTAAAGGTTTTTGAGATATCCAAGGATCGTTCCAGAAAGAATTGTCCCTCCCATCTCTCACCTCCCTGGTGTATAATTTACAGAATCTCTTTATCTCATATAAGCTCTTCCAGAATTGTGATTCGTCATGTTCAGTACTTCGAAACAAGCTCTTACGTCTATTTATCATGCAGCAGCTCAGTACACAAACCATCTGGTTCCCTCTCTAATTTGAAGATCTATTTAGTTAACCGGCTAATATTAATCACTCTCGACTCAAGGAAGCCTAACTCTCCATAATCCTTTGGCCTACTTAGAGCCCTCTATTTCAACATGTAATATTTCTTCTTTCTCCTTAATCCCTGACAATAGAATCTACCTCTTATTGCATCCATCTTCTTATGAATTTCCTCTGGCAACTTGTAAAACCCAATGATGTATATTGGTATAGATGATAAGCAAGAATTGATTAGGATATCTCCCCCCAAAGGAAACATGTCCTCCAAACCAATTCCCCAATATTTTTTTCTAGCTTTTCTATTAGAAAATTCAGTTCGGCTTTCCTATTTTTTTTTCTGTACTAAGTGATAGGCCAAGATAGGTAATTGGCATTTTTCTAATTTTACAATTTAAGATATCAACAAACTCTTTAGTCTTTGCCTCCTCTAATCCAATAATCCCCAACACATCACTTTTTGATAGTTTATGTTCATCTCTGACATCTCTCAAAGGAATACAACAAGAATATCATATTCTTTACACTCTGCTTGTCAGCTCTGCTGAACAGAATAGTGTCATCTGCGTATTGCATGTGAGTTAGCCCTCCTCTAATCAGGTGGGGGTACCATTGAACTTTGTTAAGAATGGCCACTGAACTTTGTTATATGCTTTGTCAAAATCTATCTTAAACATTCCCTTATCTTTTTTACTTTCTGTCTTAAACATAATGGTAGGTCTTTCAAGAAGATGGTTTAAACTATGTGCAAATTTATTATAAGATATTCATGTTTACAGAAGTTCCTATTTCTCCGGCTTTGTACCAATGAGTTATGAAAGACGCATTGGCTTTCGATGCATCTCTAATGTCACTTCAAAGACGTGAGTTATTTTCTGTGTCTGTGAGGTGTGACCACCCGGGTTTGGAATTCCCGAAAGAAATTTCCGAAATTTCGGCCGTTTCGGTGGGGTCCGATAGTCAGTGTCTCCGGTTAAAAATTTCGGGTGAAAAAAATTCGGTGCAGTTTTTGGGGGGAAAACCCTACAGAAGACCCCTGAAATCCCTCTCTCTCACCAGATGCACGCGCTGCCCCCGAAAACAGATCGAGATCGAGGGGAAAAAAAAGCTCAGCCGGCGTCGGCGCCCGCTCCCGGCGTGGACGCCCGCTCCCGGCCGCCGCGCCTGCCTCTTCTCCACGCATCCCCCAGCCGCCGCACGTCGCCGTCGCTCCTCGCCACGGGCCGCCGCCGCTCCACGCCGCGGGCGGCCGTCATCGCTCCACACCACGGGCCGCCGCCGCCGCTCCAGGCCGCGGGCCGCCGCCGCCGCTCCACAGCGCCCGCCGGCCCGTCGCATCGGCATCAGTCCGTTGGTAGCGGGCTGGCGGCCGGGAGCACTTCCCCCTGTTATCAATTTTTGATGTTGTTTCAGCCATATTTCCTTTTTTCCTGTAAAATGTTGATGCTCTGCTAAATGTTTTTTCAGCCATATTTCCTTTTTTCCTGTAAAATTTCGGAAATTTCGAGAATTTCGCCCGAAATTTTTAAGTTGAATTCAAATGCTGTTTGAATAAATTCGTCCGAAATAATTCCGAAATATCCGAAATTTCGGAAATTTCGGCATTTCGGCCACCCCCGATACAAAACGTCATTCCGATACTCCGAACCCTGGTGACCACAACCTTATCTGTTTCTATGCTAGTGCGTACGGATTAGAAAATTTTATAGGGCTCCTTTGGAACAAAGAAAAATCATAGGATTTTTAAGGGATTGGAATCCTTAGGAAAAATACTGCGTTCCAAAGGAGTCCTAAGACAAAACCCAACTAAAGGGGTAGCAGTTTATTAATTAAGCTTTGGTAGTGTCAAATTGGTCCTCATATTTATCCCCTTGTACAAAAATCAGTGCAGAGCCTCTCCAGCCATCACTGTAAATGGCACCGTTGCAACGGCAATACACAAATGGGTGCAGAATGAAGCTACATTAGCACTTGTCCCCTTCTTGGTGTGCGTCAGGAGCCTCCAAGCGATCCCTGAAACGATGGCCGACGCTGCAAGGATGAGGAAACACTCGGTGGATTTGCTGAGCGATCTACGGCTGATGGCCGGAATTGACACGGCGAGAAACCCCGTAAACGTGACCTTGCTCAGCTCCAGCGACGCTGGCCGAACATTCGGTGGATTCCCTCCCCCACCTCCGCCACCGACGGCGATATCGAACACATGCACAAGAAAGACCATCAAGACCGGAGACAGCAACAGCAAAGCGAGTAGCTTCACTAGCACGATCATGATCGTCAGCATGACCGCACCAATCGCAAGCGCCATGAACACATCGCAAAACTCCGTGAGGTTCCTCACGATGGTGGCGCGGCAGCCGGTGTCATTCCTACCCGGTGGTGGAGGAGGGATCGTCTCGAGGAGCATGAAGCAGACGCCGAACAAGCAGGCGAAGAAGCAGATGCCGATAGGCGCGGCGAGACGGCCCTGGCCTCCATTGGTCTGGCCCTCCAGCGCCAGCCCTTCCATCCCCAGGAACAGCATCGCCGTGACGCCGGCCAATAACTCGAGCGACTTGTCCAGCTTTTCCTCCACGTCTGCGATCTGCCGTCGAGCAGCGATCTCGTCGTTAACTGGTAGCTCATCAGCGGCCACCAAATTCGACGGGTCACCCCGTTCGACGTAATACATGACAGAGCGGATCACGATGGAGAGGAAGAAGACGATGCCGAAGGCGGGGAACGCGTAGGCCCAGCGTTGGATGAGGATGAGCTTTACGATCCAGCAGGCGAGGCCGACGAGGCAAACGCATGAGACCGGAGCCGAACAGGTGGTGATCTTGGTGGGGAGTCTCCGTGCGCGAGCGCTGAACCTCTTGGAGAAGCTGAGGGCGATGAAGGGGATGGTGCCGGAAGTCAGCGTGAAGGCCGCCACGACGAGCATGAGGATTGGGATGGCGCGCCCGTGCTCCACGCTCTTGAGCTTCACCTTCTCGAGCACGATGGCGAGGAGCACCGGGCACACCATGATCACCACGGACTCGGCGAACGCGCGGGTGCGGCTCATGAGAGCATCCTGGGATAAAATTTATTTGTAGGAAGCAGGAATATATTAGAATGCAATTGTGCAAACAGCAAATGGGTCATTGGTTCCTGAGCTTTCTAGATTCTAAATTGTATAGTTTATGTCATTCTCTTTCTTTTCTTAGCTAAAAGTTGTTGGCACGAACTCTACGATGTAAAGGCTAGAGGGGATCTTCTTGTGAATCTTCATGACCACTTCTGTGATCCATCTAAAAACATTCTGTATCCTGCATCTGCATTATGCATCCTATCTCGGTATAAAGGAGAGATGTGGTGAAATGAAAAGATAAAATACAGAGAAAAAACATGCATGAGATGAATTCGAGCAACTGAGGATTGTGTTTGCTTACCATCACAAAACCTTGGCGATTAACCGAACGCTAACTCGGTATTGTGAAGTCCCAGTACGTCCACAGAGGCCTATATCTATATGCCCTGGAGGAATCGGCACAATAGATAGAAACATTGTGAAGTGGTTTTTCAGCCTGATTGCTTCATAAAAAGTATTATTTTTTTTCTTGCGGGGATGAAAAGTATTCTCAATTCTCATAGTGGACTGATCATTTTAATTCCAAGAACATGTGAAAAGGAATGAAAAACAAGAAGATTCTACGATGGAAGTTTAATTAACCTACTTGAGCTTTCAAGGTTTTAGCTGCTTCCATGAAACTTCACTGCAGTTGCATTGCCGCTTCGGGAGCAGATTTAAATTGAATGGCAAGCAAGTCAGTCACGCGGAAATCACACTGAAACCATGGGACAGCAAGACTTCGATATGGCGAAGTCAATGGCCAATTGGCAGAGCAGATACAGTAGTATTTTACTACTAATTTATATTAGTAAGAACTAAATCGAATAAAAAATGACATGCATCTCAGAAAAGGTCAATATGATTGATCAACGCTACAACGGGAGACGAACAAAACAATGATTGAGCTAAAATACAACAAGCGGCCACCTTGTGCTTATCCCCTTTTCCCTATCTACGTCTCGATTACAGTACATGCCATAAACAACTTTGATTAAAGGTTAAAGCAACATGTATCTACTTAGGACCACAGCTTTTGCATCCGGTGTCCAGAGTAGATTACGACAGAAAGGAATCCTTGTATATTTACACTAGACTGTGCCACCATATCCGACAGAGGCCACCAAATATAACCAAGTCATTGTTCTCTTAATGTATATCTTTTTCAGAAAAAAATGATAGAGATCAATATTGCTGCACTAGTTTACTATGTTCAAACTGAACCAAACATCGACCGATCATATGGTTGGCTTGAGATAAGTCGTTACCAATTATTGGTCACTGTAGAACTGACTCAGGAGACAAAGTTGCTGGGAACTGGCCCAGGATCAATATGAAAAGATCAACATCATTATAATTCTGTCGAATCTCCAAACCATGGACAAGTAACTTACATCCATTTATCTCAAACCATATTTTATAGCCACGCGTTCATCAAAGATCAAAAGCAAGCCAACAAACGAAGCATCATATATAGGTATATTCTTAAGTTCTTATAGCCTCAGTCGTTCTGTATATACGATCGGACATGCTTTAGCTTCCATCCTGAATCTCAAGACCTTGATCGATTGGGCATCTGAATATATCTGGTAAGGCAAGTTAAAGTCGTGTAAACAATATATGTTTGTTCGTCTTATTATCATTGGAGTTTGCCCGTACCCAGAAAACTGCAGCAACTATATGCAATTTGTGTTGTCTGCATGGTCAATCTTTTTGCTCTAATTGACAGAACTTTCCGCTGATTTATTCTTACTTTGTGTTTTATCGATCTAGGTACGCATATCAGCCTCGATGGAGCCGAAGCTTGTGAACATGTCGCCGCTGCACTTCATACCAGCCGCCGGCGGATTCCTGAATTTCCAGGTGGAACCACTGCTAACGGCGGACGAAGATCATCAGCATAGAAACCACACCCACATCATGAGGATAATCCCATTCGTCATTCTGTCCCTGAACACGCTCTCCTACGTCGTTCTTGATCTTCCACTGCCGCATCGCCTGAAGCCGCAGCGCATCTCCAATTCCAACATCCGGGTCTACATCGACACGGCAGTCGTCGTGGTGATCTCCTACGTGTCCCTCCTCGTCATCAACGCGGATTTCATCGCCCTCGCCGTGTTCCCCTTCATCGCGCTCGCATTCATCGTCTCGCTATGCAATGCTCTACGCCGTGTCAATGGCGGCGAGGCTGAAACAAGCAGCAGTTCTACTTCTAAGAGTGTTGGAGAAGGGAAGAAGACGACGGAGGAAGCGGAGCAGCTGGAGGCGATATCGGTGGTGCCGTACTGGGTGCTATGTCTGATGGCTCACTTCCGCGCGGAGAGCTTCGCCGTCTCGCAGTTCCTCCTCTTCCTCAGCACCACGCTCGGTGCTCTCATGCTCATGATGGCGAGGCTAGTCCCCGCCGGTGGCGTCGCGCAGGCGTCGGAGCTGCTCCGCAAGGCATCGCTCGTCGTGCTGCTGGTGACCGTGCACGCCATGGCCGCGGAGTTGCTCGGCGAGAATGTCGTGTTGTTCTGTATGCCGGAGGTTGTGCCCGCGCTGCTATGGTTTAGTATCAACATCGACCGTGACAGCCCGGTTGTTACTGTGGACAGAATCGTGAAATTGAACAGGAATTGGTTGATCTGCGTCGGCGGTGTGGCGGCGGCTGGTTTTGCCTACTTGGCGGGCTCCGTGGATGAGTTGGGAGTCTCTAGGTGTGTGATGGCTTTGGTATCTTGTGGAGTTTCAGGGATTCTGGTGTATTATGTTGTGTTCATGCTGCGGCAGTGGCCGGCTCATGGCACGGCTGCTGGAAAAGTTAATGGCTCTTATTTGGAGGAGGCTGTCCAACTGCTCAGGTTTTGGGCAAACATTCTACTGCTAGCTGCGGCTGCGTTGCTGATTTCAACATCGGTGGCTGCTGTCCGGTTAGGCCTGCATGAACAAGCGGTTCCTGCACTACGCAAATTTCTGAACTACTCTGTATGATGTCGCACACTTTACTACTATATTTTTTTTTTAGAAGAATCAAGCAGGGTGGCCCGCATATTTACGCGGCTAGATTTAATTATTTCTATGGTGTATTTTTATCTTTTCTTTTTAACTCCAGAACATAATTTTGTTTCTTAATGGTTGATTATAGTATTAACTACATGTGGTTAGTCATAATGTTAATTACATATTGGTCATAATATTAATTACATATTAACTTCTATAGGATCTATTAACCATGAGTTGACTTTTAAATCTATTAACCTATTTATTTCTCCTACACTTCACCCAAGCTATAGCCAATAGCCATTATTGTCCGTGAGGGCTTACTAATAGTCACTCTTTTTTAATTCTGAATTTTACTTATTTATAAATTATATTTATATATAGACACAAGACCCTCTTTTACTTTTTCTAATTAAATGTATGTCGTACTTCAATCTTCTTCAAACCTCAGAACACCTGAATCTTTAGTTTCTTTGATGGTTGATGAGATTATCAGTTATATATATTGGTCAAATTGGTTCTATAGCATATTTTAGTATGTATGATGTCGCACATTTTAGTACTGTATTCATTTAGAAGAAACAAGCATGGTGGCCTGCGTATTTGCACGGCTAGATTTAACTATTTCTATGCTATATATATTTTTTTTTTTACTCCAAAACATGTGAATCTTGTTTCTCAATGATTGATCATAATATTAATTACATATTGATCAAACTGCTTCTATAGGATCTATTAACCATGATCTGACTTTTAAATCTATAAGTAAACTTAGAAGTATAGAAAATTAGCACCGTTCTAATCTATTACGCTCATCCTGACATTAGCTTTTATTTTGGGCTCCTTTACGGTACCTAATAATAGTAGTGTATACTATACTGGTGAATGAACGGTCGGGATTAAATGTATCCTAGTGGTTGTATATGGTAGTATGTATATGGTAGTATACACTAGTAGTATGCAATAGTATATGACATTTGTATGGAAAGTATGGTCCTAGCTATGTGACATCGTTATGCAAAAACTGAAAATATTGTGAATCCACACTAGCATACTAGTTAAATCAGTAGCGTGGTGTATAATTTCTTAAGTTAATAGATCAATTACTTATAATACTCATAATATATTGATACTCATAATCACCTTCGTCACTATCGTCGCCTAATACAATTATACGCGTGCACGATAAATATTTGAAATACATAAGAACCAAAATGTATGAAATGATGCAGTGGGTTCCTATGGCTTCGATAGAGTTCAGGGTAATCAAATTATCCATCCCATCATTTTGTATTGTAAGTATTTTAAATTTTGTATATGTAATCTAGTTGTTGGTGTTCCAAAATTTAGTGTGCATAAGGTAAGTGCTCCAGCAAATTCCCAGTTTACAGAATGGTAGAGTGTTACTGTGTGAGTGCTATATAATTAGTTTTACAATTTTTGGAGCTCCTGTGAATTTTATACTAATTTTATAAGTTGCATGCTTTAAATAAAGCTATTAAATCCCAACTATTATTCCATAGAGAAGGGCGGCAAACTTTATATTATTCCTACACAGAGGAGGGTCCCAGAAGTATAACCAAATTGGTTTCACAATTTTTAGAGTTGTCATGAATTTTATACTGATTTTAGAAGGTTGCTTACTAAAATTAATCTAATAATCCTTAAGTGGTGTTTCATATAGAAAAATGTCAGGTTCTAAGCTTCTAATCTACAGGGGATGTTTCCAGGAGTAGAACAAATGTGGTTTCATAATTTTTGAAGCCATGATAAATTTCCTATGAATTTTACAAGTTTCAACCATATTTTATACTACTCATTTGTTGCACAAATTTTAGGAATATTTTCCTATACAGAAGAGGTCATGTTTAACCCTAACATAGAGCAAGACTTTATGAACCTAGCAAAATTTGTTTGAACTCATTTGGACTTAAGATGATTTTTATATGAATTTTCTAAGTTAATACCTTTTTCTGACTTAAATTAAAAAGAGAGAATTACTTTCATATTTTATCTTTAATTTTAATTCGGCCAACGGCCCACACATTAGCGACTGACATTTTTCATCTAGGCCCCTGGAGGAATTCGGGTTCAACCCACCGTCCCTGGCCGCGTGGGCGGCGGAGTTCCTAAAGTGTGTTCCAGGTTCTTAAATACTACGAATTGGTCCTTGGCCCCACATGTCATGGACTAGTATTTTACAGTTTAAACCTTGCGAGTTCTAAAAGTTTGTTCATCACGTCCCTGCACGCTAACCACACTGCTGACCACGCGGCCCCATGCGTCAGTGGCTCCGGACGCTTGTGCATGGCAGCGCCGGCGAGGCAGCGAGCTTTGCCGGCTCACCGGCTGCGAATGTCGGCGATTCAGGCAGGGCGTCCAATAGATAAAATGACCGCAAGAGGGAGGTGATGGTTATGGTGGTGGTGGTGGTGATGCTCTGGGTGGTGTCCGGAATCATCGCTGGTGATGGCAAGAGCGGTGATGAGGTTCGGGTGCGCGAGTGAAACGACTCTACGGGCTGGGATGCGGACAATTGATGTGCAAGGAGGGTTCCTGGGGGGTCCTCTGGTCCTTACCCTGAGGCTATAAAGGGTCGGCGAGGTTCAGGAGGTGACGGCGGTAGTGAATGGCGGTCGATGACGGCGTTTTGCTTTGGCTGGACGACGGCAGCATCCCACGAGTATCGACGTGCCAAAAGATCGACGAGGAGAGCTAGGTGAGGTCCTATGGATGCTAAAAACTGAGATCAACGGGACTAAAGCTCACCGGAGAGGATAGATCAACGATGGCGACGACAGATCGTCCTCGGCGGCGGGGCGACACCGCAACTCGGCCGAAGGCGTTCAAAACCAAGAGGTGCATGGTGTTAGATATAGAGTAAGGGTGGTTCGGTTGTGAAGAATCGACGGTTAACTCACCGAGCACAGAGAAATCCACGGTGGCGCCCGGCGGCCGAAGTGGAAAGGTACGACGACGATCTACGCATGCAGTCAACGACATGGCTTCGGGCTTGGTCGGGAGATCGTCTTGGCATGGTAGAGGACGCCGGTGAAGAGGCTTGGCCGATGGTGGACGACGGAGGAATAACAGGGGGATCCTAGCGGCAGAGCTCCTGAATTCTGGCGATGAGGATCGACGGCACGCCAAGTTTTCGATCTAGGGAACCTGGGGTCACAAAGGGCATGGATAGGTTAGGCGTGGTGAGGCGATCACGGCTTTGTAGATCGCCTGCAGCTTGAACGCGACGATGGAGAGCTCGCCGGAGCCGAGGAAGACGATGCGGTTCCTTGCTGTTTTCTAGGGTTTCTCGAGCTGAAAACTATGGGAACGTGATGAGGATGGTCGATGACACGCTCTGGTGGGTTTTTGCTCGAATCGGTGGAGGTCGACACGTTGGCGGCGACGAGACACGTCCAAGAGTGGTGCAAGAAGAGGGAGTCACGTGTGCTGCGAGCGTGGCTGCGTTCCCTGGCTCTCCTATGGGCTGGGGCGGTGTGTTGGACTGCCATGTGGGTCCCAGGGGTCGTGCGGTCGCGGTCAGTGAGAGATGACCAAGAAACATGGCTTGGATGCTAAATCTCTGACTGCAGTGTGAAGCATTTTGACCTAGGATTTTCACTGATTTACACTCAATTTTGACCTAGGATTTTCACTGATTTACACTGGTGGTAAAAATGTGCCCTTTCTTCTTTATGCTAGAACACTGTACAAATTTTTTGGTCAAATGGCCACTGGTTAAGCTCTAATAATCTCCTAAACATGTGGTCAGGCAGTGATTTACAGGTTTCTAATCTAAGTCCCATGGCAATGGCTTCATTCGGTTTTGTGAAGAGAAATTAAGGTAGTTAGAGAAAGAATTAGTCCAGGAAAATGCTAGGGTTTGCACTACCGGTGTTGATGTACATTTTGGTTTAAATGTTTTCTCCACATCAGGTTTGGTTGAATTTTGGCAAATGCCCAAAGTTCACATCAGGGTTTCTTTTCAGATTTTAGTAGCTTTAAAGTAGATCATCAAGCTACCTAATGAAGTGATAAAATTACCAATTTTTGTAGGTTGTCTACTCTTAATGTAAAGTATTTATGGGGAATTTTTCTAGGATTTTAGGTCTCCATTTTTTGCCTCAATTAATTATTTGGTTGATATTGCACTATATGCAAAGGAATGATATGCAAGAAATCCAAAAACAGGGAAAAGAAAGCAAGCACACACATGATTAGTGTTGTGAAGGTTGAATCCATATTTGCTTAAATTAGTTGTGCTCATTTAAAATTTTTCCTAAAAATTACCATTTTGGTGTCCCCATCGCTTAGCTATATTTTTGGTTAATACAAGGTCAAATTAATCCATGTCATGATTCTTAAGCGGTACAAAGGTGAACCATAATCCCAGAAACCTTGCCTCGGTCCCCTCTCCAAAATCTTGCACTCGTTTAAACTAAGTAAGATCAACCTAGACGGTCGACACTTATTATTCCCGGTTCTAGTTAATCTAGGTCAGGATAAATCAAAGGTTTTCTACCTTAGTTCTTGGGCTTATCTCTAGGTTGTACTTAGAGCGTTCGGGTTAACATGTCAGTTCATAATTTCCCAAAAAATTTACCCCCGGATTAGCTAAAGCTTAATATTACATTTTCCTGGTATGTTACAGTTTAAGAGATTACTAGATATGTCTGCGCGGCGTGACGCCGTGCGGGCGCAGGTGTGCATATTAATTTTTGCAGAGAAAACAAATATATCAAAATATAGTAGCATTGAAGTCAAAAAAGTTAAATGTTCCAAAATCCAAACAAAAAATTATTTGATTTCATGGAATTATAGGCCTAAAACATACTCACTCCCTTCCAAATATAAAGGATTTTGCTAATGAATCTGAACGTACACTTGTCTATATTATTTCCAAAATCCCCATATATTTTACGACGTACGGAGTATTTATTTCATGCATCATTCCTAATTAACTTTTGCATGCATACAACAATAAGTATAAAATGAATAGTTTTTCTAACATTTATTGGTTATGAGTCTTTTTTTGATGAATAATCTAAATATATTTTATATTAGATAAACCATTAAAAAAAAACAAGAACAATTCAGGGTGTTTGTGACAGAATACGGGACAAGCGTTCTTGTGTGGCTGCTCGCATGCTTGTAATACAAGCAAAATATAGGATGAGAGTTTATACATATAGTGAGTTACATGTGTTCATGGTTGGTTCACTCCGAATGATCGAGATACCCAGTTAAATCAATCAATTAAGAAAATATGTGAGTTGTTATTATCGTTCTTTCGGAGAATACCTAGAAGATTGCTTCTCCGATGAGTTGTGGTATCATAGTTTTTCTAATATTACGACATTGTTCGAAGATGTGGCCGATGTAATTCTAGGATATTATATTTTAAGGCGGATGATGTAATTTGCTGGTAACATATTATTATTATTATTTTTCTTTGGGTACAATAATTGTTTTCCAGTGAGTAGGAAGAAAATTTATTCATATCATAAAAAACAACCAAAATATAAACTATATGCATTAAAAAGATTGAAAGAATTAAATTAGGCGCAATGTGTAAAAAATTGTGAACATTAGGGCCTCTTTTATATAAGTTAGGGTATAAACTGAATTGTTCATAAAGTTGGGTGTTTGACTAAAAAATTTAAGAAGAGACACCATGCAAAAGGAAAGATACATTTCAAAATTTACACGCAAGGACGAAATCAGAATTTCATCTTCTTCGTATTGTATTAAAAAAAACTGCAAGGGGTTATCTATAAAAGTTTTAGTTGCTTTATTTGGTGGAAGGACCTTATCTAATAGTTCTGAAGAGTTAAATGGCCTTGCTGTAAAACGAAAAGGGCTGAAAGCGAAGTGCAAGTCGGTCCCAGCTCTCAAAATTCAGTTAAGATGTACTAACAATGCAATTTACTCTTTCAAAATTTACATGTATGGACGAAAAACAGAATTTTGTCTTGTTCATATTGTATTATAAAAAATATCAAGGGTTATCTATAAAAGTTTTAGTTGCGATTTATTTGGTAGAAGGACCTATATAATATTTTTAAAAAGTTAAAGGGCCTTGCTGTAAAAAGGAAAAGGGCTGAAAGCTACGTGCGAGTCGCTCCCAACTCTCAAAATGCTAGGGAAACAGTCAACCAATATTTAAAGAAATCTACTCATACATTTTTTATATTTTCAAATCAAGTTGATTTTTTGCCAGCGCTTCGACAGCTGGACGATGCCTTTTCCATTCTCTTGCAATATCAATCATCAATTTTACTATTTTACTAAATAATCTGTCAGAATTTTATCATTTTTATTTCTATTTGTGTATAATGAATTTTAAGATGAGACTTCACAGATATGTGTAGCACTATTGAAAGTATATGCTCAAATTTTTTCAGAATTTTTGGTGAAATTTGTTAGTTTATGTGTACGTGTGTGCATAAAAAGGCTTGTGCGTAGTAGATATGTTTCCCTGTACAATAGCTGTATTTAACGTTACTTATCGCTCAGAAGATTCCAATCGTTCTACAATATAAGTCAGTCAGTTGTTTTTTAAAAGGTTCTTCTAGGGTATCCGGTACTAATTATAGGTAGCGAGTAGTGTGGATAAAATATATCTGCTAAACTATAAACTGTTTTATAGTAAGTGATATATTAACTTGAGAACCACCAACTAGGGCTGTCAAAAAAGCTCGGAGCTCGCAAGCTGCTCGAGCTTGGCTTGCTTTAGATTCGATTCGAGCTCGGCTCGAGCTCTTAACGAGCCGAACCCGAGCCTTGTCTCAAGCTCGTGAGCTTGGTCGAGCCGAGCTCGAGCTTCTCCCGAGCCTCACATTAGGGATAGTTTTCATTATTTATTTGATAAGCCAGTGGATTATCTATAAATTACTATATATTTATATAATAAAATAATATTTATTAGTATATATATTAATTGTTTAAGTCGTTATTATCATTTCTTCTAATATGATTAACTTAAAATTAGTTTTTATTCATCAAATATCATACAATATATGTTATTACGAGCTCGAGTCGAGCTCGCGAGCCTAACCGAGCTCGAGCCGAGCCTACTTCAGAGCTCGAAGGTAACACAGGCTCAACTCGAGCTCGACTCGAGCTTTTATCGAGCTCGAGCCTAGGCAGCCTGGCTCGCTCGAGCTCAGCTCGTTGACAGCCCTACCACCAACCACACTATCAACTTTAGCAGTTTAGATTAGTATGCCATTTTGAATTCATGATGTTCAGTTTCTTCTATAACAAAGTCACGCAATTAGAATCGTCCTTTCTATACAAATATATTGCATACTATCATTTTAGTCTCGGCCGTTCATTCACTTATATAATTGACTAGTATACAAAGTAGTATTGGATACCATAAACGAGCTCTAAAAATTATTGCCTATAACTATTGGCTACTACCTCCGTCCCAAAATACTTATTGTTTATTAAAAAGAAAATATGCAATTATTATTTACTTTGTTTGTGACTTGTTTTATATTAAAAATACTTTAGACATGATTTATCCTTTTTATATTTGCACTAATTCTTTGAATAAAAAGACTGATCAAATGTTAGATGAAAAAGTCAAAACAACATCTAATTTAGAATGGAGAGTGTCAACTAAACTTACAAACAAAATCTTTTATATTTTAGAATGGTACCATGTGCTGCGGTTGTAGTGCGGGTGCATTTTATAGTCCGCTCTGTTGTACTGTGTGCAGACGGCTCCAGCTGCGGAGACCACGTAGCTATGGCAGGTGACTTCATAGGACCTAGAGCAAAGTGGGTCCATATGTTAGTAACACAAAGTCGCATGACATTATGGTAAAGATCTCGTTCCCTGTAACGCCCAGGCATCGGATTGGGGCATAGTGAGTGTATATATGTTTAGTGGTACCATGTAATATTATCAGTTAGATTTGTAGATGAATGAAAAATTAAAGAGCTTTCATATGATAATATGTTTACGACGTTATTTGTGGCGTAAACTTGGTTGTCGTAAAGCGTGGCCTGAAAGAAAAAAATCTCTGTATTACTTCGACCCAAAGGGCGTTGACCAGCGGGGTCCAAAACGATGCACGTACGGGATTAGTTGGCTTTGGCTCGGTCTGTCCATGTGGGCAGATAAATAACTGAACCAGTTGTCATAAGCGTTTTCATTGCTTCTGAAGATAATGGCAACGGCGACTTAGGCATTGTTTTGGATATGGACGAAAAATTTTGAGAGATTCTAAAAATGTCATTGACAAACATCTAGATCTCAGAAATGTCATCGACAAATACTAGTTCTCAAAAATACCACGGTAGAAGCAACTTTGTCCCAGAAATACCATCGTCGTTAGAATTCCGATAGCATTTCTTTATTAAATGCTATAGGAACGCATGGACATGGAATGGTGCATTCTCCGTCCATCACACGCCGTTAAATATATTGCACTTAACGAAAAAATGCTAACAGTGATGACATTTGTGGGACAAGTCGCTTATATAATGGCATTTCTGAGAACTTGCATTCGTCGATGGTATTTCTGGGATTTGGGTGTTTGTCAATGAAATTTCTTAGATTTTCTCAAAAATTTTAATCCATGTCACATCAAATGTTTAGATGCTAATTTAGAGCATTAAAAATAGACTAATTACAAAACTCATCACATAACCCTGGACTAATTCACGAGACGAATGTATTAAGCCTAATTAATCCATAATTAGCCAATGCGATGCTACAGTAAATATTTGCTAATCATTGACTAATTAGACTTAAAAAATTCGTCTCGCGAATTAGTCTTTATTTATACAATTAGTTTTATTATTAATCTATATTTAATACTTCTAATTAACGTTCAAAGATCCGATGGGATAAGAACTAAAGTTTAGTCCCTGGATCCAAACACCACCTTATATGACCGGCTAACACAATGGCGGAACAATCAACTGCCATCGTCGTACCCCTGTCATCATGTTACTCAAATAAGTACAACGATTGTCGAAAAAACTTTATCCTACTGAGGCTAATAGTTCACTTTGAATTTTCTAGTATATCTTTAAAATTAATTTGATTTTTCTTGTCACTCGTCATTAAGCCTAATTGAATTTTAAAATATTTAGTTTGAAATCATACTTTAATTTTTTTGTCAAGCTGCAGCTCCATTAGTCGTTAAGGAGACTACCACATAATTTTTTTCCCCGCTAAAGCTAGTACTCTTCCCAACTTTTTCTAGTACTAGTCATGAAAAAGCAGAGCTGCTGGCCCATGAAAGAAATCCTTAAACTTAATCATAAATTAAGATATAATTCAATTCAAGGCTAGGTTTGGATTATAATCCAGAACAGAACCTAAACATTAAGTATCTTTACAAAGTAAAATTTTACCACTGATATAACTTTAAAAAATAAACTGCATGTACTTTCACAACTATTAATGCCTAAGTAAGAATGAGACCGGGTCTCTATGCTCTCTGGTTGCGTGTACTTTCACAACTATAACAAAAGCTGACCACGGTTTACTCAGTAATAATCTTGTTCAAAACCGTGGTGTACAGTTAGTACAGCACTGATATACATATATATAACAGGAAAACTGCAACATTCGACAACTCAGTTCTTCTCTTGATCTTGTTCAAAACAAGGCGTGCATATGTTGCTGGAGATACGAGCCTCGTAAATGACTGCAGGTTAGTATGCAGTTTGTTTCTCCAATATTTATCAATTAGGCAACTAATTATGCCTATAATCAATTAGAGAAAATATTATCTCGGATTGATGCAGGTTCATAGTCCGGTAGCATCGGCAAAATCCACTGCCCCTGTACATTCGCGTCAAGCCGATGATGGCCGAACAAGTAGGCCTTCGCCTTCTATATGATCGATTGCAAAAGAGTTGTTTTTATTTTGAAGATCGTTTGCTTACGGATTTGCCTAGATCATTCGCAGTTTCCATGCAAGATTTGTTGTTAAGTCATCTCCTTTTTCTTTTTTAGTAATCATTAGTTGTGTGGATGCTAGTTATACAGGGAAAGTATCCGGTGGAAACCACCTATTCGGTAGAAACATTGAACCTTTTGATAGAAGTTCTCAAAATATCTCAAAAAAATCATACATGTAGGTAATATATAAATAAACATCCATGCAAAGTTTTATGAAGATACTTAACTTCGTTAATGAGATATGAAATTAACAAATAACATTAATTCCTCTTTTGTCTTTTTCTTCAAAGTTTCTTAATTTTGTATCTCACAAAATACGTCAATTTTAACATTTAAAATTTGCATGGTTGTCTAATATTAAGCTATCTACCTGTGAGATTTTTTATCGATTTTTTGAGAACTTTATATCGTTATAAAGTTCTCAAAAAATCAAAAAAAAATCTCACAAATAGATTACTTAATATTAGACAACCATACAAATTTTCTCTGGTAAACTCGATGTATTTTGTGAGATATAAAATTGAAAAACATTGAAGAAAATGACAAAAACAGGAATAGTGTTATTTGTTAATTTCATATCTCATTAACGAAGTTGAGTTTCTTCAAAAAAAAACTTTGCATGAATGATTATTTATATTTTACCTATGAAAAGTTATACTCTTGATTTGTTTGAGATTTTTTGAGAATTACTATCAAAAGTTTCCATGTTTTCACCGAATAGGTGCTTTCCACCGGATACTTCCCCAGTTATACATGCCGAATATAATTGTATAATAGCAATAATGCTTTCTTATAAATAAATCATCTAGCCGCTATTACATTTTTAATAATAAATACAGCGGTCATTGCGCATACTCTTGTTGTAGGCTTAACACTATTTTTGGCGGAATTTTGAATTTTGAAACATAACGTTGGAGTTGATCGAGTTTGAATTTTCTTCATCGTAGTCTCTTTATACTTTTAACGTTGGCCTTTGAACCACTAGGCAAGGGTCGGGTTATAGGGCGGACTTGACATGAACTTGTACAACGGAGACATAGTAAAGTTTGAGCCCACAAGCCCAACAAGCGCGGTATGCAGATTAAAAAAGAGTAAATTTTAGAAAACCGTATTTTTTATCATCAAAGTTATAGAAAACTACACGTATTATAACTTGTGGCACAAAACCATATGTTTTATGGTCTTAATTTCTCATAAAGCTCTACATTTATTAAAACAGTAATTTATTTCAACATACTTAATACAATATATTTTAAGTTAAAAATCAAGAGTGAATTGTACTTTAGGCTACATTATATTACCATGGTTTCACTTTGGACCACCCTTTAACCAAACTTTTCATTTTGGACTAGGTAAGTTTACACTTTGTTGTATTTTGAACCACCCTTAACTATTTTTTCGATCACATTAATGAACATCGAAACCTACACACCGATGATCTTTCTTCCTAATGTGTAGGTTACCCTTTGCTGAAAAGATGCTAATTTAGCTAGTGAGGAGAATTAACGGTGATCCAAAATAAAACAAATGCAATCTTACTTAGTTCAAAGTGAAAATACATGCTATAAGGTGGTCCAAACTGAACTAGGGTAAAAAAATATGGCCCATAGTGCAATTCACTCTAAATCAACAATCTTAATAAGAAATCAACAATCAAAAAAATTTATGGACACTATTTTTAAAAAATTTAAGTAAATGTTATTCGAACATGTATGGGGTGGGGTTTTGTGAAACTATAGAACCATAATACCTATAGTTTTGTACCACTAGCCATAATATCTGAAATTTTATACAACTTCGACAATAAAAGATATGGTTTTCTAAAATTTATCTATTATAAAAGTTCAATATGAATATGTACTCCTTCTGCCACGGTTCGTTTCGTCCGTCGCCATGATGTCTGCCATTTTGCTCGTGATGGCATCCCCCGCGAGCGGTCATCATCACCGCGCTGTCGTCGAAGTCCTGGTTGTCGCAATGGTGCACAAATATCAATCGGTAATCTCAATTCAGAGAACCTCAGCCGAGCAGCTCTTACTTGGATGTCACACAATGCACTAAATCTGGAGGTGCAGCTTTCTCTTGCAAACAAGTCAAATCAAGTGGAGGAAGAACCCTGTAAAGAATATATGGAAATCAACAACCAAATCAGAAAAGAAAGACTATCCAGATCTACAACAGAAAAATAACTAGTTTGTTATGCTCGAACTAAAAACAAACCCAAAGAGAAAGCCGTCACCGCTGGAATGCATGCTAGCCATAAGGGCAAGGAAAGACTGGCCTCCTTCCTGGTCATCCATGGCTTCGATTGTGAATAATAATAATAATAATAAGAAGAAGAAAGGAAGGGAGAGAAAATGAAGAACAGGCTCTCTCTCCCAAGTTATGTGTTTGAAATGGTAGAGAGATGGTGAGGGATGGGGAATGGGTGGGGGGCCTGGATGCCTGATACTTTTTAATTGAAAAAGGTAGAATATTTTTGACAGTGACATCCATAAGTATTCAACTGTATTTGACTGTATATGGGCAAGAAAAGCCATTTGGTGGTGAAAAATGGCTCAAATCTCTAGGATGCAACGGACGGCAGATGAAGTAGGGGGTATCCGCTTAACCGATCAAAAGAGTTCCGCGATGATACTGCATTATTGCCATACTGGGGAAAGCTGCTCATGCTAGCTTCTTCGGAGTATTGGTGAGGAGTATGTGGGTAAGCCGGCCTAGGTAGATGCGTTTACGCAGTGGTGCTATACTGCTATCGTGATTACTGAGACAATAGGGTAAGCCGGCCTAGGTAGGAGACTGAGTCTATCAACTAGAATTGCTATTACCTTCTACATGCATTAGCGCAGTCACTCAGAAAAATAAATAATGGATGAAGGGGGGCGCCGCCCTGGATGACGTTGACGCGTCGATGACGGGCACCGCCTGGACGACAACACGTCAGGGACCGGCGCAGACTGTGCTGGCGAGGGGTGGCACCGGCGATGGGTGCGGACTGCGCTGACAAGGGGCGGCGCCTGTGACGGGCGCGGACTGTGCATCTGCACTGACGAAGGGCGTCGTCGGCTCCTCACTCGCACAAATCATGCCGTGGCGGCAGGATGGGGATGAGGGGAGGCCGAGAGGGAGTGGAGGGGGTGTTAGGGTTTTTTTTAGTTCATCGCTTGTATAGCATTGGGCCTAATAGGTCATAAATTTCAGACTATTTGAGAAATTTGTGTCTTTTTTTGAAAGTTCAAAGAACCGAGAGCTACGTTTTTAGTAATTTTAGTTTTTGTCCGAATTGCAACGCACGACAAAATTTCAATTGGAAATTAATCAAAATTTCTATTGGAAATTGGAAAATTTAATTGAAATTTATTAAAATTTCTCTTGGAATCTAAGGGATGGAAGGGAGCTTTTAGCACGTTATTATCTAAAATCCTGTTGCAACTCACGGGTACTATGCTAGTTTTTTTAAAAAAAACTTAAATAAATATTATTTGAAAATGTATGTCAGGGTGCCGATTAGAAATACCCTCGTTACCCAGAAATACGGAGTACAATGGAAAGGCATACCTGCACGGATAAGGAAAGAAGATCAAGATATACAGAATAATACGAAGGCCCACAGTATTATTAAGGAAACGAAACGGAATTCTATTCGTATGGGACATAGACTTTTCTAATCGTGCGTGATTCTTAATCGGAGTCCTGTTCGGGGACTGCAGGAAACCCACGGTATAAAAGGATTGCCACCCCCGTGGGTACCGGTAGATCAATCAAGCTAGAGGAGAAGCCAAAGCCGTTCTAGTAGTTTTAGCCACCAAAGTCGCCGAGATCGTCTTTCGGGCCTTCCGAGTACGATCCTGTCAACATCTAGCCTTCCACATATTGTACTCTGTACTTAGGGAATCCCCCCTCAGCAATTCCATATAAACTGGAGTAGGGTATTACCTTTCGAGGATCTGAACCAGTGTAAAAATCCTTGCCTTAGAGTAGCATCATGTCGTATTACTATAGTCCTTATACCAACGTTCCCCCGTCTCATACATACCTTGTGTACGGATACTAGCCGTTGACAATGGTGCACCACGTAGGGGAGCTTGGCGTTCAAGGACCTCACGACATGCTTCCGGGCTACATTGACTACTATTCCAACCGTGCCCCGGCGCCGCCTGCTCCGACGACGCTGGTGTGGACTCAAGTTGGATCTATCGCTTTTCCTGTCTGCATCGCTGTTTCAGCCACACCCGATCCGTCGGCGTTTGTGAGGCAAACAGTGGCTGCGGCCAACGGGGAAGCAAGCCAGAAGACAGCAGGCCTTCTCGCCCCAGCGGAGGACAAGGCATCGACCATGGCGGCTACCAAGGAGCAACCTTCTGACACCATCTTCCGGTACCAAGCATCCGCGGGTAGGATTCGCATTAAGGTGAACACTTGGTGCGCCATCCACAAGACCTTCGAGCACTCGTTGGATGACTGCAAAACGGTTCAGCGTGTCGAGGCATACGTGGAGCAGAATGGACAGCAAGAGGGATCCAGAATCTTCGCCCGTTGGTGTCCAATCCACAACAGCAGGACGCACAGCATCTTGGATTGCCGAGTATACCTGAAAGCCATGGATTGCCCGATTCCTCAGAAGCCAGTCAGGCGTACTCGGAACCATCAGGACAATGAAGAAGAGCCTGGCTCCGATCGCTTCGTCGGAGCCATCATCTTGGATTTAGAAGCATCTATTACCCAAGACAGCGAAGGCAGATACTCGACATCTGAGTCCGACAACTCCCGGGCTGTCTACACTGTGGACGGAGGCAACGGTACGGCCTCAGCATCAGGAACTCCCGTGAAACGCCTGGCATCAATGCCGCAGATTCTTGATGAGACCCCGTTTGACGCCGCCGAAAACCCAGAATTGGCGTCATGGGCCAACCGTCTCCGCGAGACGGCCAGAGACGGAGAACCTGAGCAACCCACTGATTCCGAGGTCGCGAGAAGAGCTGCAGCAGCGAACACCCACGCAGCAGCGCGAGCAGCAGGAGATGCACCACCGAACACGGGCACTTTGGTCCGACTGACAGCGGAGGTGGTTGCGACCAACCGGAACGTAAATGCTAACAACAAAGTCGGTGGTGAGGAGCCAGTCGATGACGAGCGTCACATCCCCCGAGGACAGGCCAATCACAAACAGACGCCTTCCGCAGATCACAACCACACTAATGGGTGACGAGAGGACTAGGAAAGGCGACGCCACAACACCTCCCGTCATCAAGAACGAGCTGGCGACCGACAACGGGTCGACAACGCTCGGAGAGAAGTACGGAGGAACCACTCCCCCCGCAGAGGCCGCTCGCGAGGGCATCGTTCCAGGACTCCTCCAAGCGACCCATCGTCATCCTCCTCATCCTCCGGCTCGTACCACTCCCGACGAGGCAACAGGCATACAACCCACTCCCCGTTTATCCCAGGTGGCGGCTGCAGAGCCTTTGTACCAGCATTGCAAGAAGTCCGGTGGCCGAAAAAGTTCAGTCCAGGCTCGATCAAGAAGTACGACGGGAGCTCCAATCCAGAGGAATTTCTACATGTCTACTCCACCGTACTCTACGTCGCTGATGCCGACGACAACACACTGGCAAATTACTTGCCCGCCGCGCTCAATGGACCGGTGATCATGGTTAGTTCATCTACCACCGCAATCGATCTACTCCTGGAAAGATCTATGGCATCAGTTCGTGGCCAATTTCCAAGAAACCTATAAGCGGCATGCCATTGAAGACGATCTCCATACGATGACCCAAAGTACCGGGGAATCATTGAGGGACTTCGTACGACGCTTCAACGAATGCCGCAATACAATCCTAGACATCAGCGACTCCTCAGTCATACGGGCTTTCAAAATAGGTGTCCGAGATCGCTATACTACCCAGGAGTTGGCAACCAAGAAGATTACGACTACTCGAAAACTGTTCGAGATCGTCGACAGGTGCGCGCGCCGATGACGCCTTGCGGCAAAAAGACAGAAAGAGCACGAAGGGCGAGGACAAGAAGTCTGCTGGAAAGGAGGCCCCGAAGTCGAACAAGGATAAAGGTCGCAGAAATGAGAAACGCAAGGCACCCACGGAGGTTTTGGCCACCGATCGTGTGGAAACCTCGAAGCGCGTGGACCCACAGGACAACAACCCTCGACAACCGTGGTGCCCGATCCACAAGACTAATTCCCACAATTTAGAAGATTGCAGTGTCTTCAAAAAGGCCCTAGCCCGAGAACAAGCCCCCGACGACAATAAGCGAGTATGACTAGTCCAAGCCAGCTCGGCAACGGAAGACGACGAACCGACCTTCCCAGATCAAAACCTTCACATCTCCCACATCTTCAGAGGATCAACAACGTATTCATCCAAACGGGAATACAAGAAGGCAAAGTGAGAGGTTTGCAGGAACCTCGAGGATGAAGTGGTCGCAACACAGGATCGAATTCTCGGAAGCCGACCACCCAGACACAGCTGTGATGCCCGGAAGATATCCCATTGTAGTCGAGCCTACAATCAGGAATGTCAAGGAGGCACACGTCCTTGTCGATGGAGGAAGTTCAATCAACCTCTTATTCGCCAGCACTTTGGATACAATGGGAATCCCGAGGAGCAAGTTGATCCCTTCTGATCAGCCCTTCCATGGGATCACCCCCGAGTCTTCATCAAAACCATTGGGCAAGATTACACTAGAAGTAACCTTTGGGCAAGCCGACAACTTCTGAACTAAGCAAGTCACCTTCGATATCGCCGACTTTGACACGGCGTACAACGCCATCTTGGGAAGGACCGCACTCGTGAAGTTTATGGCAGCATCCCACTATGCATACCAATTGCTCAAGCTCCCAGGGCCAAAAGGAACTATCACAGTCCAAGGCAACGCTAAACTTGCCATACAATGCGATAAGCATAGCCTAGATATGGCAGGTCAAACACCCACCGATCCTGCTATGGGTAGAGGGCCACGAAAGAGCAGAAAAACATAGCAGACGGATACCCAAAAGATGGTTCTCATAATTAACACGGTGAACTCTGAAGTCCTCACAATCTTCTCCGACAACGCGACCGAGCTTATCGACAACGGGGACCAACCAGACCTGTGGACTTTAACATTCGCGGGTATCCTCACTATGCACGGCGCCGGTAGTGCATTTACAGTTACATCTCCTACGGGGATAACTTATCACTGAATAATCCATCTACGATTCCTGGCTACGACCATCATAGCAGAATACGAAGGACTTCTCGCAGGCCTGAGGCAAGCCCTCAACCATGGAATTCAGCACTTGCGAATACTTGCAGACTCAGAAATCATGGATGCCTCGAGAACAATACAATTGCCCAAGAGTACGCATTAGACCATCTATAAGCAAGAACTTCAAAAGCTTTACAAAAAATTCCGAACCTGTACCTGCACAAAGACTCTTCGCAGGAACAACAAAACAACTAGTACTATGGCTCGACAGGCTCCCCTCCGAGGACTTCCTCCGACCGGGACCGTACAATACAGCCAGACATCGCCTTCTGTTTAGGCAATCAATACCAGTACTCGAGACAAACTCGAGAAGAGCAGCCATTCCGAGTAGCCATTTCAGAAATAAAAGATGCACCTGATAACACAAGTTTGCCCACAACCCCTATGTGGAACGTCTACCATGACAATGTTCGAACACAACACGTTTACAGAGAGGGGTCTACTGTCATAAGCTACAAATGATAGCAAAATATGTATTTTTACCTTTTTGTTCTTTAAATTTGTACATGGTTATATACGGCAATAATATGGATGCCCGATTCGAGGCCGCAAAATTCGTTCTATGATTTTGCAAACTTCATGTTGAGATCGAACCTACTGTCCCTTTGTGTAGTCTGAGTCGGTCTCCGAGCGCCCTACGGGATTCTCGGCTAGGGACGCCCAGAGCGGATAAGACTGACTTAGATATTAAAGAACCGAGAAACCATGTCAGATTGGTTGTGTAAGAGTGTTCAAAACGCGTATTAACTAAGCTATGTAACCGGAAATTGGGTTTTCCAACCTCATGGCTAGGGGCTAGGTAACCGCAGCTTCAACTAGGAAATAAGCCTATTGGCGCTTTACAAGTAGAGCGCCCTAAGGCTCCCACAAATATCGCCATGAGATGTATTCTTCAAGCCTTGTTGCCAGAGGCCACCTTACTCTGCAAACAATGCTGGGGGCTAGAGAATATCCATCTACTCGGTAGCGTTTTTGTTTTACAGATACTTCCGAACACAACATTATTACAGAAATTTACGGACTAAATATGATTACAAATAGGAATAAGAATAGTGTTCCACTATTTTACAGACTTACATAATTATGCTTACTAACATTCTCAGGTCACATCACCACTTTGGCCATTGGAAGTCCATCGACTCAAAAACCTTCTCTGCAAGAGGGACAAGATGTTGCGCAGATGCGTCAATTTGGGAGCGTGACAGCCTACTCCGAGTAAACCCACTATGCAGAACTCGAAGATCTAGTCGAGGATACGCGTCCTGCACACACGCAAGAACGTGACCGCCAGCATACCGACTGGCGCGACGGCACTCGTTCCTCAGTGCTCTGTCTATACGCTCTCTGACTCCCCTTAATTGGGTAGCTGCGCCTTTGATCCAAGACACATAGCCAACGGTGGTCCTCTCTGACACAACTCGCTCGACATTCAGCTCCTCATAGACTTGACCAAGGGTGATACAACAGCCCTCGAGAAAGTTGTTGAGCCAAACCTCGCGATCACGCAGAGTCCGGACATCTTCGGCATCCTTGGTCACCAATAAGTCTTTCTCGAGCTCAGTTTTCTCCCACTTTGTCTTCCAGCCTTCGACAAGGTGTTCTCATCCACAAGCAAGTCGAGGAGATCTGCGGAGAAATTCTTAGAGCTTAATAAAAGCCTGGTAAATGAACAGGGTACGATTCTGTTCCACCTACCTAGGTTATGGTGCATCAGAGGAGCTAAGTCAGAACCAGAAAGAGATCTTCCGTAATCAACTACGGTCGTCAGGTCCCGACTAGGGGAACAACGACTAGCCAATGGGGAGTCAGGATTGCCGACAAGGACATCTACATCGACATTCATATTAACTCTGCAAAAGAGTTTATGACAAATTAAAGAAAAAAGGACACAATGTTCTTACAAAAGTGCTAATTCAAGTACGATTAGTCCTACGATGGCTTTGGACTACTGATTACAAGATTTACCCCTGATAGAAGGGGAGGATACTTTCGGCGACGACGGTGGTGTCCTCGGAAGCTTTCGCATGATCGGCGTCGGCCTCGCCGTGGCGGAGAAGGGCCTCGAGGTCGACCTCGGGGTATACCACTTTGACACAACCGAGTACGTGCGCAGTGCCAGTGCGGACCCCGATGGTCGACCGCTCCTGCATCTGCGTCGAGTACTTCTCGACGAAGCAATCTAGCGCCTCCACGAGCTCCCCCAGCGCCGTCGTGATCGAAGTTTCATCCCCGAAAATGGGGACCTCCGTGACAATCCCCAGACTAGTCGCGGTCCGGTGGAGTGAAGTGAAGTTCAGCCTTAGAGCGCCCTTGATCGCCTCAAGGTGCTCTTACAGTTCCTTCGCCTTCCTATTCGAGCCCTCCTTTTGCTTGACGGCTCCTGCGTAGAGCTCTTTCATCTTCACGAGGTCCGCCTTGGCCTCCTCCAACTTCTTCTGGAGGCCAGAGACCCTCTCGTTCGCCTCGTCCACAAGAGCACTCGAGTTTGCTACGGAACCCAAGAGCTCCCTCGCGCCCTCCTCGAGCAGACGCCGTCCTTCCGCTATCTTCTCCAACCAGTTCCATGGTCGGGAAGAAGATGGAGAGGTAGGAGCGCCACTCGGGGCGACAGGCGCTTGCTCAGACACCATGACAATATCGCTACTCATCTAGGCAGCCGGTGGAGGAGCATCGACCACAGGGGTCCTGACAAGAATATCGTTAAGGAAGGACGGAGAGTTACGAGGATCAAGCCACAAAAGCCAAGATTTACCTCGATCGAGGGATGGGCGGCAGCTTCGTGAAAGGGACTAGCGGGGTCAAAGGCTTCGCGGACCCTTATAGATATAAAAAAAAAAGAGAATCAAGGACGAGTACTCGAAGCAAAGACCTACTCGAACTACCATTGGTGCGCTCACCTTGGAGTTGCTCGGAGGAGCGGAAACGAGGGGACGTTGGGACAGCAGAGCCCTGCTCTTAGGCTTAGGAGACGTCGGCGTTTTTGAGGAACCAGGAATGGTTTGAGACAGGCAGGAAAACAAAGGTCACTTGAATAAAAGATACACGAACGTGTTTCCATTTGCTGGATCTGTGACTAAAGAATTATACCTCCGATGGAGCCACTCCTCCTGCCTTGTCTATGGTTGCCGCCGCAGTTTCTTGGGGGACCGGGGCCGCGGGGTACGTTGGGTCGAAAAAGGAAAAAGGGGGTAGATCACTAGGAATGCAAACCTGCTATTTCGTGCAATCCCTACATTCCCTTTTCCCCAGTATAGTTGCGAATCTAAAATTATGAAAAAAAATCAGAGACTAACCTGGAGCAACTGCGACGACGGCGCCACCGCTGTTTCCTTCCGCCTTCTCATGGGTCTCCTCGTCCTTCCTGGCCCACTTCGCGTCTCCGCCGTCGGTGGTTGAAGCTTTGCTTTTCGTCATCGCTAACGGACGGAGATAAAAGGGTTTGCAAGAAGAGGTTTGAGGAGGGAATGAGAGATTTTTCAAGGATTGAGAAGATTGGAGCGTATGCCGTATTACTATACTCCTTGCGCCAACATTTCCCCGTCTTATACATACCCTGTCTACAGATACATTTCCTTGTGCCACTAGATAGTTTTTTAAAATTTACTCGTTAAGAAAAGAGATACACAGCGCCAAAGATTATCCTCTCCCTCTCCCTCTTTCTTATAATTCTTATCTTCGCTCCTTACCCTCTACTATTTCTCTTCCTCTCCTCTTCGGATCACGGCGGCGGTGCACAAGTGAGGCCAGCGACGGTGGGCTGAGCGGCGGTGGCATGCTGAGGGCCAAGTGGCGACTGAGCGGCGGTGATGACCTCAACAGCCCCCGAGTGGTGGCTGCCAAGGCAGCGTGCAGCCGTGAAAGTGGCGGGGGCATGCGGCGCACGCAGGCGACGCTGGACCTACGTCCACGACCTTGACAGCCTGTTGATTTTTGGATGATATATTTGGATTGTTCCGACACGATTTGAACCAGGTTACTATATTATGTTTTATAATTTAGGGGAAGGGCACTGATGAGCTCCCCCCTCACCCCCACCCCATCTGTGCCATGAATATTCTGTACTGGTTGGAAACCCGGCGCGGATGTGACTTTCCTGCCGGCCCAAGCATCCTCTGTACTAGAGTACAAACATCATGCATACCTAATTACCTATAAGCTACAAGATTAGAAAAACATACCAGAGGTGCAAACAAATAACTATGGAGAAGGAGGGAATAATATACAGCAATTCAGGCTCCAACTGTTATCTAAAGAAAACATAAAGCCTCTCTTCAAAAAGAAAACATAAAGCCAATAAGTGTGTCTAAGTTTCGAAGTACATGATATAAACAAACAGTAAACAAAAACACCAAGAATCGTCTTCATTATACTAAACATTCATGGAATGAACAAGTGCAATGCATAGCTAGTCTACATGCTACTTTTCTCATTCATTGCACATACCAGTATCTTGGGTTAATGTCTGTCGACATACACACTGTCGTCATCCACATACCATGGAGCCCAATAAAGTACGTAGACGCATGCCATCCAAGGTAGGTCTTCTTTCTTAACACGGATATGATGTAAATGCATTCGACCATAGTGATGAACGTACGCCGTCATCCTTGTTTTACTATGATCATTACATATCTATCGCATACCCAATCCTCATAATGTAAAGGCATGCAAGAAGTAACATCATTACCAAATTACCGTTTAACCTTTTACTTTCCTTAACTGTGTGAAGATGAGGAATCGGTGGATGTTTCGACTCCTTGACTCATAGAATTGAACAACCTGAATATGCATTGATAACATTAAAAAACAACTCAAAATAAGACATGCCTCATAATAACCTGCTAAAAACGAACCGTCGTCAGAAAATCGCAACTCAACTCGTTTTTTGATCATGAATATACAGTACTCTCAATTTAAACATGAAAGACCTCCATAAACATTCTTTTAAGATAGTATACTTAGGTTGCTATGTATTTTTCTTGTTGGCCATTTTACATAGTTTTGTCACAAAAGACTCGTTTGGCCAATTGAAGACAGCTATATGTCCAAACAGGACAGTTCCCTTCACAAACACATAGGCTCAATTTCATAGCTCCAAATCCCACAAATAGTAACTTTTGGACAACGACTGAAAATTTGCTACGACTTTTATTAAATGAACATACATTCCAGTTTAGAACCCATATATATAGCCAATATTAGAAAAAAAAAACAGAACAACTACAAATAGCCATGCACAGCTCCCAAACAACAAAAATCCAAACAGGTCTTCCTCAACCTTCCAACCAATTATTACGTCTAATTCTCTACGGAAAGGATAGATAAGTATGATACAAATTTTGTTTAGACCGTGAGTGAAAATTCCCTATGGATAAATTGAAAATTTGGAAATAACATGTCAGCTCATAGGTGGCATGCGAAATCTTATTTCTAATTGAAATAGAGGCAACTAAGGACAACCTTGAGCTTACCATAGGTCCATAGGTGTAAGAAAGTCAAACCGGAGGCAGGCATGGAGACAAATCCCCAATGGCTCATTTCGAGCAAAGGATATATTTTCAAAGGAAAAATGGAGGATTTCAGTCCATCCGAAAATTTTCTATTGAATTCATTTGGATCATATAAAGGATTTGAAGTTGTCAAATTCCTACAAAATCCATTCGAATGTCTCAACGCCAAAGGATTTTATGTTTTATTTTCCTTTGCTATGTCCAGTGCACATTCTTTCTTCCTCTCTTGACTCTATCTCTTCTATATACGAGTTCCTGTAAAATTCATGTGAATCAACGAAATATATCATTCCTATTGTTCTTCAATTTTGAAATCATGCAATATTGCATAGCTTGTGACTATTGATTCGTACGTTTTCTTTTCTATTCCTGTGTTTTCAAAATCCTGTATAATGCATTTTCTATTGTGCTTTGGTGTATATGGTGCATGCCATGGGTAGTTTCAGACTTCAGTTTGAGCCCTAGGCTTAGAGAGATCCTAGTTCCGCCACTAGGCTGCCTGCATTCCAAAGGATCCCTAAATGCCCTTTCTCCCCAATCCTCCGTCCTCTTTGTATTTCCTTTTTTCTTTTCCCTTCTTCCTTCCTCCTTTATTTCTCTTCATCCCCTCCTCCATTCCTTCTCTATTCTATTATTCCACCTCCCTGTTGCTTCTTCTTGTTGCCCTCCCCCCTACTAATGCTGTCCATGTTTGAGATATAGCAGCAGGCCGTGTGGGGCATTGGTGATGCGAGCAGTGGCAAAATCTGTTTCAATCACCATGAATTCAACAGCCTGAGTATTGCCACGACCAACACGTCCCCCATCTGCCGTCTAGGTTTATGGTGGCGCATCATTCTCTCACATGAATCTCCTCAATATTGGTATTCTTCTTGAAGGAGAGCATGGTTCTTTCTGTTGAGTCAAGCCTATTCTTCTCCGGCGATTGTGATGGCTTCTGATTTGAGCTATTCTCCATTTTCTCTGCTGATGTTTCCTCCACTAGTATATTCTTGCTACTTCCATTTCTCTTTATTTTTAGCTCCATGTTCGCCTCCATTCACGTTGCTTGTTTGTCTCTAGCTGCATTGTTTAGCGGTCCCCGAAGGGCGTTGAACTAGCTAGAAGTGTTTTTTTTTTAAAACCTTATTGGGATAGCATGATGCGGGTGGCCTATGGCTGCAATTTTTAGAGGCCCCACCCTCCTCTACGGCTTCCTTCCATCAAAGGACATCGGTGGGCCCTGATCCAATCTGCAACAACATAATGTCGCTCTCTTGATGGCTTGATGTGGTTTTATGGTTTGCTGGGACATTTCAAAGTCCACAAGAAATTTATGATACAAAGAATGTTTTTTAGGTAAAGCAACAAAAATTTTCAACTATCACATATAGATCGTCCGTTTATTAATTCTGAATTTGCTAAACGGGTATTCTGTGGTGGAAGATATCAGTCAATAAATTTTCTCAAAAAAAAATCAGTCAATAAATTGATGTGAATAACCATAGTAATCTTTTATGGTTGGGATTTATGGAATGTTGAATATAAAAATTGCAAGCGCATTGCATACGCAGGATTCAAATAGTTAAACGCGCTAACCAACTATCCGAGCAAGTTTTTTTAAGTTACAACCAAGTAACATACTACTATAAGTTACACCCAGTTACAATGTCGAAAGTTGTATTGCTATCCCCTTTTTTCTTTAATTTGAAAAATATTTTTTGAATCTTGAATTGAGTTTGCTGGATTTTTTTTCTATCATCTTATCTGTTATGCTCCTTGAAGCTAATATTGTGTTGGGATTAATAACAGCTTAGCTTAATTCTAAATGTTATTTTTTTCCAGTCTGGCCCTGTGGATTTGACGAAACGGTCACAGTACATGATAGTGGACAAGCAGCTACTGCAATACTTCAAGAAATCTTCCTCGGGAATTATCTTCCCAATGCTTTTAGGTTTCCTTCCGATCGCGTTCTGCAGGCGCACGAGGAAAACAACGATCGCGTTCAGCTTCTTTGCTTTCCTCTGTCTCATGCTCAACACAGCACCGCTGCTGTTTGCCGGCAAGATGCGCACCAAGTGCATGAACGAATCCGATAACCCGGAAGGTTTCGACGAAGAGAAAGTCGAAGACTGTGATCGCCGCCGAATACGAGGGCTATTGCTTGCAGTTTTCGCCTCCAATATCGTCCTCATGATTACCGCAGCCTGTCTCACGGCGATCCTGAACGTCAAATACCTCTACATCGCCATGCCGGTGGTGCTTCTCATCGAAGCTCCGTATGCGTACCACATAGAGCACTCATCACGAAACACGATGAATTGGGGCGTGGTGAAGTACGAGGAGTTGCAGGACGACCTCAAGTACTTCTTCGACCTCTCGTCAGAAGTTACACAAGCTGCCTTCTTAGGCCTGCCCGCCATCCTTTTCAGCCAGCTGAAGAGTACCAATTGCAAGAGCAGCGTCCAGATCAGGGTACCCGAGGTGCTCACCATGTACACTGTCCTCTTCGGGTTATTAATCATGCTCGTGTGCTCGGCTCCACTGGCAGCTGATATCAAAGAAACGAGAGAGAAATTTGTCAAGGTTTTCATCAGGTACTCCTCCTACCTGCTGCTTGTGCTCGTCGCAGTCGTGTCGACCCTGGCAGCCATTCAGATTCTACAGGGCTACGTGGTGCTGGCTTTTGTCTTCTTGTTGGGCACGTACATCTGGGGGCTATTTTGGAAGGAGTGCAGAGCGCCGCCGTCACAGAAGGGAGATGGAAAAGACACGGCCGTCATCCGCAGCCGTTCGATGGTGTGGTTCGGGTTTTGTCCAGCAATTTTCGGTGTGTTGATGGCCTCCTACTCCAGGAGCGTCAGTAACGGCCGCGAGGACATCAGCGACCTTTACAAGACCTGCGTGCTTTTCATGCTTCTCACCCTCATCTCCAACCTCGTACGGATGTTGCTCGTCCATGAGGTCCATGAAAAGGACGGTCAAGACGATCCGCCGTTTCTACTCATGTCCGGGTTGGTGAACGTTTTCCTCATGGCACTCACTGTCTTCATGGTGATTCTTATAGCACTTCTTCAGCCGCAGCAGATTCAGAACACATTCGTATTAGCTTGATATGGAAGGTCCTCCCTTGTTGGGCGCTTTTAGAGTATGGAGTATATGTTTAGAGTGATCTCTACTGGTAGTATCACTTTTATAAGCAATAAAAGATTGAAAATCTACTACCAGTAGAAAATGTTATTTACCTATACCAGTAGTTGAGGTGGTTGAAGTGGTAACATTAAAATAGATATAATGTATTGGATTGGAAAACATAAGTGATAGTCTACGACAAATTTTGCTTTAGAACACAAGTAGAAAATGTTATTTTTACATTGATTTTGCTAGAGATCACTCACATGAATACTCTTCAAGAATAAACAAGTTTGTTTTGGATGGAGAGTTTAAACTTAGCAGTATGAAGTCATATGATTGTCATGTAATGATTACTCAACTTCTGTCTGTAGCCATTTGGAATATCATGCCGATAAAAGTCTAACACACGATAATGCAGTTATGTTTTTTTATTCCACTGGACAAAAGGTTATAGATCCGGATCAACTAGACGGATTACAAGAAGACACGGTGAAAACCCTCTGTCACCTGAAAGTATACTTTTCTCCATCATTCTTCGATATAATGGTTCATTTAGTTGTTCATCTTGTCAAACAAACAAAAACGTGTGGTCCTGCAATCATGAGACAAATTTATCCCTTTGAAAGATACATGGGGATTCTCAAGGGCTACATGAGAAATAGATCACATCCGGAGGGAAGTATAATTGAAGAATACACAACGAAGGAAATTATAGAATTTTGTGCAGACTACACGTTAGAGATGTCATCGATTGGTGTACTGCAATCACATCATGAAGGGCGGCTTGCAGGGTTGGAACCATCGGGAAGAAAATGATCAAATTGAATCGAGCCCAGTACGATCAAGTTTATTTGCTCATTATGCAACATATGGTTGAGGCAGGACCATACTTTGATGAGCATATAAGAAAGATAAGAGACGAAACTGACTCGTGGATAACGAAAAAGCACACTTGAAAGTTCAACAAATGGTTCAAGAATAGTCTTAGAAACAATTCTGGGATCGTTAGTGAGACTTTGAAATGGTTGTCACATGGTCCTTCATGGGATGTCAGAACATGGCAAGGATATGACATCAACGGTTACACATTCTGCACCATGTTACAAGACGACAAGAGCACGGTCCAAAACTCAGGAGTCTGCATGGATGCTTTCGAAGATAGAGGAGGGTTTAGTTCATACTACAGCCGTATCAATGTCATGTGGGAGATAAACTATGTAAAGTTTCAAGTGCCATTGTTTCGATGCACATGGGTCAACAACCTTCGTGGTGGTGTGACAGTGGACAAAGAGGGTTTTTCACCCTAGTCGATTTTCCAAGGTGAGATACAAGAATGAATTGTTCATTCTTGCCAAGCAAATGGTACAAGTGTTCTATATCAGAGATGCAGGAAATAAAAAATTACATATTGTTTGGGAAGGAAAAAGAAGTATTGTCGGGGTCGAGAATGTCATCAATGAGGATGACTACAACAAAATGGCTAACGCAGCCCAAACTCTGCGTATTGAAGAAGAGACGTCTGACTATAATATTCTGCATGGATGCTATGACCACGACAAAGGTTTTTTTCGAACAAATGTAATCATTATGATTTATGATGTTGCCTTTTTTAATGTATGACACTTTAAATGCATGTTAATTATTTATATTTAAATCATGATGATTTATGATATGGTAACGGTTCTTAATCCTGGATCGTGACCGATGTCCTCTATCGGTCATGGTTGGTATTAACAAGCCATTACCGATGTTAATATAGATGGATATACACATATATATTTAAATAAATTAAGACAACTATTTCGCATAAAAAATTGATAACATATATCAAAAAAATATTGTTTTAGCAAACATTAATATATATTTTATCCATAGCAAAGCACAGGTATCTAACTAGTAAGCTAAAAGAATTGGACCGGTCAGTAGTGTTAAATGACTAAGTTAGAACCGTCATCGTAGTATCAACAAAGTCTTAAACAGATTCAATGGCACTTCTCGACTTAATTAATCGTAGTATCATTCGAAAGAACATGTGTCCGAGTTGCCGTTGTGATGAATACTTTTGGAACAAGATAAAATTTAACGAATGTATTCAGATATATATACGTACGATTAACATTCCAGTCAAATATATACATAATTATAGCCTATGGGACGGCGACTGGTTCTAATTTGATAAACCAAGTTTCCTGTCAATTAAGTCTCCAAAAGACTCAAAGGCAGGTGCAAAGAACCCTGCGGATGGCCGACTTTCTTTTGAAAAGCTTTGTAAGGATGGATTTTGATTCTCCAACACAGACCTGGCCTGGTTCCTCCTAGCCCAATCAACATTACGAGGCTCTGGCTTACGATGCAGGTTTACGAAAAGCGCAAATCCCACCAACGCTGAAACAATTGCTATGAAGGCCGTTATAAGGCTACGAACCCATCCACCGATCGACATCAAACCCAGCACAAGTGTTATACTGAAGCAAAATTTCCTGCAGCTGTTGAATAGTTTTAGCAACTCCTCCAAGTGAAATGTTCTTTCCGGCCAGTCCTGAAGTATCCACAAGTTGACGTATGAAAGAACAGAGGAGGAGGTAGCCATGCACAAACTCCACCTGCACCAGGAGTCTACAAGCTCCCTCTCATACGCATATGAGCCAGTCAGGTATGCAAGAAGCCCTACAGCTGAGCTGAGAATGGAGGCCAACTCTGATCTGAAAGGCAAGACATTGTCGATGCTAACTGCATTTGCATGTCTGTCATGGTCGAAGTGCACAGTGAACCACGCGAGCACTGCAATGAGTCCGGGAGTGCAGGCTACTATGACATCTTCCCCGAGCCATTCTGCAGCAATTGTGTGAACTGTTACCAGTAGCAGAATAATGCAAGTCTTGTGCAGGACTGGAAGAACCTGAGCTGCACCAGGACTGATTCCAGTAGGAAATGAACCAACCATCATTGCAACCGCACCGAGTGCAGAAGTGAAGAACAGAAGGAAATGTGAAAAGACAAGAGTATCGTCTTGCTGTCCATTGTGTTGATTCAGCATTGTGCAGGACAGCAGCAGCAACCAACAAGGCAGCGATGCTACCTTCAGAAGCTTCCCGTTGATGGAAACATTTAGTAGGGAAGCTCTGCTGCTTCTCTCCTTCTGAGTGTATGAACTAAACTTCTTCCATAATTTTCTGCAGAGTGCTGCGATGAAGCCCAACAGGATGGCTGGAATGATGAATATTCCGATATACCTTGAGCTGATCAGAAGTAGGACGGCATAATCTGCCATTACTAGAGCAGCAGCGCTGATGTAAGTCTCCAAGCCAAATAACTTATTCATGGTAGAGTACATCATCCTTATGTACAGGCCAGTGACAAACAAAAGCATGCTGAAATTGACAAGGCCCATCGAAATTGTATTCACTGCAGTTCCACCAGAGCGGTTTGTGGTTTGTAGAATTATACAGTTGACGCCGATCGCTGATATCAAAAGTTGCTGGTAATCATGTAATGGTTTCGCCGGATTGTCGAGCGACCGGTGATGATCTAAGCTGCTGTTGAACCAAAATGAAACAGAATTCCGAATTACATCTATAGATAAAAAAAAAAAGGTCGATTGCAAACATTCCAACCTTGAAAAAGAAACAGTTCATTAAATCAAGGTTAGCTGCCGACAGGAAGTTCTTTTCGGTGATAAATTAAACTGATTGTTCAGATCATTCATGTAACTCACATAAGGGAACATAGAACATAGATTTAAAATGTCAAATTTAAAGTAAGTTTCAATATTTACCGTCTTGGAGGCCTGATCAAGCTCCGCGTTGACATCGCGGGAAATTGGTGAAATCTCTGTCTATTCCTTTGACACGAACACTCTCATCCTTTAGCAAGGAATTGATACATCTGCATAGTACAGAGTTAATCAAGACAGGAAGAAGCATCTGAAGGGAAGAGGCGGGGAAGTTATTTTTTTTATACCCAGTTTATCATTAGCGGTAGATATTTCCAGGTCGCTCATGGCTTGCCTTTTGACTTTCCTTGGTAAGCTTCCCTTTACTTCCACGTAGCATTTGGACACATTTATTTTGCCACAGGAACAAATCTAGGCCCTATTTATTTAGGCTTAGGATTATTGAGATTTTTTGGTTTATATGATTTATATATTGGTGGCATTTAAGCCTTACGTCTAATTGTGGTGTCATACCTTCACCTTAAATATGCAAAAAGAAAATATTTCAAACTAACTTTTGGCTTAATAGTGTATAAGTATCTTATGCCTTTAAAAAACCTAACACAAAGGCCTTGTTTGATAGTGTAGGTTCAGAACAGTGTTGACTGTTTCTAATGGTGATTTTCCTTTTTTTCATGTGTATGCTTGGTAAACGGTGTATTTGTTGAAAAATTTTCTACACGAAAGTTGTTTTAAAAAAATCAAATTAATCTATTTTTAAAGTTTAAAATAAATTATACTTGATTAATTACGTACTAACGGCATTTCTCATTTTACATGCTGCACTGTTTGAATCTGCCGTTTTGTCCAACGGGCCCATTCGAACACGGCTAAAAAGCTCTAAAGTTTGGACTTAGACTTCTAACTTGCAAGCCAAACAAAGAGGGTATAATCAATCATATCTGAAAGCACAAACATTTGGTGCGTTATATTACTTGTTGTGACTTAAATCTTGATTTCCGATGCTTCATAAACATTATGCACATATATACGTGTACTGTGTATGGAAAAAGGAGATAAAATAAATGACCCTCTAGCTAGTGTGAAAAGGTTTCTTATATTTTACCAGCGAAATCACCTCGTTTCTTCGAACAACCTGCTTTTGTTGACGTGTCAATCGCATCCATGTATATCCACATGGTCACATATATTATACCAGATTGTTTTCTTACGGAAATAGTTGTTTCCCTATAATCATTAATTAACTCTTAGTGGTACACAAAACATATGATAATAAGCCGTTGTAGTCAAGGGGTTGGTATAGCTAGTTTTGTGTAGTATTACCATACTTAGCCAAACTTACCAATGGTGAGGCCATCAAAATCCATGATATATTTTTTGAGCGCATGGCAAATGGGACCTAGATTTCAGAATAAAAATCTTGCCACACTTATAACTATCGACCAAACACGTGGTACCATGATGAAACTTGTATAACCATAACCATGGTAAAGTGTGGCGAGTTGTAGCTGTTAACCAAACAATTCTTTGGGTGTCTATGTAAAGCACAAGCTTTAACAAGCATAATATAAGCCGCTATGAACTATTTCCATCAGTAGTTGTTTCCAGATGTAAAAAATATTTTATGTACGCATATATGCAACACACAAAGTAGAACACTAGAACACCCTAAAAAATGATTACACCAGAAGGGAAAGCGTCAACGGGGGTTTCTAGAGCACTTGCAAAGGAGATGATGGAAACATACCATCTAATCCACATCATACGCTCCTCTCCTTTTTTCGCTTTTCCACTTCAATTCTTGGGGGGGGGGGGGGTTATGGTGAAGAGGAGGGAAAAGGGCGGTGAGGAAGATTGCCATGTGGGAGGAATTGGTGGGGTTGTGGAGAGAGGAAGAGGAAAGCTGATCCCTCCATAGGGTATTAGGTGGGATTTGGTCTGTTGGGACCTTGGCGCAAGTTCTTTTGGCCGAAAATCTAAAAATACATTATTCCTTTAGTTTCGTGGTATTGCACTGTGGGCCCCACATACCAGCTTCATCACCACCTAAGGTACGCCCGGGTAAACGTCAACCAAACTCAGCCTCTCAACGTTGTCATTGTCGTGTCACTTCCATGAGTAAAGCTCATGCAGCCATAGGTGCACCAGAAGCATCTGTGTGACCGCTTCTTCCATTCACTCGAAATGACTAGAAAACCCTAGCCAATGTCCTTGTTGGCCCCATCTATTTTTTTGGCTACAAGTTAGGGTTAGCCGTCATGCTTGGAACACCCTATATATAAAACCCTAGCGAGTGCATTATCATGATTGTACAAACTACGATGAATGCATTCCCACCGGACTCGTCCAATTTAGAGCCTAGTTCGTTAGGAATGTTGTCGCTCCCAAGATTGATGAATTTGTTTCCATCTCTGGTGAAGCACCTCTATCGCCAAATTCTCCCTACCCGATGACCTTCAAGCCGATTCCCTCATATATCATTCCTAGGAAGTCTCTAACATCATGCAACACTTCTTTGGATGAATGGATGGCTAGATTAATCGCCATACTTCATCACCGTCATGTCACCTTAGATATCCTCTGCTTCAAGTATCCTCTTGGGAAGTAATCTTGATAAATTGTTACCCTAGATAATTGCACCCTTATGAATTGGACTATGCCACTACTATTGTATTTTTTTTCTAAGATGTTTTAGAAAAGCATTAGAACTGCCGCATCTATTTACTTGAAAATGAAAATGGTGTAAAACATACATTTGGACAGGAACATCAAGTGGTACCCATATGTTCATAGTTGCATTTCAATAGAGGGACTATTTGGCCTAGTCAATTAAGGACCAAACTTTATGTCATCAACTATTTTATACCGTACAACCACATGTACTAGCATGGAATGACCATTGCCTATTAAGTTGCTTATTGTGTAGTTTTGCACTTTGCAAGGCCGTAGTTGTATGGGCAATGTCTATCTGTAACAATGGTAGAATTGTTTGGAGGAGTTATCTATGTGTGTGTCTTTGATAAGAAGATGGTTAATTCACTTCCACGTGTGTGTACTCCATGAGAAGATTGTAGTCTACCTAGCGTCAAGTTTTTCCAATACAATGATGTTGTTCCTCATGAGGAAAACAGGTTTTTGCCTCATGGTGTTACATTAAAGGGCATGGGCTACCACCTAATGGCGCTAGTTTACTTGCGGCATGGATTCCTCGCATTGTCGCTTCTGCAAGGTTATGATCTCTAGACCACATTCACTGTAGCTAGGCTTTGGGGGTATTGACAAGTAGTGAACAAACTAGAGTGTTGGTGGCTCCAGGGTATGTAAGTCGACTCCGGACGAGCGTGGGATCTGGACGGAGACACCCACCACGGGAGACTAACCGGATGGGCTCAAGACTTCGGAGGGCTTTGATGCCCCAATAAGGATCAGAAGCTCCAGAGTTTACCCGGAGCCCTGGAGTCATCACAAGTATGGAGGCTGGCAAGAGTAGCGGGGGGCATCCTGGGAATCGGAGACCATCTGAGTCTTCGGATCCCGCCGTGGGCTCGGAGGCTTATCAAGCACCAAAGGACGCGCGTTGACGGCTATTAATGCAACATTTTATGCCGTCAACTCATGCAAAACTTACATAAAATAAATGATCTAATATAGTGGTAGAGGCTTATCAAGCACCGGAGGACACGTGTTGACGGCTATTAAATGATCTAATATTTGAATGCAGAAAAATGTACTAAAGTGGAGAGAAAATAAGCTACCAAGTGGGAATTGCAATTCTGTTGAAGCCCATGGAGTGTCAAGCCCATAAATCCAAAAGAAATGCATCAAGAAAGGCTATGCCACGATGATATGGCCCACTAGGCCCACTAGGAAGATCCTGAAAGAAGGCCGGAGGAGTTTGGGCCAGGCTAGGGTTTGGCCGAACCCTCTGGTTCGGCCGAACCGACCTTGAGCCGATCCTCAGCGTCCACGTGGACGTCCAGGATTGCACCCCATTGGCGGTTACTAGGGGCATTGCCGACAATTCTAACTACCACAACCGTCATTTGGAGGCTATAAATAGAGCTCTTACTTCACACTTAGAACACACACCAAAGCTTGAGCTGAATTATAAGAGGCTCTATTGTACACTATTGTATACTAGATTACGGAGAGAGTGGAGTAGAAGTCGTCGGAGGAGTCGGAGGAGTCCCAGAGTTATCAGTAACTTTTCCCTCTACTTTATCAAATACTCATGCTTTAATAGAAATATTATTCTGAGTGCTTCAGTTTACTTTCGTAAGATTTACCTCTCAGTTAGTTCTTAGTCAAATACGGGATTAATGCTTACTATAAACAACACACTTATAGTAATTGCTTGGGTGCGTAATTAACACTTCAGTAGTAATTAATCTGCTTAGGTGTCTAGGTAGTTAATTTCAAGTCATTGCCGCGCATCCCACAGTTAGCTTGAGGCAAGTGTAGAGGTGGTGACAGACCTCAAGATCATGTAGTCCTCCCTGTCCGGGTGTGTAGTAGCTCGCTTGAACCTGTGGCAGCGAGTCACCAGTGCTCGAAGTATTTCGGCTAGGATTAAATCATCTTCCTGTAGACATTGTTTCATATGAGTAAACCCTCTCAACCCTTTGACCTACCATTAGCTTTGTGTCCTTGGATGCACTAGAGTAGGGTTAGTCATACTATTCCCTATGGATTTGATACCCTAGGAATACTCCTTAGGGGAAGTGATATAGCGGTATTCCGTTCGCTTGCGGATTTATTCTGTAGACGATAAGAATTACCAACAACACGTACAGGCCTGAAGGTTGGTGGCATAAATGCGCCAGGTTTGACCCGGGTAATTACATGCTTTTACTCGGGAAGCCTGCTTTGGCCCGAGTAAAAGCTGGAGTCTACTGAAGACACACTATTGACCGGATACAAGCTGAAGCCTACGTTGGGTGCACCAGTTGTCTTGGTAAAGAGCCGGAGCCTGTAGGGACGCGCTAGCAATTGAGTAAAGGGCAGGCCTCAGGAAGGGCCAGCATTTCCTTAAAGGTTGCAACCATTCCTGCCATCCAAAGGAGTACGAAGCTGTCCTGAGGCTGGCCTACCTGTCAGCCTCGCCCGACTTAGCTATAGGCTCGGGGTATCCTTGTAATTTTCCTTTTCATAGTTTCTAGTATAAATCTGTGAGCCCTGTTGCTGTAGAGGGGGAGAGGACAGTTGAAAGCATTCTCAGTGCACTATAATATATTCCGATAAATTATAATACACTAGTTGAATTTTATTCCAACATAGAGCAATTCACATTATATGGATTAAGTTGTATAAACTATAGAGAGTATAAACAAAACAATTAGCGGTGCTCATGATTATGAGCGACATGGTCAAGTGCTATAAGTATAGATTTATGATTTCTAAATTAGTTGGTAAATTGAGATGAAAATATGAGTTGCCGCCAAGAAAGGCAGCATGATTGTTGCTACTTTATTACTTTACAGATTTATGCTCATATGTATGTCTATACATTTTAAATATTTATTGATGAGGACATCCCAGTCATGACTATACCGCATTCAACTAGTATTACACATGACCAAGTAATGGAAGGACCGATTACACGAAGTCGTGCAAAGAAACTACAACAGGAGGTGAACTCACTCCTTACTACATTTGATATATGTAAAGATGAGAATGTTATACTACCTAAATGTTCTACTTTGGTTGTGCTTAGGAATATGCAACAAGAGGAAGCTGAATAGGACTGACAAAAATGGACTAGTTGAAGAAATACTCGTAACTTTTGATTCCCTTAAGCATTGGAGGTCTACGAGTATTTTTTTGAAAGCTTATCAAATTATCTTTCAAATTCATCCAACATCGAGTACTTTGATGCTCGCAATGAGGAGTTGTAGCCATAATATATACCATAGACTGGTCAGAAGGTCAACAGTCTGTCAGATGTTGAACTTACCGTGCGAAACTGTACCATTTCACAATTTTTCGTGCTACATGCTGCTCATGGTGTGAAAGCTTATCAAGTCTAGTTTCCAACCCAACAAACGGTTTGTCATTTTGACTTCTGAGCAGAGACTTATGACCTATTTACTGAAGGTTGCTCAAAAGCCAAATAGACGCGCGAGTCTTCTCAGGAATTCACTTACTGAGACCTTTGAGCTAGCCTATGTATTTTATACTTCTAACACTTTTCATACCTGTCTAGGAGGGTTGTTCCTAATATAAATATTCTCTATGTATTTGCAGAAAAGAACTTTTTGTAGGATTGAACACGATAAATTAACGTACTAGAGAGGGGTGAATAGTAGGTATTGACAGCGTAAGAATAATTTTTGAATCCAAAAATCAGATTGACAGAGTATCAGTAAAAATTAGATTGCGCAAAAACCAACCGTTGGATCTGTCCCAAAATTTTGTCAGAATAAACTAGAAGATACGAGGAACAACTCCACCGAATGGATTTACAAAATAATGACTGGTTAAAAAATTATAACCCTTGCAATCTAGGTAACTCAGAATTTCAGCAAAACCGACAAAATCAATTCAAGCAACTTACGGAAACGGAAACGCCTTGATGATGAATATGATATTTACTGCTGAAATATATTGTCACAAGGTACAGCAAAAGCACCCATTTTACAAAACCCTAAAACAAAGAGCACTCAAATCTCTCAATTGTGGCTTCCCCTCACGATCAAGCCTCCCTCGATATTTATACAAAATATCTCCTATTCCTATTAGGAATCAATTCCTAGTAGGACTCTATTACAATTTTCTAAAAAGAAAAATTTCTTTTCTTTTTATCCAAAACCGCAGCCGAGGACGATCTCACGAAATCCAATCGGACTTCATCCGTACACGTCTCGATCTCCATCTCACGTCTCCTACTCATGCCCAACCGAGCCAACCAATCAACAATTATGTTGACTTGGTCAACAACACAAGCACAACAACTATGTACATGCACCCTGCATGCATCGATCCAATCCATGCGCTCATACACATGCCACGTATGCATGTACTGTTCACACACCACAATAGATCATCAATTTCGTCGACACTCGCACACACAACTTTACGAGACCCGTCACGAACATCACCCACACGGTGTCCCTCCACCGTGTGTCATCTTTCGTCAACCTCATCACCCGGCATCCTTGATCGCTCCGGACCTCTACTCCTCCCTGAGTATAGTCCCGATCCCACCGTTGACCGAAATTAACCCCAAGACATCTGACTCTAGTCCAATCTTGTCACATGGCCTCCTGACTACTCCAGACCTCAGTTCCTCCCTGAACTTAGTCCCAGTCCTCGCCATTGACCAAGTCTTGACCTCGATAGACAAAACAACTGTTTCCAGACACCGATATCGCAACCTGATCCACATAAGTCATACGCGCACACACCAACAACGTCAAATATTTCAAACCAATTTCATTTAATTTATTTTTTATAAAGCCAATTGTTCATCACAAAATATTAATCAAAGCCTTGATCTTACACTTTTGATTAATTTGACAACCTGAATGGTTTTTGCAGTTGTGCTGCTTGAGTGTCTTACAACCTTTGTTCTTGCGAGTTCTTCTTGGACTTGTGAGGAAGATCTCTCTGAGGTCCCCTAAGTTGTGCTCTACGGCTTCCAGTTCGGCTGCACGTATTGTGTGGATTAGTCCCGGATTGTGGTTCTGCGGTCGTTCGGAGATCAAGTCGAAGTCTTCACGGTTTCAGTGCCTCTCTCCCCATCGCTTGGTCGCATCCAACCTTGGCAGGTATAAAGCTAGTTACCCGCTGTTCTTTAACAAGTTATCCTTTGTTCTCAATCTACTGTCGTGAAGATCAGGCCACCCTTCGCGAGTGTGTCGCATCATATATGTTCTGTTGTGAATTATTATAAAATAAACTTGCTTTATGCTAAAATGAGCCTACAAATTGCCATCCTTGATATTAACTTGGATGTATTTAGGCTCGACGTGCAATTGCCAAAACATTTCTATGTTGCTGTTTTTACATTATATTGCATACATTGAGTGTTACAGTATGGGTGACTTACTGATTTGTAGTCAGGTGCCTGAGAGGATAGTTAGACGGGCTCACCGTGAACCACTTTATGCTTTAGTGTTATTACTCTTTATATTTGGCCAGTCAGGCCTATCTATAATAACATAAGCTATTATTACGTATTACTAGCTATTAATTATAAAAATAAATAATATGGTATATATGGTTATCTTACCAAGTTGTGGATGCGTATACTTAGGCACTGATTATGAAAATAGTACAGCGGAAACCTTTTGGTGTACTAGGCAGAACTCAACTGTTGAGTGGCGTGGAACCAATTTTGTCCACTCAGTTCCACACTATAAGTCATGTCGTGTTCGAAATATTAGTATGCATTACTATAAACTTGGCACAAACTCAAAACTACTTATAACATGGAAGGGAGGGAGTATACTCTTATGTGCTCCAATAAATTTTACAGGGAATGGTACTTTCGTTGTGGCATTAAGTTACTCTATGACAGCAATTCATCCTTAGCTATTTGTCAATGAATTTGTGTTCGTCATGAGTCTGGACACTGATGTGTACTATGTATACTAGAACGTCTCTATAGCTTGGTTTAATATATTGGGTTGATGTGCCAACCGAACCAACTGCGTTTTGTAAATATCCTACTTTGCCTTTTGTTTAATTAGACAGTATATTGTAATTACTCTTGAAATGTCATGACAGCAATATCAAGTCAACAAGACCTAATATCATACTTCAATTGTTGATCTTAAGGTCTAATCGGTGTGCTAGTCTACAGTTAGAGACGCAGAATAACCACAAGAAGATAATTAATTGATTGTCAGGTTGATTATGTACGTCCTGACACGGGGCCATATGCCACTTGTCAAATACAATGCCACCATGTCTACTGCTTGACCAACTATAGGACAAGGATGTCGAGTCCACCAAATTAACTGTGTACCCGACCCTTTTTGTTGTGTGCGCGTGTGTGTGATTTCTGTAGCCGTAGTTCTTACGGAAATGGAAATGAGCTATAGGACAAGGATGTCGAGTTCACCAAACTGTGTTTTACCCTGTCATTTAACTATAATCCCAGACTCGAGCTCTCTCTCAATCCAATCATCTTCACTCAAACCAATCTAAAGCAACAGGATTGTCATTTGTTTATCCAGTACGTAACAAATATTCCAGATTCCAGTTCTCTCTCAATCCAATCTTCATCACTTAAATCATCTGAGGCGACAACACGGTCACATCTCACATCAGGAACACCATGAAGAACCGAGTACAAGCTTTCACAGAAGGCATCGTGCTAATGGTGTGCCCGGTTCTTCTCGCCGTCGCGTTCAAGAAAGCCGACCTGAAGAGCAACGGAAAGGGAAAGCTTGTTGGAGTCAGCATCTCCCCCCTCGCCGCCATCACCCTCGAAGCCGGCTTGCTCCCGTTCCTCTGCCTCATCGTCTCCGACAACCATCCACCGGCAGACGGCCGCCTCGCGAGCCTCCTGTTCCGCGCCTCGAAGCTCCTCGTCCACCTCTGCGGTCTTCTCCTCATGGCGCTATCCTACATCCTCCTCCTCCTCATCGACATGGACAAGCACCTGTATTTTCTTGCTGGCCTTGTCCTTGCCCCGTTGGTGCCGATCACCATATTGCGCTGCTACCGGAGCACGCGCAATGGCGGAGAGTACGACGCGGCAGGAATAGGATACGACGAAGGCGCGCTCGAGAAATCGGTGGATTTCTCGGTCGCCGTCACGACGCTTCTGTTTCTGGGATTAGAAGGGCTGGCGTTAGAGGGGCAGAACAACGGTGCGTGCCACGGGAGGCTGGAGCGACTGTTCACTGCCTCCCTCGGCATCACGTACCTCGCCTGTGAATTGGGTGTGTTCATCATGCTGCGAGGGACGGTGCCGCCTCAGATGAACATCCAAGACGACAGCACCAAGATATGCAACGACGTCGTCGAGTTACTGAACGTCGTGCTGGCTGTCGCCATCGCCTTGGTCGTCGTCCTCATCGCGGCCGCGCAGCTGAGGGAGCAGGCGTGGCTGGTGTTCGTCCCGCTAATTTTGTCCTTCGTGGTGTGGATGTACAGAGTTCTTGTAGGCGCCGATGGTGGCCGTGAGCACGCACCTGGCAGAGCTAAGCAGCCGGCGTCTCTGGAGCTAACCAAGGTCACGTTCACAGGATTCCTTGCCGTCGCGGTGCCGACATTCAGTAACACTGCAGCTGGCATCTCCATCCGCGGCTTCGTCCTGCTCAGCGCCGCAGCCGTAATATCTGGTCTTGGATGGAGGCTCTTGACGCACCGGATTGCAACTCCGTCGCCGGCAATGGTGGGCGCTGCTAGCGTTGCTTCTTTCTTTGCTCATCTTTGCGTCGCTGCCGCTGTGATCCCATTTTCAATCCTGGCTGTCAGCGCCAACTCAATGTAAGGCAGTAGTATGCATCCACGCGTCACCAAGTTTACAGTTTCACACAGGTCAAAAGTCAAAATAGATTAGATACACAAATGTGAACAGATACGACGGGAATGACAGAAAAAAATTGCATCTTATGTAATGTTTTTACAATATAATTATATTGTACTTATAATATGATAATGATACTTAAGTTGCAATGTGTATTTTAAGGACGCGACTAGCGTCCGGATGTCTGATCCGCGATGATTTATCGGACGTTGTTTCACTCCACATAAAAAAAATGTTTCAAATGTTTCGCTGCTCAATATAAAATGTTTCAACAAAAAATGATCCAGATGTTTCATGAGTCGAAGAAAAATGTTTCGCCACTCGGTAGAAATTATGTTTCAATCCCTTGCTTATGAAACATCGAGATTCATTCTTTGAGACATCAAATGAACCCACAAAAAATCAAAGGCAAAATCTAACAATGTTGAAATACTCGTTGAAACATTAGGGTCCAATATAAAGAAACATCAACATAAATTAACTGAAACATCAAAACATCACAAATCATGCCAATCCAGATCTAACTCCTTCATCTCTGGTGGCCTTCTCTGGCAATAATGACGAGCTCCGTCTTGTGCTGCCGCCAAACTTTGCCTTCTACGGTGAAGACGCCTCAGGCACTCCACTTGCCTTGATAGTCGGGGAGGAGTTCACACCAGGGAACTCGTCGTTCCTTAAAAAAAAACTGACAAGGTGAGGGAGGAGATGGTGAGGATGGGCAAAGAAATGGAAGAAGCAGGGAGGGGGGCATTTACCGCAACCCGTCACTATCATAGTAGACACCGTCGCACTGCCACGGGCGACGCCATCACCAGGCACTGTAGTCGGGCACCGCTGCCATCGGCGGGCGCTGCAGCCACCTCTCTTTCACACAACCGGGGTCGTTCGAGAAGAAAAAATGTTTCACCAAAAAAAGAAAGGGGAGGGGGTTTAGTGCGCGTGGGATGCGGTGCGGGATGCGAGCGGCGTCCGGCAATTCAACACCGAACGGATACCCTATCAGAAGTGTTTTCAAATTTTTAATGGGACTATCTATGCATTATTCAACTATCTATGTATGATTCAACACTTCTTTTCTAAAAAGTAGTTAGATGTAACCAATACTGTAGAATGTAATGTCATGGTAACTTTTATATAACTCAAATGTAACTTATGCTCATAAATTCATATCGCAAAACACATGGTTGGTAGCGCACCCACGCTGTCTTTGATTTTTCGCCCCATATTTGATTGCATGAATAGCGGAGGAAATCCCATGGTTGAAATATCATCTATATATTTCCAGCCCTTAGAAATTCAATTTTATGTGCAGTATTTCAACCAAATATTTATATTTTAATTTGCCACGGCTGGTTGATGATTTATCTTGTTTGGCAAGATCAGAATGTTAGCCATCTCTTTATAATCATACAATGTGAATCTCATTGATTTTAGCTTAAACTTGTGGGCATACTCCCTCTCTCCACCTAAGAAACATAGGCTCGTAAAGCTTAAACTTTGTCCAAAAAATAATTTTGACATACCCTCGGTCTGCAAATTTAGAAGTTCCTGTGTTTAAAACCTTTAAAACCGAATCATAATTCATGTTCCCGATTTGGAGGCCTTATTCAGTTAATCCCTTGTTCCTAAAAGAGAAAGTGGTGGAGCTAAGCAATCTACCAAAGTTGTTGGTGAGGGATGTCATGTGTGAAAATTCACAAGTAATCTCCAAAGCTACTTATCTGTTTTATCCTCATCCAGGAATAAACTAGGGCACACAAGTCGACAATTTAATATACACTTCGAAAAGAAGTAAACCATATAACATTTACAACTAAGGTACTTAGTCCTCACACAAAAGAAAACTGCAGCCGAAAAAGGAAAACATCTAGTAATGACTTCAGGACCAATTCATAGGCAAAAATGTTTTGAAAGAGAACAAAAATCCCGTTACACCTTTAGCCTTCAGCTTCCTTGATGGAACTTCAATTTTTGGGATATGAACTACTACTTAATTTCCGGGATAGGAAGAATGGTAATTGTTTCAACTGTAGCGAGTGGAGGCACTTTGCTAGTATTTGCCCACATCCCAAAGTAATGACACCTCCACCATGGCCTTAGCGCTCAAGCCATGCAGCCGCAACAACCCCGTGGTCCACCTCAGGGCCAAGGTGGGCAACGTAGAGGTCAGCCCGCTCCTAGACCCGCTCAGAATGTTGATCGTGGTCACCTCAGCCATGTGGTCACAAATGAAACCCTCAACATACTCGATGGAGTTCCGGGTACGTCCTTTACACGCACTTTTGTTCCTTTCTATTCTGGAGCATTCCCATCCTTATGTACGCTCTAAGTTGTATAAAAACAAAATGCCATGGCCTATGTAGAAGCGGGCGTTGCTCAACTGGTGTGCGGTGCCGTCGTGCACGCAGCCCACCCAGGTTCGATCCTAAGTGATTGCAACCAGGTGTCTCACTTTGGCTGTGTACATCCAATTTGGGTGTAGAGGCCGGGTATATCCCATTTCTAAAAAAATAAAAAAAAATCAAATTTGTAGAACCTAAGGTAACCAGAGTATCAAGCCTTGATGTCAACCTCAAACTATTATTTTCCCCTGGCAACCAACCTATAGATTGAACCGTTATTACCATGCCTTTGTCAATCCTAGTGGAGGCCTTGTGAAATGGCTTCTATCCAAAACTCCACCCTCTCAAAGCTATCTTCCCACCCCGAAAGTCCATCCAAATATGTTCACCCCTTGTGCATAATCCTCTCCCATATCTCTCTACTTCTATATCCTAAAGTTCTTTACACAACAACAACGTCCCAAAGTGACGTAAACCCACAATCTCATATTTCAAATCCCAAAGTTCCCAATCCATGAATTTCAATGAGTTAGATATCACACCCACAACCATTGTGTCAGCATACCATAGCGGCGAGCAAGAGCGTCGGCTTCACGAGCTTGAGCTGAGAGGCATCGTGCAGACGGCGTTGCGATATTATGCAAAAGTTGATCACCATCGATGTGTCATGGCTTCACCCATTGCAATGCACGAGCATTTTTGCTAGTAGATTTATAAAATTGAGTTCTTTCATATTGTAAAAAAAAAAAGTGTAGCCTATGTACCGGAAATACACTTTAAATAACTTTATGTGTACATTTAAATCCCTAAAACTTGGAAATTGCATAAGCAATTCGTGGAATGTGATAAAAATGTGAAACCAACTTTGTTAGTCGAGTAAAACAGTACTCTTCACTTTTGTATAAAAGATTTTAACAAATCTGCCTCTTAAATACATGTTTAGGAATTTATTTACCCTCTCTATTGTTAAATTTGTAATATTCATATATAAATCATGCCAACACCCCTTGCTGTAAAATAATTTTTCTTAGGACCAGTGAGTAGTATGATTTCATCTAAAAATGATCACATGTTTGAAATGTTGGTTTGGATTGCAAGTTAGTTCTAATGCCCTAGGTGGTACTTGATTAGTTACACAGAAACTGCCCTTTTCAGCATATAGGTCTTGTTATTTTTATAGTTCCTAAACCATAGATGCATGACATTATGATGATTCTTTCATCTAAAATCAAGTTAGGATATGTAGTACCCTTTGTATTTTTATATTGATTTATTGATCATGTTGCATGTGTATATTTCGTTGGCTCTTATTTGCATATTGCTTCTTTTTAATAGATTCAGATGTGCCGGAGTGTGACGAGCCGTATCTAGAAGTCGATTTGATTGCAAAACTATATATATATATATATATATATATATATATATACCAATGCATGTGTTATCTAGTTTTCGAAAAGTCAGAAATGGGTAGTATGATAGGGTTTAATTCATGCATTTTCCCTAGTTATGTTGCTGGCATACATCTGTCACCCTGGTTGGGAAGGGTTGGGATGTTCTAATTACTTATGCTTAAACACACTTAGTGTTAACAAAAACTATATCACTAGACATACTATGTACAATGGTAAGTTTACAACTTAGTTTAATGGGCATAAAACTTGAACACTTGCACTAAATAATAGTTGATGAAACATGATTCGACTTCGACAGGGTGATAAGACGATGATGGGATTGGTTTCCCCTGATGCAAGTAGCCCCGTCTGGGTCGTTAAGGACCAAACATGTTAAGTCTATTCAAGCATCCTATGTACTTACCACATGTCTTATTTGGGTCTGCCTTAGTCGAGTACTAGTCTCTACTGAGATTATTTACTCCCATCGAACAAGCGTGGGGATTTGGGATCCGTGGGGTGCCCAGTTGCCGTGAGTGGGAGGGGTTTCTCCCATGTGACGACCCCCGCCTTAGTCACATCACTCACGCACGTTACTGAGGCGTCGGGAGCCCCAGTGTGGTTCAGGTGGTTGGGGTGGGGCTAGGAAAAAAAACTTATGATGAGCTTGTATCACTTGTAGGTCATGCCTGTGTAGTGTGAAGTATTTGACCCTTGTTCATCTTGTGTGTGTCCAGTTGTACACCTATGATCGGAATATAAATCTATTTGAATAGTCAGGTTTACGTGAAATAACAAATTTATTTTTTCTTTTTACGAACAACCGCTTGATGTGTTAATTACTCATGTTAGCATCTAGCTTTGATTATTTGACCCTTGTTTATCTTGTGTATGTCCAGTTGTACACCTATGATCGGAATATAAATCTATTTGAATAGTCAGGTCTACGCGAAATAACAAATTTATTTTTTCTTTTTATGAACAACCGCTTGATGTGTTAGTTACTCATGTTAGCATCCAGCTTTGATTAATATGGGTGGGTTTATGTTTGATTCTGATGTTGGCATGTTGTGCCATATTGGTTTGGGCATTGGTCGTCCATTATTGGTGATGAGAGTGCCATTTGGGCTCTTTTAATTGTGCATTTCAGATAATTATGCTTGTTGTCCATAAATTAAAATGTTGTTAGTACCTTATTACTTAGATGATTTCATTTGTTAGTTGCTCAATAAAATTGGCTTTATGCAAATCATGAATCTAGATAGCTTAAATTAAGGTAGAAGCTTGCATACTTCTCTCTCCCTTATGTATATTTAATTTTGGATAAGACTTGTGAGTATAATCTTATACTTAACCCAATGCCTATAATTTCAGTGGAGGATTCCGGCGTTGAAATTTGCATTTTATGTGGACACTGCTCTACCGAGGGCGGTGAGGGCAGTGAGTGATCTTCTCTCTTGCAGCTTGGCTCTTGCCTGGTCGGTTCGCCCTAGTGAGATTATGGCGCCACCGGTTTTGCTTTATGCTTATATGTATCTTAATTGAGACCTCCTCTGCTATGGTATGTGTTGTAAGTTGGGACCTCCGACTGTCATGTACCTTGCTGTACTTGATGCATGTTTATGCACTTTCCAATTGCTTGCGATGAAAGTGTAAGGCTAGTCGTATTCCTGGGGACTAGCCAAGCATGAGTAATGGTTTTGATCGTTTGAGATAACTGGGGATAGCACTTTGGTTTGAGTCCACTAGGGTATGTATTGTTTCTGGTCGCCGCCTTCGTGTGGTTTGACGGGGATATGATGGACTGAACTGGCAAACTATTTTATGGTTATCTCTTGTGCTTATTACTTGGCATTCATAGTTATTATAGGAGGTGTCAATTGTGATAATGGACACATTGAGGATGAGTGGCTATACATGTATGTATGGGTCTTACTCTTCTAATAATATGTGGTGGTTGTGTTAGACACTGGATGGTATAATACTCGGGGTATCCACAGTCGCGAAGATCGTAGTGGAAGCAAATAAGATGGATATTGACGTACGAAGATTTGGACCGGAAACAGTGGCAGAGCTAGGTAAAAAAAATAGTGGAGGCTGAACAGTTCGTCTTCAACCTCCAGACAGAGCTTCCAGCCCTCATTCTAATGGAAATATACCTTGAAAATTTAGTGGGGGCTCATAGGGACTCTCATGGTCCAACCGAAGGTAGTGGGGGCTAGAGACCCCATCGTCCCAATGACAGATCCGCCCCTGACCGAAAACACTCTCTACCTGTACTCTCCCTAGATAGGGTTATGGGTATTACCCATACCCAGTTGGCTAGTGGCAGGCTGGCAGCCCTACGGCGGTACTCCTTTTACTACACCAAGACTGTAAGCGCTTACAGGAAGGCCAACGTGGACCGTGTTCCTGCCCGTGTGCTCGTATGGAACTATGGATACAAGATGGAGCTTCCCCGTCCCTGAAAACCTTGTCATGCGAATTGTTACAACCCAAACTGAACCTTCTCTCACTTCTTCCTCTCCCCTAGCTAATTGCTCTGGAACCAGATTGGGAACGTAACACAATTTGTTCGCAATGCCAAAAAGAGATGTTTAAAAAGAGAGCACACCAATCCCCTGTCAGGAAATATAGCTGCGGGATGACCCAAAGCGCATGCCCCAGAAGACCCTATTCGAATTACCTTGAGAATTCTAAGTTGCTCAGGAGCCTAAAGCCCTAGATTCATAAATAGTTAACCCCATAAAAGTAGCACGTAAAAAATGTTTATAGTTGGGGACAAAGGGAATAATACCTATTTGCAGTTCGGATGATTACCTAGAATAAGAGCAACGATCACAATAGTAGTAAATAAGTGAATTTTTACAGTTTAACAAATAGTACCTCGAGGCACCGATACCTCAGGATAAAAAACACAATCCAACCATTTAAGGTAAGATGCTAAATGAACGGTTAGATTTTATTTTGGTACCTCGAGCCGTAAAAAATAAATTATCAATACTCGATAAATAAAGCATGACAAATAGCAACCAAACCAAACAAATAAAATAGTGAGATTGCTGCCGGGCTGACCTGATCATCTGTTCCTTCTAAGGATAATTTGGTAATCTTGAACAGACAAGTATTGAGCATTATCTTCCCAATAAGACAAATATTAAATGTTCACAAATAATAAAACCACAACAGCATATATAGTTCTTACAATCCACAACTAAAAAATTACCAGTCTTAGAGTCACACAACAAACAAAGTTTAAAAAATACAAGAAGCCTACAATACACAAGTAACTTAAACAACAATAAAGATTAAAACTTTGCTCTGGTGGTTTCTGCTGTCAGTAGAAATACCGTAGATATATTTTAATCCAGAAGAATATTCTAATATAGACGGCTAAGATTGTTTCTACTGGTAATATAATACTGGCAGTAGAGACCACCAAAGCGAGCCTCTAAAGATTAATGGAGCCAGAAAAACTTTGTCCTCTTCTTCGTAATACCTGGATGGAACCTCGTTATCCTTGTGTCGGATAATATTCCAGAAGGAAACTAGCTTGCATTCCCAGTTAAACAGCATTTCTTGTTCTGGGCCTACTAACGATCCCAGCATGAGTGAGCATGGCCCAGAGGATTGTTATCAGCTCACCTCCTCTTGCAATAGCCTCTCGATGCGCCCCTGTATTGTCAGAAGGAGCAATGTAGAGCAGCATCGCTGACCAGAACCCAGCAAGGATCTCCCATCCCTCCTGCTTTGAACCCTGAGTTCCATTCACCAGCAGTTTTCCGAGTTCAACTCCTTTCTTTAGCCAAGTGTTTTCACTGCCTTTTTCTTCTAACTGCTGTAAGATGCGGTCATATTTCATATGCCTCTTATTAATTCTGCTGCTAAAAATTGGCTCTGTAATCTTCTTGACAGATTTATATAATTTCTTCGACCACGTTTTGTCATCTGGCAGCAGATCGGGAGCAGATGATAACAAGTAGGCACAGTACCTTGACAGTTGAGAGGCCGTCACAGCAGGGGCATTAGTTGGCTCATAAGGGTGCTTGATCTCGAAGATGCAGGTTGCAACGTGCCACACAAGAATAATATCAGATGTACCTTTTCCATTGCAAGCCCACAAAATATTGTTACCGATTGGGCTCTGTTGCAACGCTGCAGTGACTATCGGTAGGCTCCAGTTGCTGGCTCTGAACTTGTCGAGGATGGCAGTGCTCACTTGTGGTTTTACCTCCACATACTCCATTTTCTGATCGGGCAGTTGGAGTAGACGCCTAACAAGTTTAACAATCTTCATGTTGGTGTCCATTATGGAAGCTTGGCCCATTTTGTAATTGTTATTCAAAAGCTTGCATCGAAACGTTAGAATGCGGCAAATTATTCTCTGCATGAGAGGAGACCTCTGCCAAGATTTTTTCTTGACATAGTAGCAAATCAAGTTAACTTTGGTCCAATTGGAGCATGCATAAGAAATATTCTCCCATGCCTCCGAAAGCAGCACCGGTATACCAAGGCATACTGTCAGGACTTGTACTATCAAAATATATCCGAAAGTATAATCAGATATTTGGCCGCACGCTAACTGACAGGTCATCTGAGGCACACTGGGTGGTGACCAGAATGCTACAAGTAGTTCAAATGTCCCACTAACTAAGCAGTATGCTATAACGAAGAATGACAAAACAACATTTAAAATGGGTAGCCACCAGCTTGAATAGGAGATTGGCAGATATGAATAATAAAAGTCACTGGCAAAAGATAGTTCATTTCCGATCATATTCAGAATGCTCTGAGGGTCACCATGCCGTAATTTAATCATGAAGTTGGGGACAGTCTGGTAGCAGTCCGCCTCAGCAACAGGGCACCTAGTGAATCTTCGTCGCAGCAGCTTGAACAGTGAGAATGATAAGCATAGATCTTCCAATTGTGGCCCAGACTTGAAAACAGTGTGACCGGTTGACACCATATTTGTAACTTTGTCAATGGTGACCAAACTATTGCTACTAGCTAGACTGTCACATGTAAATCGATAACCATGAGGACCCTCCTCTACTTCTAGTTTATCCTCTCCCATAAGTACTAGTGGAATAGCATGCTCATCTCTTCCCTGTGGCAAATTTAACTGTGCCATGTATCCTGTGATAAGACGAGGGTTGCGTCCACCAAGTTCATACGAGCGCCAAGCCATCTCATATGCATATAACTTGACCAGGATTTTGGCAAGATTAAGAGCAAATGGCATCCAAATTGCCAAATATTCAGTGTAACTATAATCATACCCCCACACTTTGAAATGTTTGATTACAAGGAACAACGTCCACATTGCACCAGCAAGCAGTTGCACTGTAGAGCCCATATTTCGACGTTCATCATCGTGGGCCACAATTGCTGTGCAGTAATTGACTCCGATGATTTGGACAAGACTTGCCGACACAAGCAGATACTTCGCAGACTCGTCAATGCATTCGATACCGTCCGGCAAAGTGTAGTTTTCGTTGTCCACATCGGAGACAACATAGGAAACTAGAGGCAGGAACAGTGTATAGGCTCCAAGAGAAAGAAGGCGGATGGAACCATGACGCCGGTAGCGACGACTGAAGGAACCTGCTCCGACAAGGATCGCCACTATAACAAGGCTGAGGACCAAAACCCCATTGGTGCGCAATATACGCGTGCTTAAATGCTCAGTGGAGATCTTCAATACATCAGGGTCGCAAACTTCATCAGACGATGACATTTGGTTGTCTTATATCTAGTTTACCTATTGAAAATGTGGAATACGGTGCTTAGAAAGAGTAAAGATGACATTTGGATGTCTTATATATAGTTTACCTATTCAAAATTTGGAATACAGTGCTTAGAAAGAGTTGGTCACATTGAACACCTGGGGAATAATTTGCATGGAAATAAATTAAACTGATACAACTATTTTTAAAATCAGTCATTGTCAACCATGCACTTTTACAAGATAGCGCCACGCGATTTAATATGCATCTATATCTATAACTAGAAATCCTCACATCCCCATCCTAATCCTCCTCAGTTGGCGGCGCTCGGGCGCGCAGGCGGCGTGACGGCATGGCGAGCGAGCAAAGGGGCATCGTGGGCAGAAGCCACCAGCTTCCAGCCGCCGGCCGTTCAGCCCGATCAGCGACCATCTCTCAATTGACGACGCGCTTTACCTGGAGTACCGAGAACCAGGTCGGCCTCTCCATCCGAGAGTACATCAGCTATTTTTTTCTTGATCAAACGCTATAGCAAACGTGCTAATTTTATAATTTTTCTCCATCAAGATTGGTTTCTGTTGAAATAGAGATCTGCATATGTCTACGGTTATTATCAATTAAGTATTGCATCCAGTCCACTGATTTGGGAAAATAATATGTGTACAATCTTCTTACAATCTAACGGGCTCTTTTACGGTATCCCACTAGGGATGGTAGTTGATTTTGTTGTTCATTTTCGTGAAATGCTTAAATACGGTGAGAGAACAACTTAGTAATTAACTAATCTTGTTTCCATACCGTACAATAAGTTTACTTATGCATTTACAACAAAACCAAATAATTTTTTCTCAAAATACTCTTTTACTATAATACTACACAAATTAACAAGGTATAGTAGAAATACATTTTAACCGTTAGATCTAATATAATGAACGGCTCACATGCAATCCGACGTACTTAAAAAAAATCCCAATCTTACACTAGGTCTACTGCCAGATGAACTACAACTGACTGTATGCGTGGCGTTCGTGCGTGCAGGGCACTTAGTGATCCTCCTACAAAAATCCCGCCCGCAAAAAGTGTTACTGGGTACTTCATCTTCCCCACAAGCCTTCATTCCCTTGAAGAAAAAAAAAAGGAAAAATAGAGGNGGGGGGGGGGGGTTTGATCACATGTACTTTGATAAATTTGACTCCAAAAGGTAAGTTTATCATCTTTAACTTGTCTATAGGTACTTTTATTCCTTAATTTAGACCTCTAATTTTAGAGAATTCTAAGAGTTTGTCAAATAGATCTAGTGGTTTAAATGCATTAATATGGGTCATAGGCCAAACTAATTGATTCTATCCTTTTTAAATGACGTTCCTCTTCCAAAGGTAGTAGATTTGGTAAGAAACTATATCTAGTTAGGAGAGAAAAAAAAAAGAAAACCTAGGTTTTTTTTGTTGTCTGATCATCTTCTTTTCCACTCCTTTTGTATGGAAAGTGGATAAGCCAAGAGGCACATGAATAGATACATCTCCTCATATAATTTTCTCCTTTCGTTCTCTTTTGTTAGAATTTTCAGGGCCAACAGTTGTGCGCTTCTTATACTTGTACGTATGTAGTGAGTGCTTCATTTGATTTGAATCAGTATGTGATTTGTGCTCATTCAAATACTACATCCATATCATATTATAACAAATTTTGACTTTGGTCAAAGTCAAACTACTTCAACATTGACCAAATTTGTGAACAAATATAACCAACATCTACAATACTAAATTAGTTTAATTAAATTTTATAGTATATTTTTGTGTTGAAATTGTTAGTACTTTTCTCTATTAATTTAGTTAAAATTGAAGTAATTTGACTTTGACCAAAGTAAAAAAACAACTAATATAATATGATACAAACGGAGTACTACACATTAGTAAAATGGTCCAGCCACCTAGTTTATTATTCCCCTGTTCCGTGTTTTAGTTTTTTAATACTATATGGAAAAATAATTAATATCTACAATGCCAGACAAATAAACAATTAAGACATGTTTTATGGTGGATCTAAATGAAACTTAATTCAATGTTATGGTGTCTTTTTCTTTTCTATAAATTCAGTTAAAATTAGTAAATTCTGACATATGATAAACTATTGTAGTAATTTTTTTTATCCTGATCAAGCTAGCCTACGATGCAATAGCGCAAGTATATGAGATGTAATTAATTTTCAAGAAGAGAAAAAAAACACAACCAATTTATTGGTAATTTCCGTTTGTTGGGATGTGGATTCTCATTCGCTTGGCTTTAATTTGTGAGTCACGGGCTCGGCCCTAGGCAGAAGTGATACGAATGCCAACCGCACACACATCTCAGAATATCGGATAGACGGACAGGTAAGGCGATGACGTAAGAAAATAAGGACTGAAAACACTATGATTTTTTTGAAACGAAAAACACTATGAATTTTTATAATAGGTATAAATAGGCATGGGAAGACAAATGAAAGACGGATGGAGGTGATTTGCGGAGAAAAGCTCACGGCAACATTGCACTGCTTTAGCGAGCAACAGTGCAGGCGACGAGGAGTTCGTTGGGTAGGCTCCAGCGAGGAGACAACAGATACTAGCAGAGGAAGAATCGGCGGAGTTCACCTTGGTACAAGGCGGCGGCGGTGGGTTCAGGTGTCGGGGAAGGCAGCCCATGTGGGTGTCGGCATCCTCCGGCGACGAGAGCCCATGGCGGCGGTGGCAACTCACTGGCGAGATCCAGGAGGGGCAGTGCTTTGGGGGTTTCCCAGGGGCTGCGGCGGCTCCTGGCAGCAGTGACGTAGAGGAGGTGAAGCGACGTCGTATTTCGTGGCCGGTTGCGGCCTCTCTGGCAGCGTGAAGGGGAGATGAGGGCGGTGGTTCTCCTATGTGTGGCGACGGTGGCGCATGAACATAAGCCAGAGCAGGGCCGGGGAACAAAGGAACAGGAGAAGGGATCAATTCCTCTAGCTCCAGTTGACTGATTATTGACCGAAAGTAACCGACCAATTCTTCGAAATAAGAGATGGTTCCATCTAGCTGGGTATTGGCTTGGTGGGTTCAAATAACCAAGTCTAAGACCGAAATCACTTAAGCTGTTGGTTGTTGGGTAAATTGACTGTGAATGAGGGTTGGGCATGATATATCTAGGATGAAATGAAACTAGGGCAATGACCGGTCAAATTCCGTTGATAGTGTCAGCGGTGAGATGTTTTTGGCATTACATGATATATCTAGGATCTGCGTGTTTGGCATGGTAGAGATATATGAAAATTGCGTCACTAATGGCAAACAGAAGGCTATCGTGATAACTCTTCGTGTGACTTGGCGGGACGGTAATTTTTCTTGGTATCAGCTACTCAATCAATGGATGTGGAAATGTGAATGATTGGATTTGTTAGCTTGGCCAACTAGGAAGGAATTCAATTATGCTTGGCAAGACAGTTGTGTTGATAGAAGAGAATGTGGAGCACTATGCAGGTAGTGAATGGAAGAAAAAAATTATGGGAAGATAGCAGAGTCTCTTGATTATGGTAAGTCCGTTGAGGGCTCATCGGGGCGGCTCATTGTGAGTGACTAAAGGAACCAACTCAAATTTAGGTACATTCTGGTTCGTGCAAGGAGCAGATTCAAATTGACGTGGGATATCCTAAAGGTGGAGTTTGTCAAGAATTTGTGTCAAATATGTGTACAAAATCGGTTACTAATTAGGACTTGTATGTGTACTAGGTTTTAGGATAGTAGAGAAGTCTGACTCTATCCTAGGCTCTCTCTTAAATAGAGAGGCACACCTGTTGTAACTGCACGGTTGCGGCAGTGGCATAGATTGGTGAGGGAGCAGCCGCCGGCGGTATTGCCATCCAGCTGTAATCGTTGATGTCGTGATACACTGTAATTATGCTTGAATGGAGTGGAGTGCTTGTAATCATTCCCCAGTTAGTAGGCTTCAGCCAAACCACATTAACAAATATCGTGTCTCAGTGTCGTCACCACTTTTTAGTATTTGCTTCAGTGTTTAGCTACCGATATTTATTTTGGGGCTAGTTTTAAAATAACCCCTTTGCCAAATCCTTCTGGGAAACTCTCCAAATCTATCCTAGGATAACTTAATTGCAACATATTATATTTGACAGCTTTAGTCCCAGCTCTTTTATGCATCGAACATTTCTAGGTTTTCTTCCTGCCTTGCTTCTAGGAATTGTGGATTCACTTGCAATATTGTAGTCTTCAAAGGACTGCCTCGATCCATTGGAATAGTTCTTGCAAATTGTATTGATGGTGCTTTCCTTTGGGCCCATAGAATCCCTTACGGCATACAGAGGGTTGTTTGGATGGCTTACTCACCTTTGCCAAACTGACAAGTGTGGCATGCCATAGCTTTTGTGGTACCAAAAAAGCTAGCCACACTTGTGGCAAACTTTAGCTCACATATGTGTGTATGACATTCCCCTTAAAAAAATATGTGTGTATGACATATGGACAAAAGGGTAGTAAAGTATAGCATGCCAAAACTTAACCTTCAACCAAACACTTGCCTCAAAAGGTCAAATTTGGCTTACTTGGGTGTGGTAATGTTTGGCAAACATCCAAACACCCCCTAGATGTTTGTGGAAAGAAATTCATTGCTCCCCCTCCAAACTCTGTAACTCTATAACCTTGTACTTCGTCATCCTTCAATGAAATTCATGTGGGGAATCTCTTCCACCCGTGACCTCTCTAAAAAACATTGTTTCCTTTTGTATGAATGGCCAAGATTTGGCCTAATACCAAAATCTACACACACGTACAATGATCTGTGTACTTGGCATACGTTGGAGACATGTATATGCGGAAAAATGATATATGCTAGCCTTCATGTGACTAAAATTATCCCATATTCGGTCGCCTACTCCTGGACTGAATCAGTCCAATGCTCAGGCCCACCAGGGAGTCGTCCTCACTCTCTAAAAAATGGTACTAGGGGAAGAAGGGGGTAACTTAGCTATAAGGCTGTCAGGGCGGATCTAGGAATTTAGTTGAGCCTGGGCAAACCGAACGAGAGATAACAAACATGCATATTGATTATTCATATAAGCAAATTTGAAGGAAAAATTCACACACACAAGATACGAGATGTCCCCCAATTAATGTATGTTGCCACACGATATTTAACAACACACTAAATGAATACAGGGTTGAGCCAAAATTAGCCTCATCATGCAAAATCACATGCTGGAAACCTGAAGATAGAGTTGATGCCCACTCTTGTGTCTAACTGTTTGCAAAGATGACCAATTTACATGCATCATCACATGAGTAGCAAAGTAGCAACTCTAAAGCTACACTATAGGAGCCCGGGCAGCTGCCCAGGGCCGCCGAGCCCTGAATCCACCCCTGGAGGCTGTGATGGTGACTTCGCAGCGATGGCAATGGCGACCATGAGCTCGTCTAGGTTTCAGTGACTGCACGGTGGTGGAGGAGAGATTAGAGTCTAGGTTTTCAGGGTGAGATAAGTCTTTTCCAAGCTTAGAGGAATGGCAATGTGTAACATTGTAGCAGTGCCACAGCCATAGCCGCAGGGGATGGAGGACGGTGGTGGATTATGAGACAGAAGGTGGTGGTGGTTGATCCGACGGTTCAAACCGCTAGAGACAAGAAAGGCAAGGCAGCACACTCAACTTATGGAGGAGGAGAGGTGGGACTGGGGCAGCGGACAGGGAGGAGACTGTTTGGGCGTGAACACGGGCCTGTGCACCGGCAATATTGGTGGCTTTCGGTGCCAGTGAGCAAGGGGCAGTACGCGGAGGAGGTGAGGCGATAGTGACATTGCGATGTATGCATGTGTGCACCATGTGACCAAAGGGAAGAAGAGGAGGAGAGATAAGTTTTTTGGGGGCATTTAACTTTTTGCCACTCTTACGGATGGCATTCAACCTGCTATCACTGACAGCTGAGTCAATGACAGTTGGTTCAGGTGGCATTCGGACCCTATTTTATCCGTAAGAGTGACAAATAGTTAAATTTTCCGTAGAACGACTTCACACACACAAATAGTTCGTATTAGGACCTAAAAATATTTGTATGTTCCATGTTTAACAACTGGTATATGCGGGGATATAATTAAATGAGTTTATTTTCGTATAGGTGCCTACTGAGTTTACGGTGTCACCACTGACCCCATATATA